>WNWU01000079.1:1795115-1821690 GCA_012654045.1 Ptyas mucosa
TCCATTCCATTCCATTCCATTCCATTCCATTCCATTCCATTCCATTCTATTCTATTCTATTCTATTCTGTAAAGTCAATGGGAGAAAGCCAGATTCACTTAATGACCACATGTTCACTTAACAACTGCAATGATTTTCTTAACAACTCTGGCAATAAAGGTCATAACTTCAAGCACAACTCACTTAGCAACTTCCTTACTTAGCAATGAAACTCTTGGGCTGAATTGTGGTCGTAAGTCAAGGGCTACCCATCCCCAATCTTTGCGATTTGAACCTTAGTACGTTACGTATGTGAACCCAGACAGTCCGTAGAACCTCGAGGAGGCATGACAGAGTAACACAAGGCAGTGAGGAAGGGACCGTTTTGAATGGCTACCGAACACAGCTCAGAAATGTTGGGTTCAGCCTCCTTTCCCATGAATAATTTATGGATTTAACTCTTCACAACTCTGATGCTTTTAGCGTTAAGAACTGCCAAGTTTTGTATCGGAAAACGCAGGGAAATGCTTCTTGTTAAAAGCCAGCTTAACCGTGGGTTTTTATCTACAACACTGAGAAATCTCTATAATCTCTAGATTTTTATTACTGCAAAAAGTTGAACTGAAAAACTCCAGATGGGGCGTTTTTAGGGAAACAATAGGAAAGATCTCATATGGGTGCTGTTTTACTCGCTGGTTATTTTTACAAACGTTCTTTCTGTCCGGTTTTAACCATTTTGAATTATAGATTTAATTTCAGAGGAAATACAAAAGGGACAGGCAATAGATATGGATGTGGACGTTATCCCGTGCCATAAAATTTCAAGGCATGTTGCATACTAAAGTTCTCTTTAATGAGACAAACTGATTGGGATTAAAGGCAAGGACATAATTTACTCTCTCCTCTGTCTTCCCTCTTTGGTTCAGCCTGTTCCCTGTTTATGCCACCCTGCAGAGAAATAATTTCCAGAATCCAGATAAAAATCCGCAATGCCTACAGGTGGCCCACAGTGATATGGCCCTACTAAAATGCTTAATGGGCAAAATCAACAAAACTTTTCCCCATGCAAGTTTTCAATCTATTTCTGGTTTGCCTTGCCAGATATTAAGCCAAGTCACCTATGTTTTGGCATTTCACATCGTTAGTCTTCAACTTATGACCACAATTGAGCCCAAACTTTATGTTGCTGAGACAGTTGTTAAATAAATGTCTCATTTTACGATCTTTCTTGCCACGGTTGTTAAGTGAATCACTGCATAGCTGTTAGTAACACAGTTGTTAAGTGAATCCGACTTCCCCATTGACTTTGCTTGTAAGAAGGCTGCAAAAGGGGATCATATGACCCGGGGACACTTGCAGTCGTCATAAATATAAGTCAATTGCCAAGCATCTGTATTTTGATCCTGAATTGTGACCATAGGGATGCTGCAATGGTTGTAAGCAGGGGTGAAATTCAGAAGGTTCTAACAGGTTCTGGAGAACCGATAGCGGAAATTTTGAGTAGTTCAGAGAACCGGCAAATACCACCTCTGGCTGGCCCCAGAGTGGGGTGGGAATGGAAATTTTGCAATATCCTTCCCCTGGAGTGGGGTGGGAATGGAGATTTTGCAATATCCTTTCCCAAGGAATGGGGTGGGAATGGGGACTTTGCAGTATCCTTCCCCCAGGAGTGGGGTGGGAATGGAGATTTTGCAGTATCCTTCCCCCAGGAGTGGGGAGGGAATAGAGATTTTGCAGTATCCTTCCCCTGCCACACCCACCAAACCATGCCCACAGAACTGGAAAAAATTTGAATTTCACCCCTGGTTGTAAGTGTGAAACACAGTCATAAGTCATTTTTTTCAGTGATGTTGTAACTTTGAGCAGTCATTAAATGAACTGTTGTAAATCAAGGATTACCTGTATAATCCCTCTTAGTTCTGCTGTTTCCGAACAAAAGCATATTACAATCAGATGTCTGCCTTCCCATTCTACTGTCTGTTGAAAAGATGATTGTAAGGCAGAAATCTATGAACCACTTAGCAAAATCAAACATTTATTTCTGTGAATAATTTGGAGGACTTAAAGCAAGAAGCAGCTTGTTTTCTGTTTTGTTTTTGTTTTGTACAATTTTGTTCTCCAGGAAATTCCTAAGCCCTCATTAGCTCTGAATGGTGTTGGAGGGAAAAGTGCTACTGAGCTGATGCGTCACTTGAGGTAAATTTAGCTTTTGTTTGCTTGAATTATATCTGTGGTAATTGTTTCACTCGATTTAAATGCTTAATGGGCAGTCTGTCTTTAATTTTCATTTGGGTTGCGAATTGCCTAAGAAAGAGTATTTTTGAAGCAAGACATATACACACTCTTACATTTGCTAGTGTGGATTAGTGCAAGGATTTGCTGTTTAATGGGGCAGATTTGTACTCTTTGAATTCTTGTCTTGAAGTTGACAAATTTGCAATTGTATTGAATACTGTCCGAAACATTTGGCTTGTGTGACATTTAAGAAAGAAATTAAGAGGTGCTTAAAACACTCATGACAAACCTACTTGCCCAGCTAGCAAGCTGCCAAATACAAGTCAGGGTTGAAGGATTTTGTGCTGTGTCTGAAAAATAGTTATAATTTCAGTGAAATCCAGCTCCACAGCTCTGGAATAGAGAGGAATAGATCCTGGTATCATCATTTCACTGTAGTAAGATGAATTTACTGTGTATTAGAGCCACGGTGGCGCAGTGGCTAGAATGCAGTACTGCAGGCTATTTCTGCCGACTGCCAGCTGCCAGAAGTTTGGCAGTTCGAATCTCACTAGGCTCAAGGTTGACTCAGCCTTCCATCCTTTCGAGGTGGGTAAAATGAGGACCCAGATTGTTGGGGGCAATAGGCTGACTCTGTAAACCGCTTAGAGAGGGCTGTAAAGCTCTTCGAAACTGTATATAAGTCTTAAGTGTTATTACTATTACTATTATTTTTAGCAAATGTAATGTCATTATTAGACAGGAAAAGGAGACTGGCATTCTAAGCCAGTTCCCAGAATTGCAGGGGTTTTATAGATCGCAATTTATCTGGATTTTACAGTTTATAGGTCTCACTTGAGAATGCCTTGAAAACCTGGAGGTATCCGACACAAAGCCAACCTTAATGTATTTAAAGACGTCTTGAACCCGAACCTTGGGGAAACGTTTTTTGTGAAGGACAGCTATGTTGAAGACTTTAGTGAGATTTTGGGAGGGAGCCCTTTTTTTGGTTTTCTCAATATTTTATTTTATGACATCTAAACTTTAATCCAGTGAACCTCTTGCTCTGAATCTCTGAACGGCATGGTTTCCAATTAAATGTTGCAGAAATTAACTAGGTGTCCAAAGGCTGAGGAAACTGGACAGTAAAAATAGGGTCTGAATTAAGGTAGTGTTGTGGCCCACCAGCGGATCTGGCAGCAGATTCGGACAGTGAGAAGGTTGGGGAGGAACATGGGTCAGTCCTGGAGTCTGGGTAAGGCTCTGATGAGGGCTCTGAATCGGAGGCAGAGAGTGGGCCAGGACTGTATGCCAGTTATCAGCTGCCTTTGGAGGCAGACATCAGTGAGCCAGACGAACAGCTGGAGCCTGTTCCCAGTGTGCGCATGCGCAGAGTTGCCAGACGAAGGGAACAGCTAAAGAACAGGGGTCGACTTGGGAGTAAGGCCACAGGTGGACGATGAATGGCCCCTCCCAGAGGGAATAAAAGAGGAGCGAAAGGGGAGGGGTGTTTGCAGGAGACAATTAGTTCATTCCTGCATTCTTGCCAAGTATTGCAGTGTTTGAAAGATATCAGCCTGGCCCCTCTCCAAGCCTGATAAAGGTCGGTAATTGTGAACCATCTTGAGAAGAAGATGGTTTGAACCATCTTGAGAAGAAGAGGGAGAAGAAAGACTTTGCTGGAGAGGAATTCACTGTAAATTAAATAAAAGGGGTTTATTGCTTCGTGCTGCTGGGGAAGCCTAGGTACTTTGCCAATTTAATTGCCTTTATCCTAACCTTAATTGCCCTAACCCTAACCCCATTCCTCCATTAGGCATAGTGGGACCATGGTTACCTACGGTGGGATGTCAAAGCAGCCTGTGACAGTCCCTGTGGTGAGTAGTCCTCAGATTTTCTGGCTAACCTATTTATCCTTCACATGTTCCCTTTCCTGAGATAACACAGGTAGTCCTCAACTTATGACCACAATTGAGCCCAACATTTCTGCTGCTAAGTGAGACAGTTGTTAAGTGAGTATTGCCCCCATTTCACGACCTTTCTTGCTACTGTTGTTAAGCAATTCACTGCAGTTATTAAGTTAGTAACACAGTTTTAAGTGAATCTGGCTTCTCCTTTGAATTTGCTTTTCAGAAGGTCACAAAAAGTGATTGATTCAGGACACTGCAACCATTAGCAATATGAGTCAGAAATTTCCTGACAGTTAGAACAATTAATCAGTGGAACAACTTGCCACCAGAAATTGTGAATGCTCCAACACTGGAAGTTTTTAAGAAGAGGTTGAATAACCATTTGTCTGTAGTGGTGTAGGGTTTCCTGCCTAAGTAGGGGGTTGGACTAGAAGACTCCAAGTTCCCTTCCAACTCTGTTATTCTATTCTATTCAAAAATCTATACTTTGAGGAATATGCCTGCCTTGGAGTTTTGATTTCATTGCATGTGTTAACTGGAACTCTGACACCCATATTGTGATGCTAAATTCTGCCCCAGTCCCAAAACTGTATTTCAGAATGTGTGAATTGTAATTTCCTCTGCAGAGTGCACTGATCTTTAAGAATGTCAACGTACGTGGCTTTTGGATGACCCAGTGGAAGAGGGACAATGCCCACAGTAAGTGGCATGTGTGTTATTTTTATATTAGAAACTGATGAAATCTGCCTTCAGCTCTAAATTTCTCATCTCTCTAATTAGATGGATTAAAATGCATACTAAATAACCTGCAGCCAATGAATATAAAACTCAATACATGAAAATTGAAAGTTCTAAATGTACTAGAAAAATAAAGCTATGAGAAAAATTGAACTATGGTTCCTTAGCTTAGTGAAAAGGGTTCTGTTCCCACTACATGTTAGCCTGTGTGAAGCTCAACATGCAGCTAAACCCACCTATCCTCCAATAAAAACAGACCGTGTGTGTAGATCTGAATGCTTTATTGAAAGAACAGGATATGGTGAAACTGGGGAAAATAGGGATACCCACAATGAGAAGCAAATACAAGATAGACAGTATTAAGTTACTCCTGAACATAACAATTAATAAATACAAGCAATTTAAATCTCACCAGCGATGCTGTGTGTGGGGGATGTGGGTTTGTCTTTGGATGACCATGTGCCACAGATTGAGATGGATTCTTCTTTGTGCTACTGCCTTCTCCAAATGCTAAAGGAAGTGGAGTCTGGCTTTCCGTGTGCACTTGTGTTGAGAGTGTGGGCTGATGGGTAATGGGATGGGGTCAGCTTCAAACAATATAATTGGTATTTGTCCCCCCAGCCACTAGATGGGGCTAGAGAGCAACAGCAGTATATAAAGATCATATGTTGGGAGCATATTTGTCACTCCGGCCACTAGATGGGGCTAGAGAGTAACAACAGTATATAAAGGTTATATGTTGGGGCATGACAAGCAGAACATCTGTGAAATGGCCTCCTTGCCATCCCCTGTCAAAAGTGAAAGAAATATTGGTTGAGTTTAATCAATTGAGTTAGTCAGTTCTGTACACTGGATAAAATAAATGTCCTTGATGACACTTTGCTGTCCAATTTATAATGTTGGGTTGGAATTGGGGGTGGTTGGGCCTTTGCAGTCCGTGGATTACAAAAACACGTCCCATAATCTTGAAGTCTGTTTTTTCCTTCCCTAACTAAAAGGGACAATTCCAACCGTTATCATGTATTGAACTTTTTGGTAGTGCTGGTTTTTCTTTTCAGGCTGCCTGAGAGCAATTTTATCTATTTATTATCTATTCATTTATTTTATCCACAGTGTAGACTTGCCTAACTCAATGGATTCTGGGTTTATGGTAATTTAGAGTAAAAACGTCGGATAAAAAAAATCTCCCCTAAAATGACATGACCCAATAAAACTAACAAAAAACAAAAAAAAAGAACAAGACTCAATAATACAAGAGAAGCAAAGAGAAGTATTCTATCAGAGCCTGGAGGAAGAACCTGGATTTAAAAATGGCAGGGTTGGGTCAAGACAAAACTCTGGTGAGACTACCATTCCAGAGGGCAGGCAGAGATGTCCAGCAGAATTTATTGTGGTGATGGTATTAGTTGCGAAGTCGTGTCCGACCCATCGTGACCCCATGGACAATGTTCCTCCAGGCCTTCCTGTCCTCTACCATCCTCTGGAGTCCATTTAAGGTCATACCGACTGCTTCAGTGACTCCATCCAGCCACCTCATTCTCTGTCGTCACTTTCTTCTTTTGCCCTCAATCGTTCCCAGCATTAAGGCTCTTCTCCAGTGAGTCCTTCCTTCTCATTAGGTGGCCAAAGCATTTGAGTTTCATCTTCAGGATCTGGCCTTCTAAAGAGCAGTCAGGGTTGATCTCCTCTAGGACTGACCAGTTTGATCGCCTTGCAGTCCAAGAGACTCGCAGGAGTCTTTTTCAGCACCAGAGTTCAAAGGCCTCAATTCTTTGGTGCTCAGCTTTCCTTATGGTCCAACTTTCACAGCCATCCAATGCAACTGGGAAAACCATAGCCTGGACTATACGCACTTTTGTTGGCAGGGTGATGTCTCTGCTTTTTAGTATGCTGTCTAGATTTGCCATAGCTTTCCTCCCCGGGAGCAGGCGTCTTTTAATTTCTTGGCTGCAGTCCCCATCTGCGGTGGTATTGGAGCCCAGAATTTATTGTACCAATGATGATTATTTGTTCTCTTGAGTTTAAACGCAGCAGTTCAGAAAGAAAGAACAATTGATGACTGCTTTCTGCTTTCTTTTCCATACCCAGGCAAAGAGAAGCTGGAAACAATGATAGCCGAGCTGTGCACTCTCGTTCGAAAGGGTCAACTGATTGCTCCGGTCTGCCGAGAAGTCCCTTTGGCAGATTACCAAGCAGCTTTGAAGGTTTCTCAGGAACCGTATGTATCCGTTAAGCAGATCCTCCGGATGTGAAGGTGGTCTGGTGGGAAAATAACAGACGAGCATTTTCAGTGGATTTCAATCCCAGGAGGCTTGAATGATTCAGAATTACAGGATCGATTTATAACTTCACGTCCATCTTCTGGCTCAACAGACAGAGGAATGAGGAGCAAACAGTGAAGGCTTAACATAGACCGGAGATCACTATCCAGTATCAGTGATGGCCTGCGAGCTAAAGCAATTATGGTTTCTACCCAATCTGAGATCCCTTGTAGACTTTCTCTTTTTATTTTTTATTTTGTTATTATTAAACTTATCCGTCATCCATCAAGCCAGGGGATGACTTTAAGTGACTGGATAGAAAACTGGAGAGAAAAAAGAGACATTTCAGCCCACGGAGAAACGGTTCTTATCCTGGAGATTCTCCCATCTATGCTGATGTATGTGTGCACACTCAGAATATTTATTATTATACAGTGTGGTAAGAATTCCTTAAGAGTGGAATGAGATGGGGCAGAGGCTGGTCCCACTGGAGTTAAAGACTTTGTATAAATCTATTTCAGAATCAGCAGATTATAATGAGTTAGGTAGTGTCGATCGTCCCATTGGGCACATTCAGCAAAAGAAACTCCTGGCTTTTTAGATCAGGGGTGTCAAACTCAATCTGGCCCACGGCGCCGCCCTGGAAACAGCGAAGGAGCATCCCGCAGTGCCTCTGCCAGCGAAAACGGAGCTCAGGAGGAGCTCACGTGCAACCCCTCTGAGCTCCATTTTTGCTGGCAGGGGGCTGCAGGAGGCCATCCCAGCTGAAAACAGGGCCACGTCTAGCCCAGGCACCCTAGCCACGCCCACCCAGCGCCCCTAGGTCAAACACAACCCTGATAAAGCCCTCAATGAAATAGAGTTTGACACCCCTGCTTTAGATTAACCAAAAGTGTAGCTTTATTGAAAAATCCATCTAGGCACAGCAGAAGCAAAGTCAGTTCTGGAATTTTCCCATGAAAACCCACACATAGGTAACTCCCCTTTTACTCTCCGGGCCACCCACAGTTCAGAGTTCACCAATTGAGTTCAATTCTTTTGCTTTGGGAAAAGCTGTCTGCTTCAGTCAAAACATTCTTCATCACTTAGCCTTGTCAGATAACATCTCTTCAGAAACAGGTGGTTCACTTGCATTCCAAAGCCTCCTTCCACCAACACCCACTTCCCGTCAGAGTTTGGCAAAGCTGCGAGCGAAAGCAGGTACAGACAACTACGGAGCCGAGTCAGGTTTGACATGTAGGTTTTTAGTATTTTCCTCAGGAACACAGGACAATCTTTGCAGCCAGATCCTCTTCTTTCCTGAGCAAAATGGCTCTTGACAAGTTAAGTCATTGAGCAGGAAAATCATGGTGGATGCATTCAGCTTCAAAATGAGTTCTGGGGCTTCTAAGGTAACTTTCCCCAACTTCATATTCGAATTCCGCAATTCTCGGCCCACACAACTGATCGCCATGCTGGCTGGGAGTTATATGACCCAGTCCAAAATATTTGGGTTGGAGAAAAATTTTCTAAGCCAGGTATGTGGACTTCAACTCTCGGAATTCCACACATTGAAGTTGCCAAGTCCACACATCTTTAAGTTGAAGTTCTCGCATCTTCAAGTTGTTCTAAGCCATCCTTACACATTTTCAGAGGAGTATTTTAGAAGCAGCAGCAGCAGCTGCTAAAAAATAGAGTGACCTGTGCTGCAACACGCAACAAGGCAAACTAGTTTCATTTAGTAGATTTCTTAGCTGCTCCTTTTCATTCTAATGCTAGTTTATTAAAGGTGGATGAGTAATTAGCCCACCAAGGTGTTTTCCTTGGAGCAAGCAGCTTCCAGGGGAGTTTCTAAATAGCTGCAGTGTTAATTTGAGAGCCTGGATGGATCAATTGTAGCCTGCAGCATCAAAAGTCCTCTTTGCAATATAATCTCTGAAAAAGAAGAGTTTTGAATTGGTTATTTATATCATGATGGCTGTAACGCAGATGAAAGCAAATTGCATTTGATTACAAACCTGTTCTTACAAAACCACTTGCCAATGGCCGTTGAAATGTCAATGATTTTCATCTCCAGTAAAATGTTTTAGCTCTAACCACCCATGGGATTTTTCCTTGGCCTTAGTAACAGCAAATGACAGCCTTGAAGCTCTTCAATTGCACAGCATTGCTGCTTCCATTCTGAATCTCTTCCGCTGTACTGGTTTAATTGTTTGTGCAAGGTTTTCATACATTACATTTGATATGTGGGAATCATGTGCTCTTATGTATAAAATACAAATGATGAAGGTTCTGGGCTTAGACAAATGCATAGCACCATTATAGTGAAATGATAGGTTGGTCCTACATAAGTTGGGTACGGCATAATAAAGACCTTTGGGCATTTGAGTTTTGAGTGCCTTTGGTTTGCTTTAGTATGGTTTGCATTTAATGTTGCATAGCTCACAGTGGGAACCAAATAATTAGATCTGTTCTTAAAATAGTCTACGTTCTTGCTTCATTTTGAAGGATAACAGACAAATGAAAGGGCTTTGTACGCCTCAAATTAATAATTTTGCCATAAATTAGTGTGCAAGATACTTTCTAACTTAATCACCAGTGAATTGCTTATTATAATACGTTGCTTCTGCTTTTCTAACAGGCCACTAAAAAGGTAATCTTTAATGGATAAATGTTTAAATTGAAGTAGAATGCTTAAAAGTTTAAAAATTGGAGCCTAGTAGTTTTAAATGACAGGGGCAGGAAAATTACATGAATTGTCTTTGAAGTATTAGAATTCAACTCAAAGGAGGTTTTATTTTTCTTAGACCCTTTGAGTTTGCACTTCGCATTAAGCTATGGTATTTTTTATTTTTATTTTTATTTTTTTGGCTAAGCCAGCCTTGATTGAATTTCCATGACAGTCTGCTAACACCATACTCATACACAACACAAGCACACAGAAAGCACCATTACTTAACTTACTGGGTCACATCCTGTTGAGCTGTGGATTGCTTGCTTTATCAAATAAGTCATAGTTACCGTAGTTGGGCTCACCCCACATGTGATGCCAATCGCTTTTTCAGCCAGCACATCAAGTCAAAATTAAATCACATAATGGCTGGTTGGGACCAGAGGTGAAATGCTCCCGGTTTGGACCAGATCGTCCAATCTGGTAGCGAGGGCAGCGGGTGGTTCGAAGAACCGGTAGCAAAAATCCTTGCCTCCCCCTTGCCCAGCTGAGCCATGCAAACATCAGAGGCTTTTTTTTTTATTTTTAGAAGCATTTTTTCTACAACCTCTTCTGCCGAAAAAAATGGTTTTAAAAGTTAAAAAAAAAAGGCTCTGATGATCGCGCGGCTCAGCTGGGATCGTCGGAGGCTTTTAAAAGCTTTTTTTTTTTTTACAACCTCTTCGGCCAAAGAGGTTGTAGAAAAAATGCTTTTAAAAGAAAAAAAAAGCCTCTGACGATCAGGCAACTCAGCTGGGATTGTCAGAGGCTTTTAAAAGCATTTTAAAAGTTGAAGAGGTTGTAGAAAAAATGGTTTTAAAAGTAAAAAAAAAAAGTTGGCCACGCCCACTCAGTCACATTACACCCCCTCCCACCAAGCCACACCCACAGAACCGGTAGTAACAAATTATACATTTCACCACTGGTTGGGATTATTTGAAGCCAACTGCTTGCTTCTGGTTTCTTTCTCTCTCTCTCTTTTTTTTTTTAACCTTCCATCTCAATGTAGGCAAAGACTGAGCTTGCTTTGCTGTCTCTTATGTTTGCTGGGAAAAGGAGATGACTTACCGTTCTGTTTCTGGCCTAGATGAACCAGGGTGACTGGTTTTGTTATCCATTTGTGAGTCCATCCATCTCTTTCTGCAGCTGTTCCACGTTCCTTCTTTCAGACTCATCCATCATCTCTTAATTGGCCTCTTAACTCCTTCGGCCCATTAATCTCAATCTCGGAGCGCAGGAGTTTGTCTTCATTTAACCAGAGACTTGGAAAGAGAAAGCAAGCGTGCGCGCGCACACACACACACACACACACACACACACACACACACTTTGCTTTTGCAGCCGAAGCAGCTGCCGTTTATCATACATGAGCCAGTGAGCACAAAACATGGCTGGGTTGGGAAACTGATTCCGTGTCCCTAATCAAGGGGGGGGGGAGCACTGACAACTAGGGCTAGGAAGCCAGTATGTTCCCTCGTCGCAGAATGGCATTTTTTACGAGAAAAAAATTAGGTTTTTTTAAAAATCCCCCCCCCCCCCCCCCCCAGCAATATGGCAAGAGGAACTCTTAGCCCTTAGGAGGACAATCGCCATGGTAGGTCTCTTTCCAGACCATTAGCACCAGCAGGCTGCAGATGGCGATGGCTCTCTTCACTGAAGTTGTATCGCAAGAGAAATGAGTGCAGTTTTCCCCTTATCACTGCTGCCATGATGGGCAGAGAAGGAAGAACCGGCTCCACGTGGCACGGGGATTAATGGGACAGAACAATGCTGTAGCTGAAGTGGGGGAGGGAGGTGGCCCTCCCCCAAAGCCATTTTAAATCCATTTAAAACGACTCGTCTTAGCAATGTTTACATTTGCCTTAAAAACAGTTCCCACTTTCGATTTTCCTGAAGCAAGGGAGAGATCTATGAAGACTGAGGGGAAAATTAAAACATTTAACAATCAGGTTGGGAAAGGACCTCGGAGGTCTTCTAGGCCAACCCCTTGCTCAAGCAGGAGACCCTATGCTGGTTGGGGAGTTCTGGGAGTTGGAAGTCCACAGGTGTTGTGGCCCGTCAGAGGCCTGTGCAGATTGTAGCTGATTCCGACAACGAGGAGGCTGGTGTGGTGCTGCGCCAGCAGCCTGTGCAGCTGGCGCTCGAGTCGGACAGTGAGGAGGCTGGAGAAGATGTGGTGCCAGAGGCAGGGATTCAGCCAGGGCCTTCAGAACCTCCAGAAACTCCTTTAACTGAAGAGGACGAAGAGGAGGAGCCTCTTCTCAATGCACGGGCATGCAGAGCTGCCAAAAGGCAGGAATGGCTCCTCAGGAGGAGGTCTCCTCGAAAGTAAGGCTTGGGGCTAATTGGACACTCCCTTAGCCTATTTAAGGAGGAACTCCGCTTGCAGCAAACTGTAGGGAACAACTTTAGTTCAATCTCCTTCGCGTCTGGATTCTCTGCAAAATTGCTTCTGGGCTTTCTGCCAACTCTAGTAAGACTGATTACCTTATCTTAGAATTCTGGTAGGCTGTTAAGACAGTTTATTAACAGCCTTTGGTTGATAAAGACTAAGTTATTGAGTAAAATAAGCTTTATATAGAGTTTTGTGTGTGCTGCGTTCTTTGGGGTCCGTAGCTGGGGCAGAACAACAGGCTTTAAAATTGCCAACGTTGGACAATCCCTGCCCTGTATCTGTGATGGCAAACCTATGGCACACAGCACCCTCTCTGATGGCAGGTGAGCTGTCACCCCAGTTCAGCTCCGTTGTGCATGCATGTGCACCTCCCGCCAGCCAGCTGGTCTTCGGGTTTCTGCTGCACATGCGGCGGGGCACACGGGGCCCATTTGCATATGCACAGGGGGCAGGACACATGTGCGGGAACCGTGCGTGCATTGCATTTTGGGGGTTCTTCAGGCGCACACATGCACTTTGGGCACTCACTACGGAAAAAGTTAGCCATCATTGCCCTATACCATTCCAGGCAAATGGCTGTCTGAACTCTTTTGGTAAACCTCCAGTGATGAAGCACCCACAATTTCCTGGGGTTGGCTGTCATCATTTTTTTTTTAATTTGATTTATATGCCGCCCTTCTCCGGAGACTCAGGGCGGCTTACAATGCGCTAAGCAATAGCCTTCATACTTTTGTATATTTATACAAAGTCAGCTTATTGCCCCCACAAACTGGGTCCTCAATTTACCTACCTTAGAAAGGATGGAAGGCTGAGTCAACCTTGAGCCTGGTGGGATTCAAACCTGCAATAATTGCAGGCAGCTGGTGTTAATAACAGGGTGCTTTAGATTTGATAAAATGCATTAAAATGCAGCAAGAGAGAGAGACCTGCTCTCTCACCAAGACAGCAGGGGACAAGGAGCCAGTCCTATCATACAAACAACCACTGTAAAGCAACATAGGGCACACCCTCTTATTATCCGAGCGTGTGCTAAATTACTTTATGCTTTCTAAATGTTGTGTAGATATCAAGGATTTGAAAAATTTAATGTTGACAAATATAGATAGTCCTCAACTTACAATCATTCATTTAACAACTGTTCAAAGATACAGGGGTGGGTTCTACTTACCTTTACTACCAGTTTGCAGTAGGACCCCGCATGCTTTGCTCGCACGCACTTCTGCACATGCATGGAAGCTTCCTGATGACATCTGGGTCAGCAGGCAGAGCCTTCCACCAGTTTTACTACTGGTTCTTGCGAACCGGTCCGAACCAGGGGCAACCCACCACGAATACAGCGGCACTGAAGAGTGGTATATAACCAGTACTTGCCCTTTGGACCATTGCAGCATCCTCACAGACACATGAGCAAAATTTGGGAGCTTGGCATGTAGTTAACAAAAACAGCAGCATCCTGGAGTCATGTGATTGCCATTTGTGACCTTCCCAGCCAGCTTCTGACAACCTAAGTCAATGGGGGAAGATGGATTTGCTTAACGACAGCATGATTTGCTTAACTGTGGTGTATCTTGTAGTAGCATAAAACAAAAGATAAACGGCCTATGATATAATTCCTATTGTTCCACCACCAAAGCGTACCTTAAAATGGGAATAAGCATGCTCAACTGCCCTGGGCAATTGGAGAAAAACTATTTTTGGGAGGTGCAGGCAGCGGAGTCTGAATAACAACCATAATTCTTCTCAAAAAATTTATCTTAAATATTCCGTACTAAATGGTTTCCACCATGTACTCAGGGTACTCATGAAGAACTGAGGACAGCGACATTTGACAAATGATCACATGTAAATTAAAGCAGAAGGAAAACATCCCCAAAGCTTTAATGCATTTTTTAAAAAAAATTATATACAGATTAATACGCAGCCCTGCAGACATGTGTGCATTGCTCAGTGCACCTTATTTCTGTTTTGCATTTTTTGCCTAATGATAAAGTAAGGCACGAAGGTCAAACTCGCCACGTCACATTGCCATCACGTGACGTTTCAGGACATTTTCTCTATTTGCGGAGCTGGGGTGGGCGTGGCCTACATGTGACCAATCCGGTCCCGCGGGCCAGCTGTTTGACACCCATGAAAGGGAAGAATGTGGGTTCTGACTGCCATTACTATGGCAGAGAATTAAGCCATCTTGAGCAGGGTTTTTTTAGTTGTTTGAGCGGTTGAGTAGTCTTGTAATAGGAAACACATTATTGCCTGTTGGAATCAGCCTTGCTAATTTGTGATTAGAGTCCTCTAGGGCAGAGGTCTCCAACCTTAGTAACTTTAAGGCTTGCAGACTTCAACTCTGGGAGTTGAAGTCTACAAGCCTTAAAGTTGCCAAGGTTGAAGACCCCTGCTCTAGGGGAGATGAGATGGTTCAAAAGTACATATGCAACCATCTCAATTTCAATATCTGAACTTCATATATATGCGTGTGATCTGGACAGAGCCTTGGTGGGACAGTGGTTAGAGTGCAGTACTGCAGGCTACTTCTGCTGACTGACTGCTGCCTGCAATTTGGCAGTTCAAATCCCACCAGGCTCAAGGCTGACTCAGCTTTCTATCCTTCCGAGGTGGGTAAAATGAGGACCCAAATTGTTGGGGGCAATAAGCTGTAAACCTCTTAGAGAGGGCTGTAAAGCACTAAAGCAGCATATAAGTCTAAGTGCTATTGCTATTACTGAAATCTCCTAGTCACTGCCATAAACATGCCAGTGTTAATATCTTATGGGAAGGCACAGATATATAGTAAAGTATTTGGGCAATTTATTTATTTATTTAGCGTATGGCTGGTGTCACACAATATTAAAACACTTCATTTTTACAGGTTAAAACAATTGAAACAATTAAAAAAAGAGCAGTAAGAAAACCTAAGAGGAAAACAGAAATAACATTTCAGAGTTTAATGTCGAGTTTGGAAATCCAGTCAGTAGCTGTCATTGTTACACAGAGGAAGTCCCTAGAATCTCCTGGATACCTTCTGTTAGAGCATTCCCTCACTATATGTTGGATAGTCTGTCGGGGGCCCCGCAATCGCATTGTCCTGAAGGTGTCTTTCCCCATTTATACAAGGAGTTTGTATAATTTGGGGATAATGAAAGATGGATTCATGACCCTACCATAGGAGAGATCTGAGGTGTTAAATCTATCACTTTGCACATCAGGGTCAAAAGTTATCTGCTTGAATTCATTACAGTTTACCCTCAGGATAGGTAGATATGTATTAAGGGGAAAGCTCACAATAATGATGCCATATCTGACTGCCATGGAACCTGCCAGTGAAGCAGCCATCATCATCCTGCTGGGGCAATCAGATCTCCAACTTTCTCCAACTCTTTCCAACTTTGAGGTTCTCTGTGTAAATATATCCCTTTATCAGAATTACATTCCATTCATATGGGCTGTATACAATGAAGCATTCACCATAATTTGCCGCTGCTTTGACTTTCCACAAATCACAAGGATTCCAATTTGTGTGTAAATTCTTCACTTTTGGGGGAAATAAATTAAATG
The DNA here is from genome assembly GCA_012654045.1 of Ptyas mucosa. NCBI lineage: Eukaryota > Metazoa > Chordata > Lepidosauria > Squamata > Colubridae > Ptyas > Ptyas mucosa. The sequence continues at coordinate 1,810,851 of WNWU01000079.1, forward strand.
TGTACTGAAATATTTCAAATAGATAAACACATAGAATCACACTATCAGAGCCATGGTGGCACAGTGCTTAGAATGCAGTAATGTACAGTTGGCTCGAAAATAGGAATCAGAACAAGAAATGTTTAACTTAATACTGATGAAACTTAAAGTAACTGAACAACATTAAATAAAGAGATGTAAATATAAACAAATATAAATGTGTAGATAAGAACAATATTGTGTGTGTGTGTGTGTGTGTGTGTGTGTGTGTGTATATATAAAATATTGGAGTAATGCGATTATTCTATTGAGATATATATATATATATATATATATATATATATATATATATATATATAATGGAGTAATGCGATTATTCTATTGAGTGGTAAATAGAAATGATAGAGAACTACAAAAGCAAAATATGTAAGTCGATATGAAATGCTGTAAAATTACCATTAATGTTATGTAGTGTTCAAAACATTATGTCTTGACATGTTTTGTTTTTATATATGTGTGATTGTTTTTTGTCTTGTTTTTAAAGACAAACTGTTTAATAAAAAATATTTTTTTAAAAAGAATGCAGTACTGCAGGCTAATTCTGCTGACTGCCAACTGTCAGCAGCTCAAGGTTGACTCAGTCTTTTATCCTTCCAAGGTCGGTAAAATGAGGACCCAAATTGTTGGAGGTACTATGCTGACTCTGTAAACTGCTTAGAGAGGGCTGTAGAGCACTACGAAGCAATATATAAGTCTGAGTGCTATTGCTATCAAAGGGCAACATACATCTGACCGTTTTTCAGTTATGACCGATGTAGCAACCCCATGGTCATGTGATCAAAATTCAGACGCTGGGCAACTGACTCATATTTATGACGGTCACAGTATCCCAGGGTCACATCATCCCCTTTTCCGACCTTCTGACAAGCAAAGTCAAGGGGGAAGCCACTTAACAACCCTGTTACTAACTTAACAACTGCAGTGATCCACTTAACCACTGTGGCACAAAAGGTCGTAAAATGAAGCAAAGTTCACTTTTGCTAAGTGAAACATTTGCTAAGCGAAACGTTTCACTTAGCAACAGAAATGTTGGGCTCCAGTGTGGTCGTAAGTCGAGGAATACCAATATAATGATGAGTGGTGGGGACAATTTTGAATTATTAAATTACAAGATCAATAAGTTATCATGCCCGTTGGAGTCCATCCCACCTACAAAGTACCATGACGGGAGGCTCGAAACGCCACACACACATACACACACACCCCTCCTCTGATTAAATCCAACACTGGGACGTGGTTAAAGGAGCGCGTCCCCTTTAAGAGCCGCCGCCGCGTGCCGGAAAAAAAGAGCCCAGCTTCGAAAGCGCCGCCGCAAAAGCTGCCTGGGAAGCTACGGCGACTCGCGGCGTCACGTGACGTGCCTACGTCAGCGCGCACGCCTTTGCGTGCGTGTCCTACGCCAGCGAGAGGCAGCGAAAGGGAGGGGGGCGAGAAAAAAAAAATCGCCGCCGCCGCCGCCGCTGGCCCCCCCCTCACCCGGCCGCCCCCGCGTGGAGCCCAGCGCGTGCAACGCCGCCCCTCCGTCGTCGTCGTCGTCGTCCCCGGCGCGGGATCCCCGCGCTGGTTCTTCTTTGGCGAGGGAAATGCCTCGGGTCTATATCGGGCGCCTTAGCTACCAGGCCCGAGAGCGGGACGTGGAGCGCTTCTTTAAAGGCTACGGGAAAATCCTCGAAGTGGATCTCAAGAACGGGTGAGGCGGCTTTTAAATCTTCTCACTCCGCCTGCCCGTTTGCCGAGAGATCCTCTCTGGGCCTAAACCCGGCCCGGGCTTTCATCCCGCGGTTTCTTCCTGTCAGCGCGGCCTTTTTTTTTCCCCCTTAAAGCGCATGCGCGCCCTTTCTCTGTCCTTTCCCGCGCGCGCCTCTCTCTCCCTTTCTGTCCCCCCCGTCCGCCCCCCCCCCCCCACGCTTTTCTCCGAGATCCTCCGGAGGGGGGAAAGGTTGTGCGTGGGGAGGGGGGGAGCCTTGAAGTCGCTCCTGGGCCAAGTTCCGTGTTTGACCCGTCTTGGGGTCCGTGCGGTGCTGTTGAAGAGAGACTTGGGCACTCCTCTCCGGGTCAAGGCAGGCTTGGAAACCTCTTTACGAAGGGGGGAGGGGTTAGGGGGTTTGTGGTGGGTTTACCCCACGTCCAATCGATCTTCCCTGGATTTCTTAGCCCGCCTTTTTTATATGCAGGAGCATCAAAAGCTTTCATTTCCCCGAACTCTCTGGGCTGAGAAGTGGGGTTGACCGGCCCAAAGTCACCCTCTCTCTTAAGAGTTTTCAGTGGCCGAGGATGGACTTTGAACCTGCATTTCTTCCCTCCAGCACCTTCGCTACAGGTAGTCCTCGACTTACGGCCACAGCGGAGGCCCAACATTTCTGGGTGCTAAGCTAAACGAAACGTGCGTTAAGTGACTTTCCTTTGCCCTCGTTGGGGCAGTTTGTTAAAGTTAGTAACACAGTTGTTTAATGAAATCTGGCTCTCCACCCCCACCCCCAATTGACTTTGCTGGTCAAAAAGGGGATGGTATGACTTCCGGGACACTACAACCGTCATAAATATGAGGCCATTACCAAGCCTCTGAATTTTGATCGAGTCACCATGGGGATGCTGCAGAGGTTCTAAGTGTGAAAAATGGGTCATAAGTCACTTTTTTCAGTGCCGTTGTAAACTTCGGAATGGTCACTAAACAAACCACTGTAAGTCGAGGACTACCCGTATTTGGGATTGTTGTGTTTTGGGGGAAAGGGTGCCTTCAAGTATGCCTTTGACTCCTGGAGACTGACCGGACTTGTTCGGTCAGTTTTCCTGGCAAGGTTTTTCAGAAGTAGTTTGCCATCTAGGGCTGAGACAGAGGGACCCAGCCCATAATTATGCAGCTGACTTCTTGCTAAAGGCTGGACTTAAAATAAATGATCTCCAAAGTTTCTAGCCTGATGCCTTAACCACTGCATCAAACTGGCTCTGCTTTAACCGTTACACCTGCCCAAAGCTTGGATATTGCTATTATAATTTTTTATCCCATCTTTTAAAAAGATATGTGTGTAACTGGCAGAGGCAAGCATAATACCTCTGCCTTCTATTTTCCCCACAACAGCCTTGTGAGGTGGGTTGGGCTGTGAGAGAGTGACTGGCCCAAAGTCACTCAGCCAACGTTCATACCAAAGGGAGGCCTCAAACAGGCTGTAGGTCAGCACCTTCACCAATACACCAAACTGGCTCTCTTGCTTTCATCTCGTGTTTAAAGTCTTATCGTAGGACAAAATGAAATGTCTTCTTTCCTGAAGGAAGACGAGGAGCTGGAAGTGGGTCCTGGATGAAGCCCTTTTCTTAATGAACTAGCAGTACTGGAAGCTGCCGTGTACTGTCTGGGTTCATGCATTGTGCTGTGCTATGATTGACCATGGCTTATTGAATATCTAACAGCCAGATCCACAACAATATGGTAAGCCACAAACTATGGTTTACAAACCACAGTGGTTCAATTCAGGCAACGTGCCAAACCAAGACTAGGCAAACCAATTTTGATGTGGCATTTTGTACAATGGGTAAACAGCATCTTGCATGGACCATTAATCTAATTTCAGTGTTAAGTCTTTTTTGGTTTAACTGGAGATGTTAGATGTTAAACCTGGGGTTTTTTAATAACGGATCCTCTTATGTCTAATCAGCGGCCATTCTAATAAATAATTATATAGTGCTTGACATTTTGGACTTGGATCAGAAAAATAATGGTTGCTTAGAAAATATATGCTATGCTGTCTTTACTTATTGTTGAATTTAAACAAATCTCATGTAAAATGCATTTTTAGCAGTTGTAAAACAGTACGGTAAAATACGTATGTGTTTAAAACCAATCCCATTGCATTTTGGGATATGTTTACAGAACATGTTCTCTCATGAGAGGGCTTAAGTTTAAAGGGAGTAGGCTTCATTCCTTTCATCAAGAATTATTTCATGACAGAATTGTAACAGCAGCACTAGGGGTGTTTATTTGTAATACTATTTAATTTACTCTAGGTATTCTCATGTAAATATGCATACACATTTTAAAGTATTTCTTTAAAAAATGACAAGTTTACAAAAATAATTATATAGTTGAAATATTTTTTCTGTAAAGGAGCACTGTGAATTAGATACAGTAGTAGTGGTGCAACAGTAGGGAGGCGTCCATAATCCCCTATAGTAGCTGGTTGACCAGGAAATCATTGCCACATTGGGATAAATTTTCCAGGATATGTGAATTATACATGACTAAATCTTGCATGGGTTTCTTTAGTTGAGCAGGTTCTTTTTAGCACAAACACTTGTAACAGCTATCAGAAGATGAAAAAATGTTAGTTATTCCTTATAGTATATAAGATAAAGCTTTAATTGTAAAGCCTCCTATTTAATAGTCTTTACTTGCAAGAATTAATATTTATATCCGTCATTATATTTGTGATATCATTTTTCAAATGGTGCAAATTATGTCTTTTCCTTCAAATTCATGTCATGCATACTGTCATTATAGACATAATTATAGACATAATGCAGGCTGATGCAGACATTTGGTAATAGCATGCTAAAATGATGTTTTACTATACTGTATGAACAACTAGCAAACAAAAGTTCTTGCACTTAATAATAAACTAATGGTGATGCCATCTAGATTTATAAATGTTATAAGCTAATAAAAAGAACTAGACCGGATCAGTTCTTGGTATTCAAGCAATGTTCAAGTTGACTTTAGTTTGAACATAGATTTCTGAAGGTGATTTCTATTCTTTGCCCATCTTCAGATATCCCACGATGCTTTGAAGAATAAGAAACTTCCTCTTTTACTTTTGATTAACTGAGGTCTTTGCTGTCTATTGCAACAAATTGAGTAAAGGTAACTGGCAAATTTTCAGAAAGCCAGCTTCAAAACTGATAGAAAATATATATATTGTATTTTTCGCTCCATAAGTCGCACCTGACAATAAAACGCACCTGGGTTTAGAGGAGGAAAACAAGAAAAAAAATATCAGGGGGCGCCTGAGAGGACCACAGATAGATGTCTTCTCATGTGTCAGCTCTGCCTATTGACTCCTGCACTGCGGAAAAGGGACAGAAGAGGCGGGCAATGACAAAGACAGAAGAGGCGGGATTCAGCACTGTAAAAGGACCCTGTTTTCGCGGCCCGGCTGATATTCACCAAAGGACTGGCACCGATGCACAGACATTTCCATCCACTTTGGGGGGAGAAAAGTATTGTCTTATGGAGCGAAAAATACGTTAGTTTATTAAACTTCTAGACCGGGAGTCCCCAAGCCCTGGCCCAGGGTCCGGCATTGGGACACAGCATGCCAGAAACAGGGCTGCGCAAACAAGTGAATCCCCATCCGCAGGAAAACCACCCCCCCTCCGGTCCACGGAAAAATCTCCATGGAACCGGTCCCTGTTGCACAAAAAGTTGGAGTTGCTGCTTTAGACAGCATAGTAAAGTAAATGATTACTTAAAAATAGAAGTATAACTTTTCAAATTATTAACAGTAAAACTTCATGGGGTATTCAAGAGATTTTGCATATTACACTAAATTATTTTGTTGTAATTTGAGCACACTCTTCTATTTTCAGTAAGTAGCCAAATTTAATTTTTCAGCTGACTTGTTATTAATGGGCCAGGAGTTTTAGTAGCTAAAACAATATTAACTCTAGACAATAAAACCTTTATAATTTTTTGAAAACTAGTTTGTTAGCTTTGTCTTAATGTTGGTAAATTTTAATACAGTGGTGGTTTGCAAACTGCAGATGGGTTTACTGCAGCAGATTGAAACTGTTTATGAGAAATTGGCAATATGGGTAAAACAATTTGGGATATATAAGAGAAAAACAAAATTGGGGTCAGAACATTGAAAAGCCCATACTTTTTTACTTGACTTAATGTCTCTAGGATAATATTTTTGTTTGCTGGGATCTTATCCCTTACCTTATTCTGAATTTTGAAATGGCAGCATGATGTCAAATACAACTGTTTTACTCTGGTTGGAAGTAATATTAGGGAGGTAGATGCTTGCTTTACTATTGCACTAGTTTACCGTTCAAAATACCAACTGTTGAACAACTAACAGCCTCTCCTAGACTTCTGTCAGATATTGATGGTTCAGACCACTGGTGATTTCTAACTACTCAAATTTGAGGAGATGAATGCCATCAGAATCTGTCTCTAGCACAAGGAGTGGATTGCAATTAGAGAAATATAATTTCTGATAATTTGAAAGTTTGAAAAAGCACTTTTCTCCATTTGGTAGAAAAGTATTTTATTTTATTTTTTTGCTATCAACCCAAATATTTAATTCTTTTAACTACATTAATTATTTCAGATAGCATGTACATTTTAAACTATCTGGCTTTTTTTAGAAGCCTTTATGAATGAACCGTCTCAAGATAATTTATAAAAAAAGAATCCTGCCTAGATAATTACTTGGATGTTGTATTTATATATATGTGTTAGTGAAGCTAACTCCCAGTAAAACGTGCATAGGATTACTCAAAAGAATAAATGTTTTAACTTTTTGCAACCAAAATTACAGATTTTGGTAATCTGAATCATCTAATTCTAGAGAATGCTACAATCTGTTTCACCATATGCTACCCAAGCATATGTCTCTAGTAAACAAGAACATTATGGCTTAACATTAAAGACTAAAAGCATATTTGGATATTATAAAATGTTCTAGAGTTAAAAAAATAGTAATGAAATATTAATGCAAAAGGTTTCCTTCCATTAAACATTCTAATACTTTTTTAATGGGTGACTTATACAGTTGGAAAATATATCACTCATTTAAAAAGAGATTATGTTTCATAATAAGGGCTTTTTTAAGAATTCCTCTAATTTTTTGCTTCTGCTTTGGGGAAATAGAAGAAAGTAATTAGCAAAATGTGGAAGGCATAATGTTTTTTTCTGAAATCGCCTCAGTTTGCTTCTTTTGTTCTTCCCTTCCTTTCCTCATATTTGAAAACAGCAGCTCACTCTAGTCAGTCCTGTAAGAATTTCTTACTTATCAGATAGTCAGGTAAGAATTTCTATTCAGAAGCTGTTCACAACAGCCCAAAGGACATCCTTTGTTTCTTTTGTGACCACTAGCCTTTAAGCAATGCCAATTGCCCAGGAGACTTCCATATGGTCCATCTATAGCAAAAAATTTCAAAAGAGCCAGATTGGCTTCTGTAAAGTTACCAGCCTCCTAACTGTGTTTTTATGTTGTGTGGTCTACTTCCTGTCTATAATGTGCTTTAAATAACTGATTTTTTTTTTTGTCTTTTTAAAAGAAAAAGTTATAAAAGCCTTAATGCTAGAGAGCTGTTTGTCTCTGTGATTTCTTAAGCTATTAGTACCTGCTGCCATAACCCACTTTATGCTTTGTACCTTTTTTTAAATAGTTACATCATGTTCTTCCTGTTAATGGCAACAAAGGAAAAGCCTTTGTTGCCATCAACAGGCTTAGTTTTTGTTTGGAGGAAGATGTTTTCTGAAATACGTATCTCCTACATTCCCTAATTTTCAAAATAGTTCCTACTGCCAGCAGACTTTCTGGTGACATATTTGATTCTGGAGTAGTCTCTTCTCTTCTCCAGGTATGGCTTTGTTGAGTTTGATGATGTGCGTGATGCAGACGATGCTGTTTATGAACTAAATGGCAAAGATCTTTGTGGGGAGCGTGTAATTGTTGAGCATGCTCGAGGCCCTCGTCGTGACAGCAGTTATGGTTCTGGACGCAGTAAGCACTACATACCATTGTACCAGTGACTCTTCTTTCTATTTAAAATAGAATATTTTTTTAAAACTGTAATTTTTTTTTAAACGTAAACTTTGACTACTGTGGTTTCTATTAAAGTAATATCTGGATGTTAATTTGTATTAAACTTTTTTAAATTAAATAAATGAGATTTAATTTTTGTTATTTTACTTTTGTAAATATTGAAATGGTTTACTTGTAATGTAAATATTTGTTTAACATAGACTTAACTAAGACCTCAATGTTTCAATTAAGAGTCCTTTGAGGCTAAGATGACTGCCTGTTCCATTTGCTGACCCTGGGTTGCCTTTCCATGAGTGGCTCTTTGACCTTTGTGGCCCTTGGCTGACCAAAAGGAAGCCATGTGACGACCGCAACTTTTTCCCATTAGACCTGGGTGGTGAGGACCCCAAGGGTTAGAGAGAGATGTGATTAATCTGAAATAGGTGCCTGAAAACCATTATTCATGTCAGATATTCAGAAAACTTTAAATCAATGTAAGTAACATTAGTAACTGACTATAGTGATTTGGTTGTTTTGTTTTCAAAAAATGTTATTTTTTAAAAAAACCGTAACTGTAGATGCATGTTCGATATTGGTAGTTAATGTAAAATATACAGTCTTATTGTGTGGTAATATTCTAGACAGACATACATAGATTTCTGGCTGGCTCTATTAGTATAACATTTAAAGCAAGGAGATTGTAGTTTAGGCTGGGGTGGGGGTGGGAAATTGTTAACATAATTTTTGGATAGACTAGTTCTTACATTGTTTGGAGGGGGGAGCGGGGGGATGTAGGCTTAATTCCTAACTCCACTATATTAGCTAAAGTACTGCATCTGCTTATCACATCTCAAGGTGGATATGGTTATAGAAGAAGTGGAAGAGATAAGTATGGGCCTCCGACCCGTACTGAATACAGATTGATCGTTGAAAATCTGTCAAGCCGTTGCAGTTGGCAGGATTTGAAGGTAAGTGGTGCCTGGGCTTCTGCCAGTTCTGATTTAGTGATAGATAGTGCAAACATAAATTGAAGTCTTAATTCTTGCTACGTGATCCATACCAAAGGAAATAGATATTTGTTTCCCAAAGAAAGTCTTCACAGTTTTTATTTGAAATCTTAATGCAGTATACTAAGCACAATTGTGAGCTTGAGCATGAAGTGTTCACTGTCTGTGTTCTTTTTATTACCTATATTACATTACCTATTAAGTACAGAGAAATGCTTCCAAATGAACAGAAGTCTCTATATCAAATCTCACGCATGGCCTCGGATCTTTTAGAAGCTATTCAGAAAAGCTAAGAGCAACCACTTCTTTGGGGCATTTGAATTGGCTAACCTACTTGTCATGGCTACATACAGGTCACTGGAAAAGTTCTTTATCTCTAGGGATTCAAACTGTTCTCAAGTAGTCCTTAACTTACAACCACAATGGAGCCCAAATCTTCTGTTGTTGAGACAGTTGTTAAGTGAACGTTGTCTCCTTTTACAACCATTTTGCCACGGTTGTTAAATGAATCACTGTAGTTAAGTTAGTGACACGGTTGTTAAGTGGATCTGGCTTCCCTGAGTTCGCTTGTCAGAAGGTCAAAAAGGGTGATCACATGGACCCAGAACATTGCAACCATCCTAAATACGAGTCAGTTGTCAAGCATCTGAATTTCATGCAGCAGTGGAACAATTCAGATGCTGCAACAGTCATAAGTATGAAAAACAGTCATATATCATTTTTTTCACTGCCATTGTAACTTTGAACAACACTAAACAAACTGTTGTAAGTCAAGGACTATCTGTACTTTCCTGGAGGAGATAAATATCTTTATTGCGGATGCAGAGTAGCCCTCAGACAAAGAAACTCTAAAAAAAAAGCTAGGTGTATATGCATGTGTGTACTTTTCTGCCTCTTCAAGTTATAAATCATGAGCTTTTTTGGATTGCTTACAATGCATTTCTCTTGCAGGGCTGTTGATTACACCTTTATTGTAAGGGTATACACAATGGTATTGTCTAGTCCTTGGGGTCTTGTTTCCACCTTGCAAACTCCAGCCTTTATAAGTACCTCCATTTTTGCCCTCCCCCAATTGATTTCTTATCCTGGTCCGTCTCCTTTTAAAATTCTACAAAAATGATGCCCTGAAAAGCAAGGTATTTTAGGTAAAATTAGCAATTATTTACGACACCTAGAAGTTGAGAGGTAGATCTATAGAAATGAGAAAATCTTGGATCAATAAATCAGTAATTCATTTTAGACATACAGATACTGCATGTGCATATCAGGACATGACCAGGAGTGCATGTATATATGTGTCTCATTTTTTCATTTGTAGCAGTATCAGAGTTGGACAAAGATACTGAAACCCTGTATCTGTTTTTAGGATTATATGCGTCAGGCAGGTGAAGTGACATATGCTGACGCACACAAGGGGAGAAAAAACGAAGGTGTGATTGAATTCAAATCTTATTCAGACATGAAAAGAGCCCTTGAAAAACTGGATGGGACAGAAGTGAATGGTAGAAAGATAAGACTAGTGGAAGACAGACCTGGGTCCAGGCGCCGCCGTTCTTACTCCAGAAGTCGTACTCATTCAAGGTAAGTTTGTTTATAATATCATGCTTACTACCGAAATAGTTCAGAATAGTTAATGAAAAATAACAGGATATTCACTTGCAGGAAAAGCAGTGAAGTGTTAGAAGAACTGAAATTTTCATAATAAGTTGTGCTGGTGATAAAGAAAAAGAGGTGTGGTTCAAGTTATGACTTGGCATTATACTGTTGAGCCACCAGGACAGTTAACTTTACACATACGGAATCTATATCTCCAGCCTCCATTTGCCATTGAGGCAAGCCATAGCCTTTTCATTTGAGGGAGCAGATAAATCACCTGTCTAAAGGAAGGGATGTATGATCCTTTCCCAGAGGCATTGCTGTAAAGCTGCTCTACAGAGAAGCAGATAATGGAATTTATATGGGAAAATTACCGTATTTATCGGCGTATAACACGCACAGGCGTATAACACGCACCTTCATTTTAAGAGGGAAATTTCAGGAAAAAAA
>WNWU01000079.1:1822090-1849183 GCA_012654045.1 Ptyas mucosa
GCCACAGCCAGTCCCTCCCTCTCTCTCCAAAGTTCCTCGTGGCAGAGGCAGCTTTGTTTGCCCGCTGAAAGCGCAGTCCAGGCTGCTATTGCTCCCGCTTCTCCAACAACTCGGAGCCCTGTGGCTTGCTCGAGGTAGCTGCTGTTTGCACTCCCCCCCTTCTTAACATTATATCGGCGTATAACACGCACACATCATTTGCCCCCTATTTTCAGGGGGGAAAAGTGCGTGTTATACGCCGATAAATACGGTATATGAATTGAGGATCTCTGTATGAAAGCTGGAACCTGGTGAAACTGAGCAACTTATGTTTTGAAGCCAACTTTTACTGTATTTAAAATGTTGATATATTTTACGTTTTATTTACAAATATATAAATATGGTGCAATCTTGCAAGCTAGAATCAGAAGCCGGATCCAACATAAGAATGGCAGTATCTCATTGGCAGAACATATATTTAGGTTGTAAAATGTCACAAAATCATTACCTGGCATGCTTAGATAAAATTTTGAAAAATAGCCTGTAAAGTTATTATCAATTATTGCAGAGAATAATAGCTAAGGCTGATCAATGACTTGAGTTTTATTCAGGAGTTTCCTTCACATGTTAAGGTCAACACTTAAGTAGTACTGAGCAGCTTGTAACTCCATAGTATATCATTTGGAACCCTTATAGTGAAGGGTTCCGGGTCATGCAGAAATATTTGAATGTACAAAAAATGGTTTTCGCTAAAAGCATGGAAACTATCTATTAAATAATGCACAACTTTTCTTGAAGATAAAAAAGCAAATAAAATAACAAATTGGATCTTTCTCTGCAATGTAAAGCTATTGGAAAAGTCTTGTGTCTTTGTAGTTCGTTGTAACAAAATTATTATCCAAACAACTTACTTCCTCCTGCTTTCTTGTCTTATTCCAGTGAACCCTCTGACCACAATTGCATTCTCTTTTATTTCATCTATTTACATCTTCCTCAAAGCTGCCTTTTGTTTTCCTCCATCACTTAATGAAACTAATCTTATCTCTGACATTAGAAGGCTTTATGGAGCCCCATTTGCAAAAAAAAAACTGTTAGACTTCTTAGCAATATATAGACAGAACTATGCTGTCTCAGAAATGCTCTGGGGGGGGTAGTGCCTTCTGTTGTACTGTGCTATGCAGCTTGAAAGGGGATTTCTGTGCCATGCTCAGCTGATTCTCTTGAACGCCCATGGTGACTTAACAACTGGGACACGATTGTATTACCTCCAGGTCTCGCTCTCGAAGCAGACATTCTCGTAAAAGCAGGAGTCGTAGTGGCAGTAGTAAAAGCAGCCATTCAAAGAGCAGATCACGATCCAGGTATAGTGACGTTTAATTAATAGTGGACATAATTTAAGCGTATGCTCCAGTAACATGCATTCTAAAAAAATTTGTTGGTGTTGTAATAATTGCTCTTCAGGAACAGTTTATATATTGTTATAATCAACAATTATATGCCTTATGCAGTGGGATGCAGGGGGTTATTAAGCGTTTAGAATATCATTGAAATCCTAATTGAAAATTTAAACAGTGTTATTATTTAAGTAGTCGGCATATTTACAGTCTGAAATTTGAACTGTCTGGGACATCTGCTGAATTACAAGACAAAGATTTGGCACTACCAAATCATTGAATACCTGCAAAACTTTCTACTTTTTTTCTTTTTCTTTTGACTACCAGGTCTAGATCTCATTCCAGAAGCAAGAGCCGCAGTCGGAGCAAAAGTCATAGCAGAGGCCAAAAGGAAAAAAGCAGGAGTCCAAGTAAAGATGATAAAAGCAGGAGCCGCAGTAGAAGCGCCGAGAAATCTCGAAGTAAAAGTAAAGACAAACCACAGGATATAGTTCAAAATGATGGTGACCACCAAGCAAAAAGCAGAAGTCCCAGCAAGGAAAAGAGTAAGAGTAAAAGCCGCAGTAGGAGTGGCAGTAAAGAGAGGGTCGAAAGGGAGGAAAGGAGAAGCCTAAGGGGCAGTCGGAGTAAAGAGAGAGAGAAGAGTGTCAGCAAGGGAAGGAGCAGGAGTAAAGAAAGGAGCAGGAGTAGAAGCCGTAGCAAGAGCAAGGACAAAAGGAAAGGTAGGAAGAGGAGCAGGGAGGCCAGTAGGAGCAGGAGCAGGAGTCACAGCAGAAATGAGAGAAACAAGAGAAGGAATAAACATGACAGCAAGTCTAGTAGCAAGAAGAAAAAGAGAGAAGATCAAGAGCGGTCCAGGTCCAGGTCCAGGTCCAGGTCTAGGTCTCGGTCTCGATCTCAGTCTCGGTCTCAATCCAAGGAAAAAGAGCGTATAAAAACAGAACCTGACCCGAAAGACGCCAAAGGCGAGGGTGAGGAAATGGACACCAGTTGTAGATCAAGATCAAGATCAAATTCCAAGTCTAAAAATGTCAAATCAGAATCTCGCTCCAGATCCAAATCAGTTTCAAAAACGAGATCCCAGTCGAAGTCTAGATCGAGATCTGCTTCTAGGTCACATTCTCGATCTAGGTCGCGATCTCGTTCCAGATCCTAAACTTGCTGCAACCCACATTTAGAGCTCTATGAGAAGTCTTTTGTACATGTTTGGTAGTTGTAGCACAAGTGATTGGAGTAGAACACATGTCACTGCTGTACATTTTTAATACCCCCCCCCCCCAATGGTGTGTTTGTAAGTGTAAGTCCAGTGCTCCCTCTCTGTTGCACATTCTGGTACTAGAGACCGAGGGTTTTATTCAGGTATGGTTCATCATCCTAGATTTCCAGAACAGCCATAGAGAAGGAGCATTGCATTGATGGGCTTCTAAGATTGGAATGATGACTCCTAGGTAGGTATGGTAATTTCAACAATTTGCCCTTAAATTGATGCCCCTTGATGTATGCCATTTAGTGAAAAGTGCAAAGTCTTAAATTTCATAATACTTTTTTTTTTGTTTCATATTTTGGACTTGCAGAGTATGTGAATAGCACAGTCAGGAAAATAGATACCTACAGTAAACTATAGGAAGGGAAGAAACAAAAGTAGAGCTCCACATTCTGGTATTGTGACAATATCCTTGTTTTATATTTTTTATTTTTCCCCATCTTGCAAAAGTACAGTGACCCCTGTTTCCATTAAATTTGAATAAAGACTATTTTTGCTTGACTGGTTGTTGTAATGCTTTTAAGTTACGCTGCTTTTTCCCCTAAAAAAAAATGTACAAGAGTTTCAAGTCAAATCGTGCAGCCCATTATAGGCAGAATTTGCAGCAAAGACTTCTGACATTTAATGATTTAACAACCAAAAACAAAGATTGTCCTTTTCCTTCCCAAATTCCTCTGCAATTTGGAGGGAGAGAAAAAATGTGAACTTGTGGGGAAACAATCTGTGTAATAATTGTAGTTCTGATAAAAGTTTCCCTCATATCCTCAATTTACGGATCTATCCATCTGGTTTTCTTAGCCATGGTATGGAAGTGATTTTTACACATTGTTCCCCTAATTGCAATCCTGACACTCCAACTACTAATTAAGTTCTTTTCTGTATCGCTTTTGCTGCCAACTGTGACACTGAAAACAAACTCCTGGTCTGAGTGTTCTCAGAGGCATCTCATTTTTTTTAATTCAGTACAGGTAGTCCTCATTTAGCTATCACAATTCTGTTAAGCAAAGTGATTGTTAAATAAAACCACAACTGTGTTTACAACCTTATTGCAGTTTTCCTTTGTTTTACAAATCTGCAAAGTTTGTAAACTTTGGCTGTAAAAGTTACTTTTTCATCATTGTCCTTACTGGACAATGCACAAGTCGTTGTGCAAAGCAATTGGTAAACGAAGACTGTGTTTACTTTCCTGAACCATTTGCACATGGTTCAAAAGGGAAACAGTTCCAATTAAGTCTGAAATTGCCTACTCCTGTGACAATCAAATGATGATGAACTTCAAGATTAGATTTCTCCATAAGCGGAATACATTTATTTGGGCAAATGGTTATTGTGACTTACACATCTGGAAAGGAACTGCTTCTACATACAGACTTCTCCAGATGTTCAAAGCTGCAAACAGAATATTCAGAGGAACAGAGTTCCAACTGATACATCATGGGGGGATGGATGGGAATTCATCCTTCACCAAGGATTGGCTACAGGTTCAGCGATCATCAATACTTGCGGGCTTTATCAATTGTTACAATATTATCTTCATCACCCAAAAGAGCAACAGTGTAAACATTCCTCTGTGTGTGCCAAGCCTGTGTATGAAATGAATCCCTCTTTATTTTTTGCATTCACTTCGCTATCTTTGTAAAAAAAAAACCCAATAATGGCATTCTTGCAATTGTTGGGCTCAAACTCAGTTTCTCACACCTTAAGATTGCATAGCAAAGTCATCCCATAAGTAAA
The DNA here is from genome assembly GCA_012654045.1 of Ptyas mucosa. Taxonomy (NCBI): domain Eukaryota; kingdom Metazoa; phylum Chordata; class Lepidosauria; order Squamata; family Colubridae; genus Ptyas; species Ptyas mucosa. The sequence goes on from WNWU01000079.1 coordinate 1,826,462, forward strand.
TCACACCTATATTTTAACGTTTTTCCAATTACACCATTACTTACATGCAGCCTTACCATTTTCAACATTCCTGTAGCCTGATAGGCCCCTAAATATTCCAACAACCAGGTTTTTCACATAATGATTTTAATTGAACAATAGATGTATACTGGGTCCATGATGGTGAGCCTATGGCACACATGCCGGAAATGGCATGCAAAGCCGTTGCCCGTTGCACTTCCAGTGACTCCTCCAGCATCCCGGGTGGAAGCGGCAACACGGGAACTGCTGCCGCTCCCTTGCCACCCAGCTGGAGCAGCGGGCAGGGCAGCTGGCCGGGGGGGGGGGGGGGGGCAAATGGACAGCAGTGGTTCTCGCACTGCCACTTCCAGCTGGGATGCTGGAGGAGGAGGAGCTGCCATTGGGGAGGCAAGCTGCACCAGGAGGGCCGGAGGAGAGCGCAGCTCCTCATGCATGGAGATACATGGCCTGGCTCACCAGTGGGGGAGAGGCTGTGGGGGCTGGCCTTGCCCCTCACCCTGCGGCGACTGCTGCTCTTCTGGGATGGTGGGCTTGCGCAGGAGCTGAGTCCACAGTGGGAGGAACATATGTCTAGCACCAGGGATAGTGGCACAGGCCAGGAAACGGTTGCACTCCCTTGGCAGAAGTGGCGGGAGGGGCAGCTGTACTGGTTTGTTCTCAGTGGTGGGCTGTGGGGGGGGGAACACATCATTGACACTTCCAGTTTCCGGCATGCGCACTGGGCAGATGGTCTTACTGTGCGCATGTGTGCCAGAAACCGGAAGACTGCGCACCAGAAACTGGAAAATCACAGCTGCTCTTCTGGTTTCCTGCACACGGGCATGCGTGTATGGGCACTCGTTTCAGCAATACTGGACTAGGTCAATGGCCTTAATTACACCTAGGCCACACACTATCTAGCACTATATAGCATCCCCCGATAACAATATAGTACTAATCCATTTAGGTGTACTGTACTTTGGGCAGTGTGGCACAAGTACAATCACCTCCCAATTTTATCCTCGGCATGTTCATGTTATTCTATGCAAGCTAGACTCTTTAGAGGCTATTTTGCAATCCAATACACATTTGCCTGCATCCCACCAACCAAGGAAAGAATACATTGTGCTGACACAGTTGTATTTTACCTGGATCAGGATGTTGTTTTGGAAACATTGGGATTTCATGGCTCAACCAAGAATATTACATACTGCCTTCCTCAATCTGATTAGGAAACGCTGGCATACATGGAACAAAAATGCAGATCAAATAACCTAGCACAGCAAAGCAAAGGAAGAATTTGTGAATCGTTGCAAGGAAGGTTGCATAGGTAGACAAACATCCAAGGATAAAATTAATGGTAGAAAATGTGAAATGAAAATGGATATTAAATGTTAAGTACATGACAGTACTGTGTGAGAGGCTACGTTTGTTAAGATTAACTTTTAAAAATAGTCGAGTTTTAATGGAAGCAGGACAAAATGGATGCTTTGATAGAAGGGAATGGGATAGGACAGGACAGAACAGAACAGAATAAAGTTGGAAGGGACCTTGGAGGTCTTCTAGTCCAACCCACTGCTTAGGCAGGAAATCCTACACCACTTCAGACAAATGGTTATCCTACATCATCTTAAAAACTTCCAGTGTTGAAGCATTCACAACTTCTGGAGGCAAGTTGTCCCACCGATTAATTGTTCTAACTGATGTTTCTCTGCTTATCCCCATGCTTTGTGCCCTTCACTTCCGTAAAAAAAATAGGGTATAAAGAGGGTAAAAAGCATGGAACAAGGTCACACATCTGAAAAATCTCTTTCATTTCATAGTAAAATTTATTTAATGGGTCCCAAGATTCCTAGCATTCAGGCTGTTGCTTTCTGTTTAAAAAGTCCACCTAGATGTTGTTTTTTTAAAGGAACAAACAAATCCCAAATCTCTTTTCCTTTTCTTTGGTACTTTTTTTGTTGCATGTAGCAAAGCCATTTAAACTATACAAACACCTAACTGCTCTGCAGCAGCCTTGAGTCTCCAGCAGCTGTTATCTTCAATTCCATAGGTAACTTCATTCTGTTCTGGCAGCGCATTGAAATTATTTCGGAAGGCAAATAATCCTTTTGTTACATAAAAGCTTCCATTAGCAAGCTTAATTCCAACCATGTAAATTCATGCTCCATTATTCTATCGACTTGAGAGATTTCCCCCAAATGGTTCATTTATTCTCCAAGATTTTGCACTACCTTGATGCCTGAATTCATATGATGTTTCTCTCCTTAGTTATACATTCTAACATATGACCTTGGGATATATGGTATAGCTGTCCAAAAAAAAAAAAACACCACCTCTGCATTTGTCCCAAGACAAGTCTATTGGGCTCTTTTCAAAGACTGCTTCCAAGAGATTTGGGGAAAAGTAAGTACTCAGATTATATTAAAAACTTTAAGTTACTGTACATCTTTACTAATTGACAATTGGTCATGGTGGGTAAGGATTGTGGGAGTTGAAGTCAATGACATCTGAAGGACAAGCCTGGGGAAAAGATTTCTTAAATTTCTATCTCATCTTTTCTCTGAGAATTAAAGGTGGCTTACATGGGATCTCCCTAATTTTCTCTCCAGTATCACCTTGTGACATATTTTGGGCTAAGAAAAGAGTGGGGGAAGATACTGAGTTTCAGGACTAGACGTGAATCAGTTACACTATACTGAGTTTTCCTCTTATCTATTTTCAGCAGACCTCAGTGGGATAACAAAAAAGGCTTAGATTTAAGGGAAATTTGGTCTCTCCGATGTGTTCAAGAGAGGGAAAAAAATGGAAGACATTTACATTTGCCTGTTTATATATGCCAAATATTGAGACTATAAACAATCTGTGATAAGAATTTAATGGCTTTTGTGAAGATAGATGCGAAGTACAAAACCTTATCTCTTAGCTTCAAAAAACCCTCTTTGAAAAAATATTCTTTGAGAAAATATTTTTATAATTCAGGAAAGGACAGCAATGAAGCTATGGTTAAGTATTGAACGATTTATTTTTCCTTCCTTGTGGCTAAGAAAATATGAAGAAGAGAAAGAGAAAATAATACTTTGGTCATATTTCCACCTAGTGGTGGAAATCAACATTTTAAAAACTACATGCCTGTTTACTTTGTGCATCTTGAATATTCAAAAGCACCGGGTAAGATTGCTTTTAATGGTCTAAAAATTAAAGGCTAATTTGATGTAATAGAGTTAAGATTCTGTCTGTGCTACCATTTTCATTCAGGAGCAAGGCAATTTATCTGAGAAAATATCTTCAATAACTCAACGCAACAATTGGATCTGGAGTTTTTTTGTACACTTGGTTAGTAGAAGTTAAAAGTGCAGAAATTCAACTTGTTCAGCTTTAAAGCTCTAGTAGCAATACATAAGTTCAGAACTACTTCAGAATTCAGAAGTAGTTGAAGTCCAATAAACCTCAGCAGGCTGTTGACAAATCTGATATGTTTCTCAGTATATCTCTAAGATAAGCAAATGCAAATAATATAAGCAAATAGAAACATGTACAAAATGCAAAAAATTCTTTCAGAGCATTTTGAGTCTCCTGAATGCCAGTGAAAGAACAGAAATGTCCCACTCACTTTGAGGTGTTTTTTTCTTCTTTCTCTCACCACTAATGAAGGTCTGAGAGCAAACAAAGTCTTCCATACCAACTCCCAATTTGATAAGGCAAGGTTGTAATAGTTGGGAACATAAGGATCTAATCAAGGGACACGGTGTCTCAGTGGCTAAGATGCTGAGCTTGTCGATCAAAAGGTCGGCAGTTCAGCGGTTCGAATCCCTAGTGCCATGTAACTGGGTGAGCTCCCATTACTTGTCCCAGCTTCTGCCAACCTAGCAGTTCGAAAGCACATAAAAAATGCAAGTAGAAAAAAAGGGACCACCTTTGGTGGGAAGGGAACAGTGTTCCGTGTGCCTTTGGCGTTTAGTCATGCCGGCCACATGACCACGGAGACATCTTTGGACAGTGCTGGCTCTTTGGCTTAGAAATGGAAATGAGCACCACCCCCTAGAGCCGGAAACGACCAGCACATATGTGCGGGGGAATCTTTACCTTTAAGGATCTAATCAATAAACAAATGCATATATGATAAAATGGAATGCCAGGAGCACGATAGATTGTCATTCACTAGAGCTTTATCCTCTACCAATGGTCCACCTACAATTTTCCCTCCAAATATTTCATGGTTCTTTTATGGTGCAGACTACAGGGTACCTGCAATATTAGGACAAGAAATAATATTTTTCTGCATCGAAGCAGATATTCTGTATAGGCCAGTTAAAACCAGTGATGGGTTTCAAATTTTTTTACTACCGGTTCTGTGGGTGTGGCTTGGTGGGCGTGGCTTGGTGGAGATGGCAGGGGAAGGATACTGCAAAATCCCAATTTCCTCCCGATCAGCTGGGACTCAGGAGGCAGAGAATAGATGGGGGCGGGGCCAGTCAGAATTTTTACTACCGGTTCTCCAAACTACTCAAAATTTCCGCTACCAGTTCTCCAGAACTGGTCAGAACCTGCTGAAACCCACCTTTGATTAAAACCCAATTTTTTGAGCACCAGGAACTGGTTACATGGAGAGAGGTTTTTCAGTAGACCAGAGGGAACGTGGTTTCACATGCTCCTGCTTCCCGCTGATGGAGCTTCACTTGTTTGCAAGGCGAAGTTTCTGGCACACCACAGTCCCGTGCCAGTCCATGGACCAGGGATTTGGGGACCTCTGGTATAAGATAACACACTCAGTCTTCTTGTAGTTGAATTCAACCTTGTAGGAGTTCGTGTGGTTTTCCTGGTCGTTGTACAAAAGCACATCAACATTGCTTTCTTCCAAATGTTTTTTTTTTATTCCCCAATTTAGCCTACAGCCCAAGAATTTCCTGATTGTTTTCCATCCACATGATAAGCAAGTCCAACTGTCCTCAGCTTTTTGACAACAGCCAAGGTCAACCAGCTGCTGTCACTTAGCAAGTTTTTATAACACTAGACTACTAGATGTCTATGGAGATTCTCAGCCATCCAGGTCATCTCAGTCTTTCAGTCAGAACTGAAGAAGCTTCTTGGATGGTGGTGAAAAGATGCCTACCGATGATGAAGTTATTAAGAAAATTATGGAATGTGCTGAAATTAGTAAATTGACATTTGGAATTAGAGAACAGGAAGATGAAGAATACTATTTGATATGGGATTTATTTTACCAATGGCTAGATAATAAAACATGGAGATAAAGTATGAAATGAAATTAATGTAATGATAAAATATATGAAATGTTTTTTCTATGGGAGTTAAGCCTTTGTTAAATAATGGTTAAATGAGTATAATAAATATAAAGGGATATACAAAACTGTTAACTAAGAGTTAAACAATTGGTAATTCTGGATATGGTATTGTGCACAAAAGAATTTTAACCAATCGGCACACTTTTTGTGATTGTATTTGAATATGGTGGTTTTATGTTTTGTTTTTGTTTTAAATAAAAAAAATATTTTTTTTAAAAAAGAAGCTTCTTGGATGAGAGGTGAAACATCTTCCTCAAGGAAAATAATTAAGTTGAAAAAGCACCTTTGAGACTAGATTACTAGGTTAAAAGGTAAATGTCTGAATATCATTAGGGTTTTAGTGGTTCAATGGCTTTAAGATAATATTGAGGAAACTCTGAGAGCACAGATAAATCGCCAAGTAACCTCAACATTTTTAATTGTTTATATTATGTGTTTTTACTTGGCTGTACACCGCCCTGAGTCCCCAGGGAGAAGGGCGGTATAGAAATCTAAAAATAAAATAAAAATAAAATAAAATAAAAACAACTCTCAGTATCCTGTTTCCCCGAAAATAAGACATCCCTGATAATAAGCCCAATTGGGCTTTTGAGCGCATGCCCTAAAATAAGCCCTCCCTGAAAATAAACCCTCCCCCAAAATATTTAAAAGCATGCGCAGCTGGTCCCCGCCATTTCCTCTGGTTAGGGTTAGGGAGACAGAGCTGGAAATCAGGTAAGATGGCAAGAGGAACCCCATCTTGCTCCATGCACCCCAAAATAATACCTCCCCGAAAATAAGGCCAAGCACTTATTTTGGGGTTCAAAAAATATAAGACAGGGTCTTATTTTCGGGGGGAACATGGTATTAATGATCGACCTTCAGAGGGCTAAGAGTTCTAATGACCAGATGACTGCTAAGGAATATAAACCTTCTATTCCCCACCATTCAGCCAGGACTTTATTTATTTATTTAGCGTATGGCAAATATATGGACATAGTAGATCAAATGTTAATACCCAGTCTACCCAGCCATTCAAGGACAGGGTGGTCTATGTTGAAAAAATCAAACATTGGGCCAGTGTAGGCTCTTGGTGGACATTCGGACACAATGTGGTGGATATTTTGTCGAGGAGCACCACAGTCACACTGAGGGCAGTGGTGGGATTCAGCCGGTTCACACCACTTCCGGAGAACTGGTTGTTAACTTTCTGAGCAGTTTGGCAAACTGGTTGTTGGAAGAAATCATTAGGGCAGAGAATTGGTTGTTAAATTACTTGAATCCCACCACTGACTGAGGGGTAGAATAGAGACAAGACTCCACTTAAACAATGAATCCTGGCAGACACCATGTTGGGTATGGATCCTGTTCCTGACCAATGTTGGTGGGAAAGGTCAAAACCTGGCACCTTTTGGGTAAGGTCATCAACATAACTGCCTGTATCTGGGTGTTCAGCAGCCCATTCAGCCAGAACTGAAGCCAGAAGCTTCTAGGATGAGAAATGTCTTCAAGGGGGAGAAACATCAAGAAAGTCCAGTTGCCTTTTGAAAAGCATCTTTGGGGTAAGAAAAAAATAGTTTCCAGTGAATTCAGTGGGACTTTTCTATATATGGTCAAATCTAGATCCAACCAGTTCGGAATATATTTAAAAGGACAAGTGTATAATATATTTATTTATTTAAATGTGTGTACATGGGGATAAATTTACCGGTATAAATATGTGTCTAACCATTTGCAGAATCAGGATCTTATGTTCAAATCAGACTTGCAAATTAGGCAAAAAATGTTTTCTGTGAATGTTAATAGCGGTTTCAAAACTATCTGGCAATCAAGGGTATTTTTTATTTATATCAATTGAACCTTTAACTTCTCACTAACTCCTCTGTAAATTCCATTTTCTTGAAATTGCCCCAGCTTCCTATCTCCCCAGGATTTTATTTTTTCTCTGTTAAAACTCAAAGGTTTAGAGATGGAGTAGGACAGCTTTTAAGCAAGGGAAGAGACTGATATTGTTTTAACTGGGGAATAGAAGATTTCCAATTTTGAAGGTAAACATTTTGAACTAGTAAAAAAAGAGCAAATATATGATGCTTCAAAAGTACAGGTAGTCCTCAATTTACAACCACAACCTGAGCCCAAAACTTACATTGTTAAGTGAGAAATTTGTTAAGTGACTTTGCTCCATTTTATGACTTTTCTCGCCACATTTGTTAAGCGAATCACTGCAATTCTTAAATTAATAACATGGTTGTTAAGTGAATCTGGCTTCCCCATTGACTTTGCTTGTCAAAAGTTTGCAAAAGGGGATCCCATGACTCCAGGACACTGCAACCGTCATAAATGTGAGTCAGCTGATATGCATCCGAATGTATGTCACGTGATTCTGGATTGCTGCTTTACACAGGAAGATCTTCTTTCTAGAATGTGTAAATGCAGAGGTGAACATTTAGCTTCAGACAATATGCTAAGTAGGGCTACCAGATCTGGACTTAGGAATCCAGACACCACTGAAATGGCAGCAAAATTATGTAGGAAATGTTTGTTACTGTTTTTCTGGTGGTCACCCGAAGTTTTACAAGCCAGTTCTGGTATGCCTAGCTAAGCCATACATCATGTCAACTACTGCTAAGTGTGATTTTTTTCAATACTAAATTAAGATTAACTATTTTCAAACCCACTCAAAAACTAATTTAGCCTAATAAATGTATTGAATCCCCACTATGATTCTTGCCTTTTTTTCTTTTTTCTTTTTCAAAAGGGAGAGCAAAAAACAAAACAAAACAAAGAGGAGACATCTGTGCCATTATAAAAGCTAGCAAAATCATGACATACAATTTTTTAAAAGTTCACTCGTATCCCAGGTTATTTAATATCTACATTAAACTGTTGAGATATATCATCAGGGGAATTGTGTGGGGGGGGGGGTGTCTTGTCACAGTATGAAATACAGCAATATTTCTTGTCCATCTGTTTCCAAAGCAATAATAATGATCTGAAACAGTAATAAGTTGGATAAGGAATATAGTGCTAGTGATTCTATCAGGGGAATATCGGTTAGCAAGGTTGATAGACTCGGGTGATTTTTATCGGTTCTGGATTTAGTTCTTAAACTAGATGTGTTTCTGGATTAAATTTTATACCCAGTTTAATATCAGTTCAGGTAAATGCAAGTTGTTTTATTCATACTGATGCACTGTTGGAAGAAATTTCCCGTTTGTTCCCAGCTGGGACACACCACAGACGCTGAGAAGAAATGGATGCAGAAGCCAGCTGCCAGAAAGTGGAATTCTTTTAATGTAGGAAGGCAAGAAGCAAAAAGTGATACAGCTGGAGCATTCCTGGCTTGCAAGAAGCTTGGGAGTGTAAATCTGAGCCTTTTATGCTTAATTCCCCTTTGAAACTCCTGCAATTTGATGGGTTTCTGATTGCCCTGGGTAAATCTTGGTCCCTAGACTTTTGTTTTTCCTGTCCTTTGAGTTTAATCCTGTCAGGGGCAGGAAAAGGGGAGTTTTGGTTTACCTTGGAGAGTTTATTTTTGCCCAATTCCCCTTATCTTAATGGCTCTACTTAAGTGTTTCTGTTACTTTTGTAACAGCCATTAGAAGGCTGCTCTGAGTTTTCCTTTCAGCTGGTGCTTCTTGGTTTTCTTAAAGGGGGAAGGGCTGGCTTGAGTCTCTTGGCACTGTTTTCTGAGGTTTCTGGTGCTGTGAGGTTTCTGGCTTTTGGGGTGTACTTCCCACAGCACCATTTATCTTTTATAATGATGCACTGTTGAAAGTCATTTTTGGCTATAGTGACAAGTGCCTTTGTTAACGGCTTTGATCAAAGGTACCTTCAGACAATTTCTATCTCTATGAAAAAATTTTGCAACTGTTTTTTAGACTTGTTTCTGTTCTCTTTGTTGTCTTGGCTTCAGATGTTACGTTGATAGTGCTTGTTCCTAGCCATCTGTGGTATACCTATAACCACTGATACCAAGTGTAGGATATTCTTTCTGATTTTTAAATATACCTAAGATAGTATAAATAGGGGCATCTTTAGCTGCCACGACAAAGTTTCTGAACAGCAAAGCAAAACAAAATATACCAGTGGGGAGTTGTAGAGCTATCTTTTATATGTCCAATTCTAGAAGATAGATAGATAGATAGATAGATATAAACGTTTGCTTCCTTTGAAGGGTAGGTAGTTGACCTAAAGACCTAAGAATAAATAATATTGAAATCAACTTTATAGCACTTACAACCATTTTCACAGATCCAATCTGTTTATACAGTATTTTATACCACCAACTCCATAGTCTCAGGACAGTTGTCTATTATTTTGACTTTTTTTTTAGAAGCACTTTTAAAATTTTCTGTTTTATTGCATGTGTGGTTGATTTGTCAGTTTTATATTAAGACTTTTTCACTGTTCTCCCACAAACTGCTGTGGGGTCCTTTGAGAGAGAGAGAGAGAGGAGGGCAGGGCAATGTAGGCCTAGAAAGATGATGGTAATGATGAGGGGGAGGAATAATTTGTGAAAACAGCCCTGGTGATAGGGATTTTTGCCTGAAGCCACAGACGAGCGCAGTTCCTTTCCTGCAAGCCCCGAATCGATCAGCCTTTTATGTAATCTGTTTTTAAATCCGCTGGCAGGCTTTCCTGGACGGATTACATCGAAGCCCAAGGGCCCGCTCTGCGCCTAACTCCCGTGTCGAAGTGCAGCGTTTTTCCCACCCGCGGCGCATCCCCACGACCGGCACTCCAGGTGAGTCTTCTCCATCCCGAGCCGCGCCCGCCAAAAAAAACAACCCACATAGAACTCCAGCCACGTCGCGCATGCGCCCAGACTCAGCTGGCGCGTGCACCCCCCCCCCCTCCCTCCCTCCTCAGGCCTCTTCATCTCTTCGGTTCTTCCACAAGCCGGCCGGAACGGCCCGCGCCCCAGTTATTCCGCGCATGCGTCTTGGCTGTTCCGAGCTGCGCTCGTTTAAAAAAAAAATTGTTGTGGGAGTTTAAAGGCGAAGAATCGAGCCGAGGGGAGGCGGAGGAGGTGAGTCAAAAGAAAGTGGGGACTGGCAGGGGAAAGTTAGAGCGTACCAAGTGGGGGAAGCAGAGGGGGGGCGCTCTTCTCCTTCCGCCCCCCCCTTTTTGTCCCAGAACTTTTTGGAGTTTGAACTTCGGTATGGGATGGAGAAGGGAGTCCGGGCGAGGCGGGCGTCAAAAGACTTGCTTGGCCTTCTCTCCTCTTAAAAACCATTTTTGCCGTCCTCCACCCCACCCGCCGAGCGCCCCCCTCTCACCGTTAGGCTGCGCTTCCTCCCGCCATTTTGTGCCTGAAGGGGAGAAGCCCGGGCTGGGTGGGTGGGGGGGCGACGGTGTCGTGTCCCCCCCCTCACCGCCTCAGGGCAGAGACAAGCCCGGTGGGGAAGGAGAAGAGGGAGGTTTTCCCTTCTAGCGGCTCGGCGGGTGCTCTTTTGACGCTTCCCCAGTGGCCGGTTGGCGACCCTTTTGGGGGGCTAAAATCGGCTGGGGAGTTTAGTTGGAAGAGCGTGGCAATTTCTCTCAGGACGAGCTGCTTCCCCCCCCCCCCCCCCATGGCTATTATGACACAAACCAAACAAAGGTCAAGTAGAGGAAGCAGCTTCGCTCAACTGATGCTCTTTTTTTTCCTTAGCCTGGTTTTTTGGGGGGGGAGGGGGTGTTAGGTGACAGCCCCGTCCGTCCCCAGCCTGAGGCCTTCCTGAAGTGGATGGGCCCCTCTTGGTTGGACGGGATTGGGCTACAAACCCCACATCTTCAGCGGAACGAGTTGCCTCCCTCCCACGAAGTTGTGGGTGCTCTTCTTAAAAACCCTGGGAGGTTTTTAAAAGAAGATATTTTGTTTAAAATGGCCTAGGGCAGTGTTTCTCAACCTTGGTAGCTTGAAGATGGGTGGACTTGAACTCCCAGAATCCCCCAGCCAGCAGCGCTGGCTGGAGGATTCTGGGAGTTGAAGTCCACCCATCTTCAAGCTTCCAAGGTTGAGAAACACTGGCCTAGGGGGTTTCTTGCTCGAAAGCCAAGAGGGTAGGACTAGAAGACCTCCAAGGTCCCTTCCAACTCTGTAAGCCTGTAGAGATTCTCAGTCATCCAGGACAGCGGTCACCAACTGATGGTTCAATGGACCACTTGGTGGTCCGCAGAAAAATTATTTGCATTTTTTGTATTGCACTAAATACGATCTTTTTTAAAAAATCATGTTAGGGGTTCGCGGGATTTTAAATTATGACTGTAGTGGTCCCTGAGGTCCGAAAGGTTGGTGACCCCTGATCCAGGACATGGTTGTCCCAAAGGTGCTTTTTCAGGAGGCAACTGGACTTTCTTGTTTTTTCTTTACTTTTCTTTCTTTTTTTGAAGACGTTGTGCTTCTCATCCAAGAAGCTTCTTCAGCGCTGACACTGCCCCCCCACCCCCCCCACTGTCCTGTCAGAGCTGAAGAAGAAAATGGTGTAGGGTCTGCTTGGGGAGGGGGGCGGAATCGAACTAGATGACTTGCAAGGTTCCTTCCAAGTCTGTTAATCTGTATCTAAATTTCTTGGATGAGAAACAAAACATTTTCAAAGAAAAGAAGAAAAAATGTCCAGTTGCCTCCTGAAAAAGCTCCTTTGAGATTCCAACTCTGTTGTTCTGTTATTTCCCCAACCATCGTGGTTATTTGGAAAAGGTGTGCATGAAAAAGGGCTGCTGCACTAGCACATGAGATGTGAAAGTTGAGAGGGAGGGGCATCACGATGTTTGTGAGGATGGTTTTTGCTCTCTTTGGTTGATATGTGTTGGGCTTTACCCTGTATTTGGTCATTGAGCAAAATTTAACTTTTTTAAAAATCTGAGATAAGGCATCTGGAGCTGGGCTATAAAAATGGGGTCAACCAACAGGTGGCAGCAAAGTGGGAAAATTGTATCTCTTGCCTGCCATCCAGTGATTGCTTGGAGTTCTGCAGCCCAGGATCCCTGGTTTGAGGGCCTTGGAGACCTGTCCCTGGATTTTAATTCTGAATAGAGAGGCATAACATTTTCTTGTTCCGTTCATAGAAAAGATGGCATGGATTAGCGCTTGCTTCTTCAAGCATTCCACTCACATTTGATCTGTCTCCTTGTTGGCATACTAAAACATTCACAGAAAGGGACAGATGGGTTATCAAATGTTTTATGGATATCTGTGTCTCTGTAATAAAAAACTCTAATAAATCATATTTCATGGCCTAATGACCTCACCGTTTAAAATTTTGTGTCTACATAATTGTCTTATAATCATCTATTCCGACAGGCATCAGCTATTCAGAGTTTCATCAAAATACTTTCCTTAAAACTTTTAATAGGAGGCCAGGAATTAAATTTTTGCATTTTTTTTAATTGTCCCCTTCCTTGATGATAGTGAGAACTAACAACTCATTCCCATTTGCTATAGCCAGGATTACTGATATGAAATATACCTACTTCCAGGTAATAGTACCTGGAAGGTAGATTGTGTATTTCTGTATCATAAACCACAAAAATAAACATCAGAACTTTGTGTCCAAAATTAAAATGAGTATAAATGAAATTTTACTTCTTGCATCTGCAGAATGTTCTTTACATGTGAGTGTGTATTTGAACATCAAAATTATATGCAACTGATTCTGAAAAGTGACACCACACTGATTTTTTGTGGGGCTCCTCTCAACCCCCTCCACCCTTGAAAGGAAAGGAATTCTAGTAATAATATTCAGTAAGTTGTTTGGGGCTTCCTATGTGCTTTTGTACACATAGAGCAATATTTGATACATTTAATGAAATGAAGTGTGTAAAAGTTTAAATCTTAAACTTTTTACCTTTAAAATGCGTCAAGACTCACATTAACATTGTATACACACATACATGTGCCTATACATGTACGTATATACATTAATCTTATATAAATGAGATATTTGGGATGTATATATTCTTTATTTAATTGCTTAACAGAACTATTGGCTTAATTGAAATTGCTCCTTCAATGAAACTGTTCTAGCCTGGTATTAATTAACATACATCCAGATGAAAAACATCTTTAAATGTAGTTTTATTACTGTGTTCTTTGAGTAATAAATAAGGGGAATTGTTAATGCTGGCCACAGTAATTGTGCATGCGACATTTTCAGCCGAAATAATTGTATATCTTTAAAGACATTTTTCTTTGCTGGAACTTCTGTCTTGAAATGGAAGTTATGGCTTGCATTTCTAACATAAGATTTGTCTAAGCTTGTGTCAGGATCTCCAGGTTGCTAATACTGTAAGTAAAAGCTGTAGGAATATACAATAAAATGATAGAAATTGTCACTGAATACAGTACTGGATATCTTTACAGAGGGAAGAGGTAGTTCACTTGTCATATTTTTCCCTTTCACAATCTTTTTCAAACTTGTTATTAAGACTTTAAATACCGAAAATTGTTTTTAATTATATAACTAGGTAATTAATTCAATGTAAGGCTTGCAGATCAATGATACTCATCAATATGGGGGAGTTAGTTTACTCATGGAAATCAGAGTGTTTATCTCTTGATTGTAAAAGGCCTGTGTCAGGTTTTGACATAACTAAACTGAGTAGTCCTTTACTATGGAAATGTTCCACACTAAAACTAGTTTTTTGGGAAATGTATTTAATGGTGCCAAAACAGATACCTGAATTTGAAGCTATATGGAATTTCACTGTAAAATTGATGATGAAGATTACTTCTCATTTGCTCTGATTAGCATAAACCTTTTATCACTTTATGAATGATACTATAGTTCATTGCAACAACGATCAGTAGTGTTAATTTTAATGAAATAAATAGCAGAGCATTATAGTCTGTAAATATCTTTCTCCCTTAAACGTGTTGCTTTTAGCATATTACATTACCACTACTCTAATTTTTGGATATCTTACTGATTTCTTGATGTGGAAATAATTTAAACTCCACAGTTGGAAATTAGGCTGATAGCTTAATAGTTTCTATTAGGGTTTTTTTAAAAAAGGGCTCACCATATACTGTAGCGAGCAGTCTTAGATTAAAAATGATATTGGGTAAGGTAGAATCATGAGCTACTCTAGTAAAGGATCAGATAGCATACCTGAGACCAAATCTGATTCAGTTTGCAAACTGTTCCGAATTTCTGCTTTGAAACTTTGGATACTTTTCCAAACAGAGCTATGAAATCCCTAAATTTAAAATACAGGAAAGTATTCCGACCCCCTTCACTTTTGTCAATTTTGTTATGCTGCAGCCTGATTCTACAGTTGTTGAAATTCATTTTTTCTGATTAATCTATACTCAATACCCCATAATGACAAAGTGAAAATAAGTAAATTTATTAAAAATAAAAAAACTGAATATGTGCTATCGTATTAGTATTACCCAGTCACAGTAATTACTTAAAGGTAGACTTTTCAGAAGCCAATTTTTATTCACTACTGTCACTTAAGCCCTATTCCATATGCTAAATGAATAATAACTTAAGCCATATGAGGAAATTATTTTAAATGCAGTCATCCCCATCAATTGGTCTAACATATTACATATTATTGTAAATTTTTGTAAATTTAAATGTTCATATATTGTATGATATAATGAAATAATGTATGATATCTTAATGATGAGTATGTCTCTTAGCAATTCTTCATAGCTGCTTCCTAACTGCACATAGTTTCTTACTCTGCGCTGAGTCTCACATTTGGGGGGGGGGGGTTCTTGATCTCAGAGCTTGGTTGTTTTCTTGAAGATGTTTAGAAATGTTTGCAGGAAAACAACCAAGCTCAGAGAGGACCAAGGACACTCATGTCAACCTGAGCTACAAATATTCTCCTTCATTGGTCTCACATTGGCTTCTGACATAGTGCTACATAGTGACATGTGGTTGTGTGCACTCTATTGCAGAGATTAGCATTGGTTCTCTGTATTTGTGAGAACTTCTTAAATTTCACCTTGAACTAAATTTAAATTCTTTAAATTTCACCTTGAACTAAAGGAGCCATTATTAGATCCTTCGAATCTAAACAGCTGCATCATTAACCAGCTCTGTGACTTTGGAGGACATTGATGCTTAGACAGGATCTAATAACCAGTTTGGGTTTGGCATATGCTGGAAAGTATTGGATGCTTTACTCCTGGTTGACCTCCTGAGGACTATATGAAAAGAATGCGAGTTATTTGATTCTTCTGGATTTTTCAATGCTAATTGAAACCACAGGATGTCTGTGGAGATTCTCAATCATCCAGATCACCATTGTCCCAACAGTGCTTTTCCAAAAGGCAAGTGGACCTCCTTGGGTTTTTTTCCTTGAAAACATTTCACTTCTTATCGAAGAAGCTTTTTCAGAACTAAAAAAAATTTCTTGGATAAAAAGCTAAATGTTTTCAAAAAAACCCAAAACCCTAGAATGTCCAGTTGTCTTTTGGAAAATCACTTTTGGGACACAGGACTTAATATTGTATCACATCTGTCTGGATTTAGGTGATGTCAGTCTTTGATAGTTGTTACTAAAAAGTAGTGCTAAATAATTTACATTACAGTGTAATGACTGCAACAGCCATTACATAGGACAAACAGGCAGAAAACTGGCAGAACACATCCATGAACACCAACTAGCAATCAGAAGACATGATGAAAACTCCTTTAATTTCACAACATATGAACAGACTTAACCATAGCTTCAATTGGGAAACTGACCATCCTAGACCAAGCCAAATCCAAAAATGCTTGGGAATTTCTAGAAGCTTTGCACTCTGACAAATTATCAATACACATTTTATTTTATTTATTTATTTAGTCAAGCATATATAAGATAACAGGTAAAAGTATAAACATAATTTGAATACATGGAAAAAAGTAAGGAAAAAGGAATATTAGGGCAGGGACAGTAGGTGTGCTGGTGCACTTATGCACGCCCCTTACAGACCTCTTAGGAATGGGGTGAGGTCAACAGTAGACTGTTTAAGGTTAAAGTTTTGGGGTTTGGGGAAGAAACCACAGAGTCAGGTAGTGCATTCCAGGCATTGACCACTTTTACTGAAGTCGTATTTTCTGCAGTCGAGTTTGGAGTGGTTTACCTTGAGTTTGTATATTATTTGCTCGTGTATTGTGGTTGAAGCTGAAGTGGTCATTGACAGGTAGGACATTGTGGCAGATAATTTTATGTACTATGTTTAGGTCAGGCTGAAGTTGGCATAGTTCTAAGTTGTCTAAGCCCAAAATTTGGAATCTGGTGGCATAAGGTCTTTTATTGCAGTTAGAGTAATGGAGGACTCTTCTTGTAAAATATCTCTGGACACTCTCAATTGTATATATGTCCGATACGCAGTGTGGGTTCCAGACAGATGAGCTGTATTTGAGAATTGGTCTAGCAAATGTTTTGTATGCTCTAGTTAGTAGTACAATATTACCAGAGAAGAAGCTACGCAAGATTAGGCTAACAACTCCTAGAGCCTTTTTGGCAGTCTTGTTACAGTGGGCTCTGGCACTTAGATCATTAGAGATGAGTACTCCAAGGTCCTTGACAGAGTGAGGGTCATCTACAAGGTCATGTCCATCTAATTTGTATTTTGTATGTGCAAGACAGAGCATTTGTTGGTTGAGATTTGAAGTTGCCACTTGTTAGACCAATCTGACACATAGCCAAGGTCTTTTTGAAGGGTGGTCGCAGTCAGTGGTGTTGAATAGTACATCATCAGCGAAGAGAACACAGTTGATTTTAATATGATTGCAAAGGTCATTTATGTAAAGTATGAAGAGTGTTGGACCTAAAACACTGCCTTGTTGTTATAATTATAATTGTTATTGTATTGGTAGATATAAGCAATATCTACAGACTGCAAAAGAGATAAAAAGGGAACCAAAAACACCTCCCCACCAGCAGTCAGCACCTAGAGGAGCATAGATTCACTCCAAGATTAACATCAGACCAACCATCAAGTAAACAATAGCCCAATCAAGAAATTGCCAAAGAAGCCAAGATTATAAACAGCCCAATCAAAGAACATCTACCCACACCAACATTGACAGGGCAAGCCACTAGAATATAAACAGCAAAACCCATTCCTTACTAGCACTTACTAGTTTGCATAATAAAATTAGAGTTTATGGATCTACTGTGTTAACCTTAAATTGTGCCTATCATTAAAGACAATAGTTCTTAAACGTTACTCACAAGCTAATTGGAACAACTGTTTGATGTTAACTGCACAAAGTTGTTAAACAGATTGAGCCTCGCTAATCACCTATGGTTCTTCAGACCAGAAGACCTTTATGTTTCAAAGGATGTCTTTTTAATTAAAGTGAGTGACATGATGTTCTTCAGACAATAACAGACATGGAACCCATACAAATGAAATGATAGTCTGATTTCCCCAAGGTTTTTTTCTACCTAGCAGATGAAATGAATTGGCTAGTCATACCTCTGCTCTTGATTAGGTGTAATGCAGTTTGTAACCAAAAGATGATTAAGAATTTGTGCAAAGGTAGTCATTTTTCATCAGTGTTATTTAAGATAAGACATGTTTTCCAATTCAGTTATTTTCTAGAAAATAGTTGTATAATTATTGGCACAATAATCCAATAATAGTCCCGGTACTA
The DNA here is from genome assembly GCA_012654045.1 of Ptyas mucosa. NCBI lineage: Eukaryota > Metazoa > Chordata > Lepidosauria > Squamata > Colubridae > Ptyas > Ptyas mucosa. The sequence goes on from WNWU01000079.1 coordinate 1,844,340, forward strand.
TGAGCATAAAACAGCTATTATACCATTAGCAAAGCTGAATAGAGAGAAAACTAGCTCCACACATTTAAGTCCATGAACTCTAAAATGAGTATTTTTGCAAGCTGGCTCAAGCTTTTATATTCATGCAGTAATGAAATAAAGGAAGGTGAGTTCGGAATTCTTTAAAATGGTATTTTATAGATTAACCATGCCTCTTCATGCTTGATCGCATTCAGTTGGTTCCCCTTATGGGAATTGCTACAGAAATTAGAAAGTCTCCCATGGTTGGTTTAGCAGGGCAACCACGACTTACTTACACTTATAGATTAACATAGGAAGATGTTTGGAGTAACCATAACAAATGACAAAGAAGCCCTTAGTGCACACCTTCCGTAGCAGAGACCAAGCAGGAGAAATTGAACCAAGCATGCTTGTCCATTATTGAAAAGTCAGAAATAATAATAATAATAAAAAAATGACACCTGAATTGTACCAGAAGAAAGTAGTGGGAAACATATGCAATACTGCATGACATGCAGCACACTGCATGACAACAGCATTTGAAATAAAAGATGATGATGCCAAAATGACAACTCACATACAGTGTCATTACACACCTGTTGTCATTTACTCTTCCACTCTCCCCTTGACTTCCCCTGCAGTCAAAGCTGCATGGAATTCTGCTCAAATTGAGTACATCTTCACCTTTCATCAAACTACAGATGGTTCTCAACTTATGACTGTGATTGAGACCATAATTACAATCGTATGTTTTTGTGGGCAGAAGTCGAGGCATCATGTGAACAGATTCGAAGTTATGACCAGTTTTTACTATGGTTGTTAAGTGAACGCTGCAGTCATTAAGATAATTCATATTCCCCAATGACCATTTTTTGCTGGAAACTGGAAGAAATTGACAATGTTGCAAATTGCAGTTCTATGACTGTGGGATTCTGCAAATGGCCATAAAGATGGGCCAGCTGCCAAGCACCCAAAATATGATCACATGATTGTGGGGCCATCAAAACTATGAAAATAGTAATTAGCTTTGGGAAGGTCCATCGTAATGTTGAATGGTCATAGTCAAGGACTACCTGTAAGTCACTTGAGTGTGCCTCTGAACTTTAAAGTAATATTTCCAGAGCCAAACTGATAAGAAATTTTGTATTTTTCAAGTGGAAGAATTTGAGTGATTAATGTGTTGCCAGGAATGTGAAGTGACATCTCTCCAAAAACGCTGGAACAGAGATTATTCATAGTAGAGAGTATAGTGTGTGAGTTAGTGCTTTGAGTATAGATGAGCTTTCAAAGTATATCTTTAGAATTTCTGAAATGAATTTAACAACCGTTCTTAGCCAACTATCTGTCTAGCAAGATTTTATTTATCCTGTTTGATAGCAGTTCTCCAATAGTGTCAAGTCGTAGTATAGAAACAAGTTGCCTAATATTCTTTTGTCTAGATAGAGAAAATGTATTGCCCTCCTTCATAATTTGCAGACAAAAGGAAACAGATGCCAGGGCCGGAATTTATGGATGTCTAGAGTTGGCTCACTGTGCAACAAATATGAAATTTCTGCAGACAAGTTTTCTCTTAAGAAATGCATTCTGGTGTTTTTACCTTGAGATAAGTTGTTTCATACCGTGTTTCCCCGAAAATAAGACCCTGTCTTATTTTTTTGAACCCCGAAATAAGTGCTTGGCCTTATTTTCAGGGAGGTCTTATTATTTTGGGGTGTGTGAAACAAGATGGGGTTCCTCTTGCCGTCTTACCTGATTTCCAGCTCTGTCTCCCTAACCCTAACCAGAGGAAATGGAGGGGACTGCTGTGCATGCGTTTAAATATTTTTGGGGAGGGCTTATTTTCGGGGAGGACTTATTTTAGCGCATGCACTCAAAAGCCCAATTGGGCTTATTATCAGGGGATGTCTCATTTTCGGGGAAACGGGGTACATTTCCAGTTCTTAAAGAAAACTTAACTGAGAAGAAAAAATAATGTGTCCTAAAAACAATTTGTCAGGCCAAAAAACATCTCTGACCAATTGCCATTGGTCCTTCCATTGTTCCCATCTATGTAGTAAATGGGTTAAAGCGTGCTTTGGACTTGCTGGCATACACGATCTTCCCTCACTGTGCTTTCTTCTGTATTGATATAGATCTGTGGAAACTTGAAACACAGTTTTTGGTTTTATGACATTCGTGGATATATGATATTGGGAATCATTGTGGAATAAACTGTAGCTCTGAGTAAGTCAGAATCTGGTTTGAGAACTTGTTCCATATGTGTTACCTGTTGAAGAATGCAGTCTTAGCCCCACCTTTTGGGACTGTTGAAAGATGCTTTTCAAAAGGCAACTGGACTGTGTTTTTCCTTGAGGAAGAACAAAATGTTTTTTTTTTCTCACCCAAGAAACTTGGTTAGTTGTGATTTGGGGTGGGAATGGAACGGGGTGAAATCCAGCAGGTTCTGACAGATTCTGGAGAATTGGTAACGGAAATTTTGAGTAGTTCGGAGAACCGGCAAATACCACCTCTGGCTGGTCCCAGAGTGGGGTGGGAATGGAGATTTTGCAATATCCTTCCCCCAGGAGTGGGGAGGGAATGGGGATTTTGCAGCATCCTTCCCCTGGAGTGGGGTGGGAATGGAGATTTTGCAGTATCCTTCCCCTGCCACGCCCACCAAGCCACGCCCACAGAACCGGTAGTAAAAAAAAATTGGATTTCACCACTGGAATGGAAGAATAGGTTCTGACCAGATTGTGGGGGTGTGGGGAGATGGAAGGATTGTGTTTCTTTGCCATCACTTACGGCAGAGTTGTGCCTTCGTACAGGCAGATTTTATTAGACCCATAATAGTGTTTCATGTACTGCAACTTGCATTATATAATTTATTTAGTTTACTCTGATAAAGGCTTTCTTTCTTTATCAGCCTTTCTTAGTATCGTTAATTGCTAAGTAGCATTACAGGATTTTATCTGATGCAGAATTCATTTAGCTATTATGAAATACAAGTATCCAACAGAACAGAATACGTGTAGTTCAGAGTTGAACCGTGCAAGGTCCGTGCAAGGTACTCTCTTGAGCTTTTCTGTTTGCTTACAGACCTTCCATTAACTCACTGTGTAACATTGTCAGTGAGACTGAGTGTGGTGTTTGCTCCCCTTTTTTCAACCCAGGAACTTGTTCTGCCAGTGTTGGTGGAGATAGGATTTTCCTGGTAGTTCCTTGATTAGGTTATTGTTTTCTGCTTGATTGATTGTCTGGGTCTTATCCCTGCTTATCTAGGTGTTGATTGCTGGAGAAGATATGTTCTGGCCTTTTTGTTTCCTTCTTAGCTTTTTTATTCTCTTTTTTTGAATGGGATGTAAATGTGGTTTATCTCTTTGTTATCTATTGATGGCTGATTTCTGCAAGCAAAAAGCAACCAAGCTCAGAGAGCACCAAGAATTCAACAATAGAATATCTAGAGAGTGTTTTTTCTGACCTCCTACTCAGAACTGAGGCTTGTAAATCACAGAGAATGATGTTTAAAGTTAGCTTAGGCACATTTTCGTAATCAATAACAGGGATATTTAATCAGTTGGTTAATTTAAAGAGTGGTGTCGTGATTAGCATAATCTTAAAATAAACAAAATAATGTAAGAATGTTCAATAATATGATCATCTCCTCCATGTAATTTTATTTTATCTTTATATATAATTGTGCTGAGGTCATTATTTTAACACCCCCTCCTCCATGTGCATTCTCTTGTTGTTCCATTAATGAAAATCATTGGGTCAGTGTATATCTATTGACCCCTAATTTCTCTGAGCTGCATTTTTTAGTAGGGCGCTGTTATATCGACCTGGGATAAATCAATGTAATTGTGGAACAAATTATATAATATTTAGTTGCTATAATCTAGTTAAAACAAAAAAGGTCTTCCCTTATTTTTCAGGGGTTTGCATACTTAGATTTCTGTAATTTATTTCTGTATTTTAAAATATGATATTGTCCTTTAAACTTGCTAACATGTCTATTGCCAAAGTGGGGTAATGTCCAATCAAAACAGATCAACTTGGGATTTAATGCACCTTCTTAAATCTCTCATACTGTAATCATTAGACCTTAATGTTTAACATTGATTAAAAATGACTTAGTAGACAATAGCAGATACTAATTAAGTATTAAAAGGAGCCTATGTAGAGATATAAATTATGCAGTAGAAATGTTATCTACATACTTTAGGGATAGCTAAATAATTACAATTTATCTGATTAGTAGAAAAAACATTGTTTTTTTCTCTTTGGATTATTATTGTATATACTGAAATAGCTTCCCCCAACCTGGAAGATTTCCAAAGGTATGGATTTCTACTTTTAGAATTTCTCAGCTTCTGTGTCTTTTCTTAAAATTTTGAGAGCTAAACCCCAGACATTTGGAAAATCCAAGATGGTATTTAGAACTGTATGAATAAATATCAACATGATCTTCAAGCCCATTTCAATCTACCAGATACTGGCAGTCATTTTTCTCTTTCCAGATTAGGATTTCATACATATGGCCCTATAAACATAAATTAAATATAAATATATATTTATAGGGCCATGTATATGGAATTCTCTGTCATACCTAGGTTTTTGTAGTTTGCTTTATGTTATGCCAATATATATTTGCACCATGAACACTGAAGTAAATTAATACATGTGTCTGTGACATAGTGGTAATACTTTAGAAATTGTTATCAAAATAATGTTTGCCCTACATTTCTTTGATAGAAATGTCTTCTGTATTTCCTTCCAAAATTGTTGGGGATGAGCACAATGGAGGTATAATAAATAGAGTAGAGTAGAGTAGAGTAGAGTAGAGTAGAGTAGAGTAGAGTAGA
>WNWU01000079.1:1849193-1884463 GCA_012654045.1 Ptyas mucosa
TAGAATAGAATAGAATAGAATAGAATAGAATAGAATAGAATAGAATAACAGAGTTGGAAGGGACCTTTGAGGTCTTCTAGTCCAACCCTCTGCTAAGGCAGAAAACCCTACACCACTTCAGACAAATGGTTATCCAACATCTTCTTAAAAACTTCCAGTGTTGGAGCATTCACAACTTCTGGAGTCAAGTTGTTCCACTGATTAATTGTTCTCACTGTCAGGAAGTTTCTCCTTAGTTCTAAGTTGCTTCTCTCCTTGATTAGTTTTCACCCATTGCTTCTTGTCCTGCCCTCAGGTGCTTTAGAGAATAGCTTGACTCCTTTGTGGCAGCCCCTGAGATATTGGAAGGTGGTTGATTGAGTAATAACATCTACCCTTCTCCCACTCCACCTCCACCCCCCTCCATGTGTTTTTGGTTTTAAGATTTGTTTTTAACTTTTTAGATTTTATGTAACTGTAAGCTGCCCTGAATGGTAACTTAGGTGCCAACACATTTTATAAATAATAATACTAATAGTGGATCACTTTATCAATGTCTGCAGCAAAATCCCACAGACTGATTATATACAACATTATATAACCGAGTTGCCAAAATCATATATTGGAAGCTTTACAACTTATTGACTATGACAGGGGTTAACGTGGTTCTTTTTGGATACAGAAGATCATTCCTGACTTAATTTTTTCTTAGGGGATCTAGTTTTGGCTTCATCTTTGCCTTTGATTAATGAGACATCTCCCAGGGATGCTTTTACTGCTTAGTAATGAAATCTGATCTCAACTCTCATTTTTTTCTGTATCCCCAAGTCTGTGCATCCAATTTATATTCTTTTTCAACCTGGGTCTATACATTTACATAAATGAATGGTTCACTACATTCAAGTTGGAAACCCCTGTTTAGTTGAATATAATTTACTCTTCCATTCAGATATTATTATTATTGCATAAAAGACTAAAACCAACTTCTGTACATGTAAAAACAAAATCCCATATTCAACTATAATACATTATTTGCAGGGTTACAATACATAGTTACAATATACTGTATCTCTCAATGTTAATAAACATTACTGGAGTTTGAAGGATTCATCTTGGTTAGAAAGAAGCTCTGAAATTCAATTAAGTCATAATACTTGGTTCAATCAGTCATTTCTTGACTGGGTCCTTAAAGGGCTTTTTTTAAATGAAATGTCTATAACAACTGTTAAAGTCGTTTGTTATTCTTTAAAGTACTACAACATTCTCCTGTTGTTGCAACAGGAGTTACACATACGGTAGCTTTCTCCTCTGAAATTTTTCAATGTAAATGAGTGTCCAGAGGCATTTACACAAATTTCCAGACTTCTCATCTCAGAGGTTTCTTCCACAATTAAAATATCACTGGATATGTCAGCTGTTTGTGATTTGGGGCTTAGGTATGAATGGCATAGCATTTTCATTAAAATCCATGGTGATTAATTCAGTTGCAGGAGATTGCGAGATTCAATTAATGAAAGGCTGAAAAAGCAAGAGAGAGGGAATTTGTTATGTAATAAATATTTGAAGTATTTTTTTCATTGCCGACTCTTGGATTTTGCAGAACCCAAAGACAGGAATTGTTCTAGACCAGAACTCAAGACTCACCTGTTCTGGACAAATGGAGACCTTTGAGAATTCTCATCAGGAGAGTAAAGAGAGGTGATACCGTTTGCTTGTTTTTTTCATTTCATTAAAATACATCTTAACATGGATATAGTCTTGGGGTACAATCTGCATTTACAGATTAACTTATAACAGTTCATTTGTTGACCACTCAAAGTTACAACGGCACTGGAAAAAAGTGACTTATGACCGGTTTTTTTTTTTTACAAACTTACGGCCAAACCTTTTGTGACCTTCCGACAAGCCAGGTCAATGGGGAAGCCAGAGTCACAACAACGTGGTTACTGACTTAACACTTGCAGAGAATCACTTAACAACTCTGGCAAGAAAGGTCATAAAACGGGGCGAAACTCACTTAACAAATGTCATAGCAATAGAAATGTTGGGCTCAGTTGTAGTCATAAGTCAAGGACTGGCTATATCTTTACGTATTAAAGACCAAATAACAATATAGCTGCACATCTACGTTGGAAAGGTCACTTTAGAACAGGAGTGTTTTTGGCAGCAACGGCCTCCTGCAGCCCTCTGCCAGTGAAAATGGAGCTCGAGGAGGCTGTGCACAGCCCCCCCACCCCCAGCTCCATTTTTGCTGGCAGAGGACTGTAGGAGGCCATCGTGGCTGAAAACGGAGCCTGGGAAGGCCGCGTGTGGCCATCTCAAGCTCCACTTTTGCTAGCAGAAGCACTACAGGCCTGTCCTTCACTGTTTCCAGGGTGGTCCCGCAGGCCAGATCTAAGCATCTCTGCTTTAAAAGAAATAAGAGGATAAAAGGTTCACATCCATAGTTTTTGAACTGTGTAAAATCATTTCTAAAAGGCTTCTGGATCCTCATATCCATGTTTTGGAAAGGATATTGAGAACCAACAGGAGGGCAAGAAATGGGACTGTGTAAATGACCCAATCATATCAGATTATCAATATCAGAATATCATTTGCAGAGGAATCTCAGTTTGCTTTAATTTTTTTTTATTAAAAATTGAAGATGGGTATTGGTGATCTTGGTTTCAGAGAGAAACAGAAAAAGGAACCCTAACTCTTATGGTGTTAATACAAAATGCAATTCTTTTTTTTTTAACTTTGCAGTGCCCCTCCTGGATTTACCCCGTTGTAGGCTATTATATCATACATTCTGTGTGCAGTTACACAATGTATGTATATGTTTATTTATTCCCATTTATATGATCACCCATCTCATCCATGCAACTCTGGGCCAATGCTTCAAGTGACATCATCTTTGTCTGTGGTTTTCGTGTCCATAAAATCCATACATTCCTGGTTAGGGGGAATTAATATTGAACAAATTAACCACATTCATATATCATGTTAAGTCAGACTGATACGTCAATTCATTGTTGGTTTGTTTAAGTTTCCTAGTTAGATTAGGGTAAATGTAGCATATGGTTTCCAAATGGAGAATACCCACTCTTTCCTGAGCAGACAACACAGCTTTAAAAAATCAAATTGAAATGTAGAACTAAGAATGACAACTGTTTGCTAAGCAGTTGAATTAATGCTCTATATTAAACCATTCTTGTGGCTTACTATCCACATGCCTTAGTGTCTGTGCTGGATCAATTCAGAAGACTTTAATAAGTTGGCTTGTCTATAATATGAAAACAAAGAATTAAAGAGCAGTAATACAGAAGAATCAGTAGGAGTGGTACGGTGGCCTAGAGGGGGAGCTCTCGCTTCACAATCAGGAGTCTGTGAGTTCGATCCTAGGTAGAGGCAGATATTTCTCTCTCTGGACACACATTTGCTGAACAAAATTTCACGTTGGTGACAGGAAGGGCATCCGGCCATTAAAACGCTTTGCTTGCTCCATTCAGTTGCCCAGACTCCACCCTGCAAGGGATTATGGGGTCGTTAAATGAAGATGAATACAGAAGAATCAGCAATGATAAACGGAGCACAACCCTAAATGCATGCCGAAGTACCAATGCTGATTATCTAACTTATGAATGAGAGTTTGACACAGGCAATACCAGATATAGACACAGATATACACCTCCATGCACATTACCTCTGATGCACGTAGAGCTCCACAATGTTATTTAAATTGTAGGTTTGTAGGGAAGAAAATGGTGCAGATTTAAAATATGTTAACCATTGATGCCATCTTAGAGACAGTGTTTTCTAAGTGCATGTAATTGCATCTTTTGGTAGACTGTCTAAGGACAATACCACCAACTGTGGGAAACAGACAAATAACAGTCAGAATCGTGAAACCGATAGACCTTCCAAGCGGCTTCGAAGGAAAAGAAAGCTGCTTTTAGATTCTGAAGAGGAAGAAGAAAATGGAGACGAGGAGGAGGTAATTAAATGTGATTTCTTTAATTGAAACAGTAGCCAGAAGGCTATAATGAAACTTGTAGTGATAAGAATTTACCATATAAATTTAATTAATCCTTTTACATTTAAGTAATATTTTTAGAATTATTACTTATTGTGTCAAACAAACCAAACCAAACCAAACATTGTATACCCTTAAGTCTGATAACATTGTGGTTTTACATTAAAACAAAAGGGGGAAAAAGAAGATTATTGGACACATTGTATCCATATAAATCTGATAACATTGTGGTTTTACATTAAAACAAAAGGGAAAAAAGAAGATTATTGGAAATCTTGATGCTTTGCCCTCTTATCAGGAAAAAAAAATATTGCAGAATCAGATTTTGAAGAGCAACACATACCACCATTTCACTACTGGAAATTAGAAATTAGTTGACATGTTGAAATTTAGCCATCAGAGAACACTACTGCATTAGAAAGTTTAAAATTGTTATTTTGCTCTAAATGGCAGATAATGTATTTCAATGTATTTAGTTTATTTGTTTCATTTATATTTGATATTTCTGCTGGCAGTTTAAAATACTAAGCAAAAAATAAACATTGCAAAAGAGTGAAAATGACGTTCGATGATATATGAAAAATGTCAGTGTTTTTTCATCTGGTTTGTATTATCTAGGAAAAGAATAAATTGAATCCGAAAAACCGCAAGAATGCAAAATCAATGAAGCAAGGTAAGGGTGCGAAACTGATCTTTAACTATTCCATAGCAAAATGCTGCTATAAATTGAGTACTTTGGCGCAACCTCTGTAATAATACCCAGAGTACTAATATTACAAAGAGCGTTCCACCAATTTTACACTTATCTTTATATTCTGTGAAATGTATTACTTGTAATCCTTGATTTACAACCATTCATTTAGTGATCATTTGAAGTTACGACATTGAAAAAAGTGACTTATGACCATTTTTTCACATTTATGACCGTTGCATGCATCCCCTTGGTCATGTAATCAAAATTCAGACACTTGGCAACTGGCATATATTTACGACTGTTGCTGTGCCCCAAGATTGTGTGATCCCCTTTTGCGACCTTCTGACAAGCAAAGTGAATGGGGAAGCCAGATTCACTTAACAACCATGTTAATAACTGCAGTGATTCACTTAACAACTGTGGCCCGAAAGGTCCTAAATTGGGGCAAAACGCACTTAGCAACTATCTTGCTTAACAATGGAAATGTTGAATTCAATTGTGGTCATAAGTCGAGGACTGCCCATATTAGAAGGGCTACAATATTAGAACATTTCCCTTCATGTCATCTGGCCGCAGTCTCTTCTGTGAACAGTAAACTATATATGCAGTCTTATGCCCTCTCCCCTCCAAATTGCCAAAATTGTTTATTTATGGTCTCAAACCAATAAAACACAAGTGCAAAATTTGAAATACAGAAAAAAAAAACCCAAACCTGAGAGAAGAGGCTATCAGCTGGTTTCTGCAAGCCACAGCTATTGCTAGAAACTTGACAGACTTTACAATATTTATCCAAGTTAAATCTTGCAGGAAGGAAGGTTGTGAATTTGTTGACAGAAAAAGACAACTAAAATTTCTGATATTTGGGTTTTTGAATGGGGTGATACAAATGGGCAGTATAACAATATATATATATAAATTGTAGGTATAGTATTATATTTCTACTTACTTGTAAGTTCCATTCCAAAGAATTGAATTCTGAGTAAATATATAATATGAGTTTGTGTTATAAATGAGAAGATTCACAAATCCCCTAAAAAGGAGGGATAATCATGGCACTGGAACTGTGATTTTTGAAATCTCCTATCCACCTATTGTGATGAGAAGGTTAAGTCTATCCAATCAAATATTCACATGATGAGTAGAATGAAATATATATATATATATATATATATATATATATATATATATATATATAATCCTCTGTTCAATACATAGGTGTTCACTTTTAAACGTGATAATGCCAAAATGGTAGAATACGTTGTTGTATCACAATGCAAGCACAATGCAAGTTCTGTACATTTTCATTGCACACAATTGCACAAGTATATTATGACAAGTGTGCTGTTGCTTGTCCCACATTACTCTTTCCACAGATCTTTGTAGTTTCATACTCTTGTCTCCCAGAAGCAATTTTTTTTTCATTCTATGTTTGATTTCTCAGCTATTCCTGCAAAGAAGAATGTTTGGAACTGGATGACATACTTAGAAGAAGAACGAATGCCAGCTGCTCCCTTGAAACTTTTCAAAGAGGTTTGCAATCTCCTAGGTGTTTTCTTGTGGATGAATATTGAACACAGGTAGTCCTCGACTTACAACCATTCATTTAGTGACTGTTCAAAGTTACAACAGCACTGAACAAAGTTGATGTATGGCTGTTTTCACCCTTAAAACCATTGCAGCATCCCCGTGATCATGTGATCAAAATTGAGACGCTTGGCAATTGGCTCATATCGATGACGGTTGCAACGTCCCAGGGTCATCATGTGATCACCTTTTGTGACCCTCTGACAAGCAAAGTCAATGGGGAAGCCAGATTCAGTTAACTCTATTACTAACGTTAGAACTACAGTGCTTCACTTAACAGCTGCGACTAGAAAGGTTGCAAAATGGAGCAAAGCTCACTTAGCAACTGTCTTGCTTAGCAGCAGAAATGTTGGACTCAATTGTGGTTGTAGGTCAAGGACTACCTGCATGTGAATGTCTCTGCATTTGCCCTTGAACCAGAATTTTTTGTGGATGCGAAAACTAAAGAACCAGATCCTGTAATGAGATGGAATGTGTTAAGGATATTGGAATCTTATACATCTGCTCCCTTAAAGAGCTCTTTTCTTGGAAGCAATAAGACCAAGGTGACTTCTTCAGTGCTACGGAGAAACAAGCCTGGGTCCATCATAATTCTAAGAAATCTACAGAAGCCCAAAACACCCTCGTCTTTATTATTGTTATTGTTGTTGTTGTTGTTGCTGTTTCACACTGGTTTTGCATCTTTCCAAATAGGATTTGTTGCAGTGGTGAAATTCAATTTTTTTAACTACCGGTTCTGTGGGCGTGTCTTGGTGGGCTGGGCGTGTCTTGGTGGGCGTGGCAGGGAAGGATACTGCAAAATCCCCATTCCCACCCCACTCCAGGGGAAGGATACTGCAAAATCCCCATTCCTTCCCCACTCCTGGGGGAAGGATATTGCAAAATCCCCATTCCCAGCCAGAGGTGGCATTTGCCAGTTCTCCGAACTACTCAAAATTTCCGCTACCAGTTCTCCAAAACCTGTCAGAACCTGTTGGATTTCACCCCTGGTTTGTTGATGTGGAGATGAGTATTCCTTCGCCTCCTTCTTCATTCTCTCTCTCCTTCTCTTGCATAACTGCCTGTAGAAGAGAGAGAGAATAGAATAGAATAGAATTTTTTATTGGCCAAGTGTGATTGGACACACAAGGAATTTGTCTTGGTGCATATGCTCTCAGTATACATAAAAGAAAAGATACATTCATCAAGATACTAGTTTTCTCATGTCATCCAAGCAGGGAACACACATCTCTGCCCTCCTTACGAGTGCTTGAACCATAAAGATTTATTAAATCTTCGCCCTGCATTTACTTTGAGTTCAGCTGCAACTCAAAGTTGCAACTAGGGTCAAGGTTTCTTGTTGGGAGGAAATGGTGGGCATCAGAAGGAAGGAACAAGACAAATCTCTTATCAATTTTCGCCTTGAAAGGGATTTAGTGCAAGCTGGGGGGTGTGTGTACGCTTTATTGTGCATCTTGCTTGTTAAAAGGATAATATGTGAATTCACCATTGTAATCTTCATGTTTTTACCCACAACCCCTGTTTTAATTTGTGTCTATGAAATTGCTCGACACCAGGATCATATCTCAGCCAGCAACTGTGTAAAGCTAGTTTTCAGCTTTGGTAATTAGCATAGTGCTGACATTAATTGGTCCTTGACTTTTAGCATGTTGTAGATTATCTTATTAAAAAGTAATCATTACAAGTGAGGGTACAAGTAGCAGCCAATTGCCATATCTAACAATATGCACAAAACCAAATCATAGAAAATGTGAACATAGCATCCTTCCCGTCCATTGCTAAGTTATTTCAATTTCTTCAAATAAAATGGAGATAATAGAAAATGCAGCATTGGGAAGAATCTTGATTTCAACCATATTTCACTGCCAGTTTTTGGGTGTAAAGCTCAGCTTTTTAGAGGAATTTTCAAAAACATTTTTTTTATCTTTCTTATATTGCTATTTTATGACATTGTAAGCCGTCCAGAGTCACGTGATAGTGAGATGGACAGCACATAAATTGAATGAATGAATGAACGAACGAACGAACGAATGGAATGAATGAATGAGAGCCTTGGTGGCGCAGCAGATTAAAGTGCTGTTAAGTAACACCAGCTGCCTGCAATTACTGCAAGTTTGAATCTCACCAGGCTCAAGGGTGACTCATCCTTCCATCCTTCCATCCTTCCGAAGTAGGTAAAATGAGGACCCGGATTGTGGGGGCAATAAGCTGACTTTGTATAAAAAAGAACACCGCTTTGGGGGGGGGGGCGAAAGCCCTACTAAGCAGGTATATACAAAAGTATGAAGGCTATTGCTTAATGCATTGTAAGCCACCCTGAGTCTCTGGAGAAGGGCGGCATATAAATCAAACCAATGAATGAATGAATGAACGAATGAACAAATGAGCAAGATTTTAAAAAGTCTTTCAGCTGTCAGCATTTTATTTAATGTTTGCCTGAGTCCAAATTTCAGAATAATACTGTCTCTTGGTGTGATGCTTCTTCAGTAATTCAGTTCAGACACTGTATTATATCATGGTGTGAGCTAATTAAAATTTAGGATATGAAGCCATTGTTAGGGTATCCAAGTGTATAAATGTCAAATTAAACATTATAGCAATTTTCCTCCATTTCTCCCTTTTCTATTTAACTTCTTAGATTTATTTCCATCTCCAGAGTGTAGCAGTCTCAGAGTATAAGGTAGTCCTCGACTTACAACCATTCATTTAGTGACCATTTGAAGTTTAACAACAGTACTGAAAAAAGCAACTTATGACCCTTTTTCGCACTTACTACCATTACATGATCAAAATTCAGATGGTTGTGAACTGGTTTACAACCATTCATTTAGTGGCCATTCGAAATTACGTCATTGAAAAAAGTGACTTATGACCATCGCATGTTGCTGCATCCCCATGGTCATGTAATCAAAATTTGGACACTTGGCAACTGGTTCACATTTATGACCGTTGCTGTGTCCCAAAATCATGTGATCCCCTTTTGCGGCCTTCTGACAAGCAAAGTCAATGAGGGAGTCAGATTCACTTAACAACCGTGTTACTAACTTGACAGCTGCAGTGATTCACTTAAGAACTGTGGCAAGAAAGGTCATGAAATGGGGGCAAAATTCATTTAACAACTGTCTTGCTCAGCAACAGAAACGTTGGGCTCAATTGTGGTTGTACACCGAGGACTAATTGTATCATAACAGCACTCTGTGTTTTTACCAGTTAAGAAATGAACACTCCATGGATTGTTATTAAGGCATCATTTTAGACTAGAAGCACAAGCCTATCAATTCAAACACTGCACTAACTGATAATTAAACTTTAATAATCCTTCATTTCTATAAACAGCTTACTCTCACATTAAAAAAAACAAGAAAACATTTTTTAAAATGTCAGTTAAACCTTAATTATAGAAAAGGAATACTGTACACTTTTGATATTCCTGCTTCATTTTTTTTATTTTCCGCACGTTTACCTGGCAACAAGGAGTTTGTTAAGCCTACAATAATATTTTATTTCTTTCTACCGTAGTCTCAGTCCTTTCCACAAAACAAAAATGGATTTAAAGTTGGAATGAAGCTTGAAGGACTCGACCCTGAACATCCATCTTTATTTTGTGTTCTTTCTGTTGCTGAGGTACTGGTCTGACTTTTTAAAATAACGAAGAAAATAACTAGAAGACAGATGAAAAGCATGTCAGTGATCAGTTAATTAATTCTGGCTGAAGTTAATGAAATGCCTACTGGCTTAAGGAATGCTTTTTAAAAAAAATTAATATACTCTATTGGCAATATTGCTATACACTGGTAAATGAACTGAATATTTTTCATCCTCAAAAAAAAGGTACTGGTAGCCTGAAAAGATTGACAGATAAGACTAACAATCTGGACATCTTTAATTGGCTTTTTATACAGTTCTTGTGTGTGTGTGTTTTAATATCTGCATGTTCCAAGCAGAAACTCCTGTCAGGGTTCCAGAAAACCCCCCTGCAGAAAGTAAAACTCTGAAGCAAGCATTTTTCAAAGTTCTGTTTACTAGAATAGGTAAACTGGCACATCTGGGAAAACCCGAATCTGAGAGGTCCAGGTTTTCCCTCAGTAATTCAAAACCCCCAAAACCATCCCCTCACTCCTCAGACGATCACAGGCTCCAATCACCATCCGCCCCATCTCGAGACAGCACTCCGACCACTCCTTCTCCAGATGCAGGATCGCCCTGACCTTGACCGACAGGAAGAATGCTATTATGTCTACAGACAACCTCTCTACTAAATCCCCCCTCCTACTTTCCCACACATGAGAAGGTGGCAGCATGGAAGCTTCCGGCCTAATATGGCTTCCAAAGCTGACAACTCCACTGTTACTTTCATTGTAGATGCTTGAGTTCTACTAAGTAAAGAGTGTAAAAACGGTGTCTGTGAACTGTAGCACCACCAATAAATTAATACAATTGGTGCATCCACTGTTAAAAGTTAATCGTGTTGAAAATGAAATAGGAGCAGAATTTTTTAATGCAGGCTTTTTTGTGTGTTTTGCAAAAGTGGTAACAATCTTGCCTTTGTGGTTGATTGTAGGTGCAGGGGTACCGAATGCGATTACATTTTGATGGTTATTCAGAGTTTTATGATTTCTGGGTTAATGCTGATTCAACAGATATCCATCCTGTTGGCTGGTGTGAAAAAACAGGTCACAAGCTGCTCCCTCCTAAAGGTACAGGGGTGTGTGTGTATGCGTATATTTATGTATGTATGTGTGTGTGTATATGTGTATATATCTACCTATCGGTATGTCTGTCTGTCTGTCTGTCTTATAAGCATTCTAATCAGAGATGGGACTTTGGACTGTAGTATTGGGACTACAGAGCCTCTTGTAAGTAAAATCTTTCAGGAGAAACAGTTATTTCTACGTTGATCATCTTGAGGTGCAACTTTATTTAGAGACCTTAAATTCTTCTCCTTCCCTCTCTTCTCCAAGTTGTGATGAAGGGAATGGGCACGTCTGCTCCTTTTTCCCAAAGAACAGTGTATTCCCATTTTCTACAGACTGGGAGGTCTGCTCTTTTTGAACTACAATCTGATCAAGGCTTGTTCCTGAGAAACTTAGTTTAGACTAATAATGCTTGAACCAAGTCCTAGCTTTAATCAAGAGACTAATTTCATGTTAAATCACTGACTTGGTTAAAAAGGAAAGAAGTGAGATTGATCCTGACACCCACTTTGCATAATAGCCACAAAGTATAGATTTTTCATGAAAGATTAACTACATTTTTCTACTTACTATGTGTGTCTTCGAATCAGTGTTGACTGCTGGTGATTGCCTGAACTAGTCCCTACAGTTTTCTTGGCAGGATTTTGGGGAATGATTTGCCATTGCCTTCTCCTAGGGTTGAGAGAGAGGGACTGGCCCAAGGTCACTCAGCTGGATTTGTGCTATCATGAAAATAAACAATTAGGATCTTTTGTTTTGTTCTGAGGTCTATATATTGGATAATCTAATAGGAAAAAGCTTGCATGTATTTACATTGTTACTTAAGAAGTAATGCCTGTTTTTCCATTAAAGTTGAGCATTAGAAATGTTAAATAATTGGAAATTCTTTCAGTGATACATAATTTAACAAATGAATTCAGTACCTATTTTGTTTCATACGGAGTTCCGAATTTTCAGATTAATGACTCACAATTGCACTATTGTATTTAAAACACAAGAAAAGAGAAAGGAGAAATATTTATAAAAGCCTAGAGACCTTAATTGTTCCACAAAAACAGCTATCACACAAATTTCAAATGCTTCCCATACTGTTTCTAATTCTGAGAACTCAGGCTGTGGTATGCCACAGGCTGTTTTTTTATCAAAAATCTTTTTTTTCTTTATTTCTTTCTTTGCCTAGGGTACAAAGATGGGGAATTTAACTGGGCTTCATATTTGAAGACTTGCAAATCTCAGGCTGCCCCCAAAAATCTTTTCAAGATCCTAAGCACAGTGAGTAGCAACACCAGTTTCTTAGTTGTCTCTTTCTACAAAAGGTATCAAGGTTCCTTTGGCTAATACTTAGAATTGAAACAAAACCGCTGAGAAAGAAGGAAGCAAAATAAAATAGGAACTATTATGTCCCATATATTTAGAATTCAGAGTTTATTGCCTGAATTTGTTTGTTTAGAATTCTGAGTTTATTGGTTTGTATTTATCTGAGCAGAGGAGTAAATTAGCTAAGCACAGCTGGCACAGAGTAGCTGGCTTTTTATCTCCTGTGTTAACCCTGTTTGCAGAACCTCCGGCATTTGTTCAGTGTTTGAGCTAAAAACATTTATTGATTCATGTTCCTGCTGCTCACCTGAGTATCTTTTTCTAGTTGCACATCCAGTGTTTTTCCAGGTATTTTGATTCCTTTGGATTCTATTCTGTCAAGTAAGCCACATTTGTTCACTCATATACCACCTGAGCCAACCCTTTAGATTTCAGTGAATTAAAAAGAGGTTTTTAAATTTTGCACTCAGAGTTTTACAGCTTTAGGAAGACTTGCGATCAAGGTCGCACATCTCATGAAACCAATAGTTCAAATTATGATTTCTTAAAGAAAGCACAAGTCTCACAGCCTATTCAGCCAAAATCAAGCATGTCCTTTTTTGATGTAGAATCTTATGTGAATCCAGCAATAAGACCAGATTTTCTTCAACTCAGTGCAGACTTAAATATTTTTTTTTTAATTTGATTTATATGCCGCCCTTCTCCGGAGACTCAGGGCGGCTTACAATGCGCTAAGCAATAGCCTTCATACTTTTGTATATTTATACAAAGTCAGCTTATTGCCCCCACAAACCGGGTCCTCAATTTACCTACCTTAGAAAGGATGGAAGGCTGAGTCAACCTTGAGCCTTGGTGAGATTCGAACCTGCAATAATTGCAGGCAGCTGATGTTAATAACAGGGCTTTAGACCACTGTACTATCCAAGGCTCTTTTCTAATTTCTAATGACAATGGTTTTTTCCCCCCACCTCTCTGTTTTCTCCTATTCAATAGCCAGTCACACCTTCTGGTTTTCGGGTGGGCATGAAGTTAGAGGCAGTAGACAAAAAGAATCCTTCCCTCATGTGCGTGGCAACCATTGCAGACATGTTGGATAATCGACTGCTAGTTCATTTTGACAACTGGGGTGAAAGCTATGATTACTGGTAAGAACAAGAATTTGTTATGTTGGTGAGAGCAATCGGGTATTGTCCAGGAACTGCAGAATGTAAAATCATTTTGAGATAGGGAAACCTCTGGAGTCAGTTCTGTATTCAGTCGCATCCAGCTTTATTCACCATTCGGTTTGTTGAAGTTCTGATTGTAAGCCCATGATGAAATATGTACAGCATTCCATCCAAATAACTATATTTTGGATCCTGTAGCTTGTCTACAAATTGTAATGAATAAAGAATTAAAATCTAAATTTAGTTTGGTATAATGTAGAATTATAAATTCAAACCATATAGCTTACCATGTATGAGATAATACAGGAATATGCAATTAGAAGAGAATATTTGTAGCTCAAAGTTGAACTGTGAGGTCCTTGGTGCTCTCTGAGCTTGATGCTTTTCTTGCAGACATTACATTACCAAACTAAGTTACATCATCAGTGCACTGATGCATTGCAAGAAAACCACCAAGCTCAGAGCACCAAGGACCCCAACTTAAATTGACTCAAGAATCTGTTTGATAGATGTTTTGGACAATAAAGGGTAAAATGGGTGTTTTAACTTTCTGGAAGTCAAATTTTCAGTTAGAGCTTGTTGAAGCTCCCTATATTTCATAAATACAAAAAAAAAATCATTCTCACTCTGGATTACCATTTACGAATCTTGAAGGCTACAAAGGAGATGCCATTGGCCTGCTCTATTGCACCCTTGATATTAATGTTTAACATAGAAACATTAGGCAAAGTTTGCATAGCTGTATTTCATCATGTATATATATATATATATGCCTTTGGTGCAGGTGTGATGCAAGCAGTCCATATATTCGACCTGTTGGTTACTGCCAAGAAACTGGAACTCTCTTAACCACACCAGCTGGTAGGTTAAAAGCACATCATTTTCAGCTACTGTGATAGTATCTGCAAGGAATTTATTAGCTTTAACGGAATTATGTTATGAGACTTATTTCAGTCACTCTGCTTACACTGAGGAAGTCCTACTTACTTGTTGCGCATGTTCTACAGATATTTTTAGAAACCATGTGTCCCAACCAAATTCTGAATCCTTGGACTGCTAGACAAAATTTAGCTGATGTAAATTGTTTGGGAGTTTCAGCAGAAATTGATTAACAAAAGTATCATACAAGGAGAATGCAGGACCTGAATATTTTCTTCAAAAGAGCAGGACATTAATAAAAGAGAAAGATTGACTTCTTCCGTTGTTCTTCAGATTTACTGGCACAGTTTGGTTAGAACCTCAACTGATTCTTACTTTGTTGCTTGCCATATTTCTGTAGATATTCCATCAATTCCTGTAGTCATCTGGCTTGGTAATGAGTGGAGTGCTAATCTCACTTTATCTTCTAGTAAGACTAAAATACTAGAATGATGCTAGGAATGGTTAGTGGATCTAGAAGAAAGGCCGAGCAAAGAGCACGCTGGCTTGATACCATCAAAGCTGACACAATGATGAATATCCAATAACTGAAAGAAGCTATGCTTGACAGGATAAGGCGGAGAACACTTCCTATAAATTATAGATATAAAATAAATAAAGTCATCAAGAGTCAGACATGTCTGAAGAATTAGTTTAAACAACTAATACAGGCTCTTGTAAATAGGGAATATCTTCCAAGATATCTTAGATGCTGCTCTTTGATTGTATAGAATTTTGGTATGCTTCTTCCATCTTTGATCTTATTTCAGTCAGTTACTATCAGTCCATTGGCAGCTTTGAACTTCACACTTGAAACCTCCTCTTGAGTTCAGAAATCTTTTGGAACATTTTCCTTGATTTTCCATGTCTGTTTCCATCTTTCATATCTTTACAAATGTCATTATATTCTTCCAGTCTCTTCTAACAGCTCTTTGAAATTCTTTCAGTTCCTTCCTAAGATATTTCTCTTTCTTCTCTTTGGTTCTTAGTCTGCTTCCCCCCCCCCCCCCCCCCCTGTTTCTTGATCTCTTATTGTTTGATTTCATGCCCCATTTGTTCTGGTTTCCACTCAGTGAGTTCCTGTGGTTTTCTATAAAAGTAATTCCCGATGTTTTCCTTGAAAATGTTAACTCCAGATCATATTGTGGAAGCTAGCTTTCGTCTTCCACTTTAACTTGATTTAAGAATTTGCAAATGAGCAGAGTGTGATCTGTTCCACAGTCAGCTCCTGAACTGTATCTTTGTTAATTTTTTCCACCTGCTTGTATCTATATTGTAGTTAATTTTATTCTCTGTATTCTTTTGGTTGTTTGAAAGCTATCAGCAATGAATAAATCATTGGCTTGGCAGAAACGGGTAGATTCTCCTGTTTTATTTCTATTTCCCAGGCACGTTCTCTAAATATATTTTTCTCCTTACTTTTTCTCAGTTTAGCATTCCAGCCTCCAACCACAAGCGATGTATCATAACAGGGTTGTTGTTATAAGGAAAATAGGAGGAGGGAGAAGTATTATGTACGTTCAGCTCAGAGGTGGTATTCAGCAGGTTCTGACCAGTTCTGGAGAAGCAATAGCGGAAATATTGAGTAGTTCAGAGAACTGGTAAATACCACCTCTGACTGGCCCTGCCCCCATCTATTCTCTGCCTCCCGAGTCCCAGCTGAAATGAGGATTTTGCAGTAACCTTCCCCTGGAGTGGAGAGGGAATGGAGATTTTACAGTATCCTTCCCCTGCCACGCCCACCAAGCCACGCCCACAGAACCAGTAGTAAAAATTTTTGAATCCCACCACTGGTTTCAGCTCCTTGAGTTACCTACAAAGTAATAAACGCAGGATAAAAATCAAATAAATATCTTGCATTTTCTGTCAATTTTAGATTGAACTTGATTATAAAACCTATCAACAAACTCTTCTTCTGCTTCAGTGGGTGAAGCATAAACTTGGAAAATAATTGGATCAAAGATTCACTACCGTGAAGTCAGTGAGATATTATAGAAGCACTGAGGACACTGTACCCAAATAGTGTCCTTGAGATACCCTTCCTCTTTTGTTTTTCATGCCCTGAGTAGTGAATGATCTTTTTAATGGAAAGTGTCCGATTCCAGTCCATTTCAATTTGCTGATGTCTAAGAGTCAATATCCCATTGATTCATTTCATCTTTCACCGTATTGAACGTTGCCATGTTGAAGCTGATTTATTGGTTGCTTGGTTGATTGATTGGTTGATGCAATTTAAAGGCCATCCGACTCCCATCGAATCTTACGTTTCACGTTCCTACTATTTAAAAAAATATATATATAAAGGAGTATTTTCCTGATTTTACTTCGCTAATCGTTGCCGACTCTAAGGCGTGGTGCGCATCTCCTTTTCAAGGCCATTCTGAGCCAGCACTATCTGAAGACATTTCCATGATCATGTGGCCAGCATGCCATCGCGGAATGCTGTTACCTTCCCACCTAAGTGGTACCTATTTATCAACTCGCATTTCCGTGCTTTCGAACTGCTAGGTTGGCAGGAGCTGGCGTGAGGACGGGAGCTCACTCTGACATGTGGCACTCGGGTGTCAAACCTGGACTGCTAGCTTTCAGCTGACAAGCCCAGCATCTTAACTGCTGAGCCACCATGCCACCCCATTGTTACTATAAATTGTTGTTTGTTTATTTACAAAATATATTTGCTGCCCCTCTCTTACCCAACAACTCTAGGCTATTTGCAGCTTCTGTGGAGGGGAAGGGGGGGCGGTATGTGCCCGCATGGCAGCCCCAGTCCCAAAAACTTTAATCTAGTTTCTTTGTGATCCTCCACTCTTCTTTAGTAACATGTTGGGGGTGCTACCATGTCCCATCATCTGCCACTATATCGTCAGTTGCTTTAATCTTGTCTATCTCTGCATTTTTCTTACTAAAATGCAAGATGATTTACAATTGTCTTCTCCAACACTGTAAGAAATGATGCTTTTGCCTTTATGTTTATTTATTTATATCCCGCCTTTTATTGTTTTTACAAATAACTCAAGGCAGCAATTGTATCTAATACTGCTTCCTCCTCCTATTTTTCTCACCACAACAACCCTGCGAGGTGGGTTGGGCTGAGAGAGAATGACTGGCCCAAGATGACCCAGCTGGCTTTCATGGCTAAGGCGGGATTTGAACTCACGGTCTCCCCTTTTCTCCCCTGGTTCCTTAACCACTAGACCAAACTAGCTCTCAGTTATCACTAAAATGGTCATCTACCACCAGCATCTTACAATGTTGCTGTCTTGATATAAATGCTGTAATTGGGCAGCTGAGATGAATGATCTTCACACCTTGGGGGACCTTGCTTGACTACATACTATTGGCATACATCCCTTATACTCTTTGCTCATCCCCCCAGAAAGACCCCCATCCCACCTACCATGATTGAGCATAGAAGATCTTCAAAGGGAATTCTCTTGGAAGATTTAAATATAATTGCATCCTAAAAGATCTTTAAAACCTATTCCTAGTTGCACTGTTTGGTATAGAGAATACCTACTTAAGACATTCTTTAAATCCAGCTCTTTATAGAAAGATAGTGGTGGAAATTCCTTATCAACTTCTTAACATTTGTGATGCTCCTTCTGTTATTGCTCATTGATATATTTCAGAAACCAACAGCTTACTATGCAACTCTAAGATGGCCTCTCCGCATCGGAATTGGAATTGATTTGTGTTCTTATTTTCCCCTCTTACTCTCTTTTTTACCTCACACTCTATTTCTCTCTCGACAAACCATAATTCATAGCTTTGGTTGTAATTCTGATTTAGGAGGAAATATGAACCATCAGTCTCCGTTGCAGATGCAGTGACAAGCGAGTGGTTTGCCAGAAAAAGAGAGGCATGGGGAAGCTTAGGGAGGGAGAGTATATTTGAACGCAAGGTTCGTTTGTGTAGTTGCAAAGTGGAATCTTACCATAATTACAGACAAGTGAACAATCGCATAATGAATGTGTTTTTATGACGTTATTTTACTGCTTAAGTTGTTCTGCTCTATGGCCGCAATTCAATTAAGCTAACCCAAGCCACTCATAACGTAGGCATGTGATCTCAGAAGCTCAGTTCTTATCACAGCCATTCAGTAATTAATTGGTCTTGCAAGGGTAGGTGTCAACTGAGGATCATCATCTGAAATCTCTTTACAGAATACAAAGATTTCAAAAGCTTCTCATGGGAGAAATACCTGGAAGAAACTGGTTCTCAGGCAGCACCAGCAAGAGCATTTAAACTGGTTGGTCAAGAGCTTTTCTGTTTTTGTTTTGTTTTTACATTGAATGAACCATATCACCGAATGATGTAATTGCGTTTTTGTACTATCTCCTAACCCATGGTCGGGGCACATTTATTTTGATTACAATTGTCATCA
Source organism: Ptyas mucosa (assembly GCA_012654045.1). NCBI lineage: Eukaryota > Metazoa > Chordata > Lepidosauria > Squamata > Colubridae > Ptyas > Ptyas mucosa. The sequence goes on from WNWU01000079.1 coordinate 1,867,945, forward strand.
TTGTTATCAATTTCCCCTATCGCATTCGCAAATATCTAGATAAATTAGGTGGCAATCTTGGCCTTAAGTGCCTGTTACTAATGTAGCCCACTTGCCAGAAGAGAAAGTTGGAAGCGCCTGTTTCCGCAATTGAACAAGCTAATTTGTTGTGACATACAAAAAAAAGAGAGAATTGAATTGCCATATTCACAAATCAGTCCAGTTGCATGTAACAGCAAATTACAGTTAAATTAAAGCAGAAAAATAGACATTTTCAATATTTCCTTAAGACGTGTGATGGGGAGGTGGGGCACTGCTCCCGTCTTGTCCCATTAATGCCAGGATATGATGTAATGGAGTCTTCAAATATGCCCTTTAAATGATATAGGTATCGTCCTTAGTTGCCTCTGACTCCATATATAATTTATTTTATAGCGTCCAGCTCATGGATTTCAGAGTAACATGAAACTAGAAGCGGTAGATCGAAGAAACCCCATGCTAATTAGAGTGGCAACCATAACTGAAAAGGATGACCATCGTCTCAAGGTATGTAAACAAATAGCAGCAGTGAATCTCATAAAAATCTCCTGAAACCTGGTTTTACTTTCATTCTTCAGGTGAAGGTGAGCTGCAAAGTCAAAGCCAGTCAGCCTCCTTTATTTGGGGAGTGGGGGGCCTGCTGGATTTCACCCCTGGTGGAGGGGCTGAGAGCTGGAAAAGAAAGTAGAATTTGCTTTGGCTTTGTTCTCCAAGGAACTTAAAGTTGGGTTTATTTCTGTTGCTGAGCCAGGGTGGGGGGAGTAATCAAGCAGGGAATTAGTCTGGAATCATTACGTAGGCACATAAAGGCAAATCCAGTCCCCCTTGAATGCCATTGAACTTTATCTAGTCTGCCCCAGGTGCAAATTGCCAGTCTGGGAAGATTCCTGTGAAATAGGCATTGAGCAATAAAGTAGTTAATTGAACTCTTCACATGAGCATCTTGTTTTTCATGTCTGACAATTTCTATGCCATGAGATTCAGTGCCAGGGAAAAAAAAACACTTTCTGCCATAGAATCTGGAGGCATGGAACTGTAGTGATCAAAAGTCTAAATCTCGTAATCTAAAGAGCTATTTCTGTTCTTTGATTGATTGTCAAAGTCATATATGGATCTTCAAGGTAGACTAGTCTGGAGCCAGCAGAGACAATACTGAGTTAGATGGACCTACAGTATAATAGGAATGTCAGTCCTGGAAGCCATCTTTTACAAGCCATCTTGTAAAGTCATGTGATGGATTTGTGGGTGTTGGGCAGGGACTTGGACTTTCTTTTGGGTGGGGAAAACCTGGAAACTTTCAGATTCGGGTTTTCCCAGATGTGCCAATATGACATCTCTAATAAAATGGAACTTTGAGGAGCTTCTAGCCTCGGAGTCTTCTTTCATTGGGGGTGTTGCATACAACCCTGACAAGGAATCTTCCTGTGTTACATAGTAGTTGGACTCTTTATTCAGCTGCCAGAAAACTGGGTTAGGTTCAATTCTCAAAAAAACCATGAGTATAAATGCGAGTTACAGGTAGTCCTTGGCTTACGACCACAATTGAGCCCCAAATTTCTGTTGCTAAGTGAGACAGTTGCTAAATGAGCTTTGCCCCGTTTTACGACTTTTCTCGCCACAGTTAAGTGAATCACTGCAGTTGTTAAGTCAGTAACACGGTTCTTAAATGAATCTGACTTCCCCATTGACTTGGCCAATCAGGAGTTCGGAAAAAGTCACTGCAACCGTCGTAAATATGAGTTGGTGGCCAAGTGTCTGAATTTTGATCACGGGACTGTAGGGATGCTGCAACGGCCCTAAGTGTGAAAAAACGGTCATAAATTCCTTTTTTTTTTTTTTTGAGGGTGCCATTGTAACTTCAAACTGTCACTAAACAAATGGTTGTACTACCTGTATAAGTAAACTTTGTCTATGATCCCTTTTTAATCTTCTTTATTAAGGTGCACTTCGATGGTTGGGATCATACCTTTGATTTTTGGGTTGATGCTGACAGTCCAGATATTCATCCCATGGGCTGGTGTGCCAAAACTGGACATGCCTTGCAACTCCCACCAGGTAAGAGGAGAAATAACATGAGGGGTTTTTTTTTTCCTTCCCTCCCACCCCACATCCCCGGATCTTGTAATTTGGAAAAAGACGGAAACAAGGTTTACTCCTGAACTGGCTTTGTTTTTCTAGGGACTTCCAATGCAGCATCAATGCCAGCAGGACAAGTATGCCCTACTCCTGGTTGTCAGGGATTGGGTCATGTCAGGGGACCCAGATACGGAACTCATTACACGTATGTATTTCCTGAGAATTACGGGGCAGCTTTTTCCGGTATTTAAAAACCACATACCGCTTCAGTCAACTGTAAATACAAATGTGGATCTTAGTTCTAAAGTGTTGTGTTGTAGCTCCCTCTTGTGCTTTGTATTTGTCGTCCCTCGACTGCCAGGCAAATAACTAGCATGATAGAAAAGCAGTATCAACATCTGTCTACCTGTTAGGGAGATTCACGTGATTATTTGCGAGCTCTAAACATTTAAAGTCCCAAAGTAATGTTCTCATAGGTGGGGAAAAGCTGGAATGGCTCAAAACAATATCCTATATTTTCCCTTGCTTTCCACATCTAGACAAATTTAATAGAGAATTTGCTCCCTGCTTTAGAGAAAAAGTTGTGTGTCATGGATTCTTCTCTGATTATAATACGTCAGAATAATAGGGGCAGAATGTATATTCCAGATCTTGAAGTCTGTAGAGATTCTCAGTCATCCAAGGTCATGGTTGTCCCAAAGGTGCTTTTTCAGGAGGCAACTGGACTTTCTTGGTTTTATTTTTTTTCTTTGAAGACGTTTCGCTTCTCATCCAAGAATCTTCTATATTATATTCCTTCTGCAAGGAATATAAATCCTTCCATTCCCCACTATCCTGTCAGAGCTGAAGAAGCTTTTTGGATGAGAAGTGAAATGTCTTCAAAAACAACAACAACAAGAAGAAGAAAGTCCAGTTGCCTCCTGAAAAAGCACCTTTGGGATTCCAGATCTTGGCTGTGTATGTAGTGTGTGTGTGAAGAGAGAGAGAGAGAGCGCACCAAGGTCTGTGTAGCAATTTTTTAAAAAGGTCCAGTAGAAATCTGGTCGCACGGATGAGTATATAAATTGGGTGTCGGCAACCCGCGGCTCCGGAGCCGCATGCGGCTCTTTGGGCCCTCTGCTGTGGGTCCCTGTCCCATTATTGGTTGGCCCCGCCCCTCGACCATTTTATTTCTTTTGGGGATATTTTTGGAAATAAGGAACGATCGCCAGTCGCAGAGGAGGCTTCCCTTTGGGCGACCCTCCTCTCGTGACCCTCTGGCTGGCTGTGGCTGAGCTGAGAGCATGCGCATGTGCGGGGAGACCCTCCTCAAGTGAGTGCCAAAGTGCAGGAAAGGCGTGCATGGGGCGGGCGGCCGCTCACTTGAGAAGGAGAGGGGAGAGGGGGAGAGAGAGAGAAGGGGAGAGAGAGGAGAATACAGGGAGAGGGGGAGAGGGAGGCATAGAGAGAATGGTTTTGTAGACGGGTAGGCATGGCTAGGGGGTCATGTGACTGGGTCGGAGTGAGTGACATCGAATTGGCCATGCTCACCCAGGTTTTGTGGCTCCTAGTGTGTTTTTTTTTCTGTGGGAAAGGGGTCCAAATGGCTCTTTTGAGTGTTTAAGGTTGCAGACCCCTGATATAAATTATAGAGATCTGCCTAGAGAAACTTGAATCCTGTTATTTTCAGCATGGAAAACTTTGCTGATGGCTATGAAGAAGAGAAAGCCAGAATCTACTGTTTTATTCTCCTGCCCCTTCCTTCCTACATTTATTCAAAGCCTTTGGTTAAATCATTCTTCTCTTAACTCTTCCTGCATGCCGCCTCTAGCTAGACCTTTTGATGCTCTATTTCTGTGCAAGGTTTTGCTTTTATTTAACGTTGCTCCCAGATTCTCAGCCTTCCTAAGGAGCACTTGTTTTGTTTTCTGTTCACTAGGTGTGAAACGTCCTTCTCTCTATAGAATTTCTCATTTAGTAAACAGTTCGATTTCCTTCCCAAGCTCCATTTGCCTACCAATCCCTACCATTATTTTGCTCTTGCGGGGCTGATGTGTTACAGTATATCCTAACTTGTTTATTTAAGGTAGCCTTCTGTAAAAAAAAAAAATGAATCATATTTTTTTCCAATGGAAACGTTGTTTTGCTTTTGATGTAGGTTAATTGGCTGCCCTTATTCCGAAACCAGTCGCACCCGAGAGGGCTTGTTACAGGACCGCCTTGGTGGAGAAAAACCATCACCTGGTAGCGGTGCTCCCAAACCCAAGAAATCTGACATTTCAGCACAACTTACAGATTTGCAAGAAGATTCTCCACAGTCCAGGTGAAGCTGTAGATTGCATCCTAAGACCTATTTTACCATTGGCCGTGTTTTATTAAGCTTTTATTTGGTCTGACTACTGCAAAAGTTTTTTTATTTTTATTTTTTGCCATTTTGCTGGCTTTTATTCTCTTGTGTCTGTAAATTTGGTTCGTAAAGTTTGGCAAAACATTGCATGCCTTTGAGCTAGGTTTTTTGTTTGTTTGCAGCACTGTGCTTCTCTGGCATTTGGTAGGAAGTGTACAATACAAGTCTAGCTGGGTAAATTGAAATGGTGCAAAGCAATGGTTCTCAACCCCGCAGACCACTCGGGGGAGGCCGTGATGTCATAACAGAGGGTCTTTGAAGAAATGTTATGATTTAAATCTTGAGTTAAGTCTTGTGGATCCATGGCCAAGGTCTGTGGCCATATTTAAAAGGGGTCCGGGGTGAAGAAAGGGTTAAGAATCATTGGTGTAAAGTCTATAGAGTTCAAACTTCGTTGTATGATGGAACGTTTATTCCAGTATAGTTACCGTATTTTTCGGAGTATAAGACTCTCCGGACTATAAGACGCACCTACCTTTTTTGGTGAGGAAAACCAAAGAAAAAGAAATCTGACTCTGCCTCCCAGCAATTTTGCCTCATTGCAGCAAACAGCAAATAGCCTGCTTTATTTTCATTTTCGTTTTCAGCATAGCTTGATTAGCACAAGAAAAAAAAATCTGCTCCCAGCAATTTACCCTCCTTGCAGCAAGCAGCAAAACAGCTGAGGGTCGGGAGGCTGATCCAATCAACTTGTACTAATTAGGCTGTGCTGAAGTAAACTGTTTCTTCTTGCTGCTTGCTGCAAGGAGGTAAATTGCTGGGAGGCAGATGTCAAAGGGTAGGGGCCAGTGGGTGGGCGGGGCTACATTCGGTGTATAAGACACACCTAAATTCCCCCCCCTTTTGGGGGGGGAAAGGTGCGTCTTATACTCCGAAAAATACAGTATATCCCAAATACAAGAGAACTGAATGAGGCAAAGAACAATGAGATGAGACTGACATCTGAGCCAGACCTTATCAATCTAGCCGTGTGCATGAAACTCTCCTGGGTCCTGTTCCCTAGATAGATAGATGGTTTGGAAGTGACAGATATGGATGGATGTATATAGAATGCATATTTTTCTTATCAGAAAGTCATCCACGCAAGAAGGAGAGAGGTCAGGGAGAAGCAGCGTTCATAGTTTTTCTGAACAGTCTGAGACCAGCCAAGAGAAAGACTGGGCCGAAGGGGAAACACCTACTATTACTAAAATCAAAGCAAAAGGGTAAGCAAAATGTTTCAATTAGTCCAACCTATCAAGCAGTTAAGTGTGAAGAAAGTTGGGAAATAGGTGGGCTGCAGATAGGAAGAGGACTTTATTGACAAATACATGGACTCATTCATTCAATGACACAAACGCATTCAATGGGTGTATAGCCAAACAATCTCGAAATAAATTCAGGTTGCTTCCATCAGTCCTGAAGCCTGTCAAAATGTCCATGCCTTTGTGTACTTGTTTTGATTTCAAATGCTGGTTAAAATAAGCCTTAACGCAGCTACAGGTCACAATATCCCTGTTAAGTCTTTGAAGTGCCATCTTCAGAAAATATTTTAATGGTTATGCAGGCAGTTCGTGACTTACGACCACAAATGAGCCCAACGTTTCCATGGTTTTATTACAATTTTGCAAACTTTCCTGCCACCTTTCTTAAATGAACCACTGCAGTGGTTTAAGTCAGTAACACGATTGTTAAGTGAATCTGCTTCCCCGTTGATTTTGCTGGTCAGAAGGTTGCAAAACTTGGGCCTTCTGGGACCTACCCTGTTTCCCCCAAAATAAGACACCCCCTCCGGCTTTTGAGTGCATGGCAATAAGGCCAAGAGTTTATTTCAGGGTTCAAAAAAATATAAGACAGGGTCTTATTTTCGGGGAAACACGGTACTCCTCAACCATCATAAACACATGCCAGTTGCCAAGCATCCTAATTTCGATCATGTGATCATGAGGATGCTGCCATGGTCATAGGGTCCGAAAACCGATCATAAGTCCCTTTTTTCAGTGTTGTTCTAACTTTGAACAGTCACTAAATGAACGGTTGTAAGTCAAGGACTACCAGTATTACCTCCCTGGCTAAAAACACTCCCTCTCTCTCTCCCTCTCTCTCTCTCTCCCTCTCTCTCTCTCTCCCTCTCTCTCTCTCTCTCTCTCTCTCTCTCTCTCTCTCTCTCTCTCTCTCCCTCTCTCCCTCCCTCCCTCCCTCCCTCCCTCCCTCTCTTTTTTTTGACAATCTGTAATACTTTCTTGTTTTAACACCACAATTTGATTTTGTAGGATTGGCTGTTCGCATAGCTATATAAAGCTCCAGCTAGTGAAGCAAGAGACTGATGGGGAAAGAGGTAGGTGTTAGTGCCTATTTGAAGCTATTGTGAATTCTTGTTCTGATGGATTCTAAATATTGAATAATATCCATGATAACTAGAACCCCGTTATTTTGCTCCTTAGTTCACGTTTGCCTTGACACTTCTTCCTTTCTTGAATTGTAAGGGCCACTGTTGCCTTGAAGATCTGTCCGAGAGGAAGTGCTCTGTTTCTGCCAGCAATCAGTAAAAACAAATTCTGTCCCCAGAGAATTTTGTCTTCCCTACAAAGGAATTGGGAATTTTAAAAAACTTGGTCTCGAGTAGGGAAGCAAAAAAGTGGGATCCATAATAAAATGTTACTGGGTATTCATAGCTCTTAACCCTGGGAGGTTCTTCCAATCAACTTCTAGCATCATCCCAAAAAATTCCCAATTCTGGACTTGAGTGAAACACATCCCCCTTTTCCTTTTTTAATCCTCCACATCACATTGCCCTTTGCAATCTCTTCACCTGATCTTTAAATTGTCCCAAATGTGCTTCTGATTGAGATAAGTTACCCAGGCCTAATTGTCAACCAGCATTCAGGTAGCCCTCAATTTACAACCGGTTGCTTAATGAACGTTCAAAATTATGAACGTTTTATGAACCAGGCCAGGTATGAATCTCTTAAAAACAGAGCCCCCTGTTTTAAAACACCAGAATTATTTTAAAACTATCGGTAGGAGTGAAGCTAAGAGGAGCAAAGGGGACGCGGTGGCTCAGTGGCTAAGATGCTGAGCTTGTCGATCGAAAGGTCGGCAGTTCAACGGTTGAAATCCCTAGTGCCGCGTAACCGGGTGAGCTCCCGTTACTTGTCCCAGCTTCTGCCAACCTAGAAAGCACATAAAAAATGCAAGTAGAAAAATAGGGACCACCTTTGGTGGGAAGGTAACAGTGTTCCGTGCGCCTTTGACGTTTAGTCATGCCGGCCACATGACCACGGAGACATCTTCGGACAGCGCTGGCTTTTCGGCTTTGAAACGGAGATGAGCAACGCCCCCTAGAGTCGGGAATGACTAGCACATAATGTGCAAGGGGAACCTTTACTTTTAAAGAGGAGCGAAAGGGCAAGCAACAATCTTTTCCTGTTGCCAGTAGATGTCACCAGAGCTGTTTCCAATCTTTGCATCCTGGAAAAGAAAAAAAAAGTCCCAGTGTTCAGTTATATTGGCTTCTTTTCATCTGTAAGCGGAGGAGGAGAAGCCAAAATCCTAATTAGCCAATATTGTCAATCAAGGAAGGGTTGCTATGCTGCGTTCATCAACGCTTCCTCTTCTTCTTTCTACCCAGAGTCAGGCCCCCTGGTTCTTACCGCAGTATGAGACAGCAAAAACCAAATGATCTCACATACGTCACATCGGAGGGAAGGGGCAAGGAGGGGCAGAGGGAGAAAAGATCGAACTGCTTTCCATTCCTTAGCATCTCCGGTCCTTTCACCTATGGGGAGCGATGCTAACATCCGGATGAAGCTGTCAGGCTCCCTGACCATGGAGTCTTGTCTCCTGGGAGTCAGCCAGTGCCTGTCATTATCTGGCATGCTGAGTGCTCTTAGCCGGCTGGGAACAGACCGTAAGCTGGAATGGTGCCATTAATTTCCAGCTGAAGATGCAGTCACCCAGCCGCCTCCTCTCTGGTAATAGATTGCTGGCAACTCCTCCGGTGTTAGCATCAGGACATCTCTAACAGCCGCCAGAACAGCACTGGGGTTCTGGTCTTCCCCCTTTTTTTTGGTGGGGTGGGGTCGGGAGAGGGATGTTCTGAAGAAAAGTGATTTCTTGATTTCCAAAGTGCACCTGAACCAGGATTAACAGATTTATTTTTCTTTCTTTCTTTCCTTCCTTCCTTCTCTTTCTCCCTCCCTCCCTCCCCCCCTTTCATCCCTGACCTCCTACCAGACACCTCCTTTGCTCTGCAGCAGACCCTCCACCAGTCTGTCTTCATGCCTTCCCTGTCTGCCAATCCGACCCACCGTCTCCATCTCTGCTGGGAGCAGCACTGCAAACTGCTGCCGGAGGTCTCGGGCCTCACCGCTAAGAATGTGGCCAAATGGAGCGTGGAAGAGGTAAGTTCTGCTTTTCTTTTCTCCCTTCTTCCCTCCCTCCCTCCCTCCCTCTGTCTCTCTCTCATCCTTAACCTCCCTACAGCCAGCAATTTTGTTCCTTGCTCTGCTGTGCAGCTGTGGTTAAATTTGGGAGTGAGGGTTAACCCAGCCAGAACTTTTAACCAGCCAGGATCTGGAATGTATGGGTAGATATTGATCCTGGATGTTGCAGTGAGCCCTCCTCGTTAAGCAGCTGCCCCTTTGGGGGCCTCCACTGACAATAGCTTTTTCTGTGCTCCTCTGGGCTGCTGACTCACTATCCCTTGCCATTGGCCCTGCGCATGCTTGCGTTGCTGCGTCACAAACCATCCCCACAGTGTAACAAGGATTGCTGACACACAGGCTTGTTCTGCCAAGGCTGTCATTTTATAGTGAAAGCTTAATTTGGGGGCCAGGCTACACATTGTGGTATTTTTTTCCCTTCCAGCTGGCTGGCTTTAGCTGTGCATCCTTACCTATGTCACACAGTCCATTTCTTTTTCATTTTGTTGGGGATTAGAAATGGCTGAGCGAGGGATTAAACATGGCACTGAACGGTTCTGTTGAGGGAGCTATGCATAGCCACGTGGGTGGATGGAAATCCAACTTCAGTTGGGTATTAAATTATGGGTAGTACCAAACTAAACATTTGGGAGCTCTTTGCAATTGTGCTGGGGAAAGGAAGGTGAAGTTCAGGAACCCAAAGGTCACTTTTTGACTTTATAGAAGCTTAATGCAAAGTTCTTGAAAGGAGAACCTGGGTTCAGCTGGCCCAACTTCGTATCATGCAGATGTGCAGCACCCATCATCCCCAACCGGCACCACCAACGTTGCTGCCGATAGGGATTAGTGAGGGTGAACAGGTTCTGTTTACATAGAGACCATAAGGCTGGGGGAAGTTAAATTGTTTTATTTTGAGAGGGTTTTTGGCGGTGTCTTCCAGCTTTGCTGACAGAGCTGCTTGGCCACTGTTAATAGAATAGAATTCTAGAATTCTTTATTGGCCAAGTGTGATTGCACATACAAGGAATTTGCCTTTGGTTTATATGGTCTCAGTGTACATAAGGAGAATAAAATACATTCATTGAGAATAAAAAGATACAACACTTAGTGATAGTCAAGGTTACTAATAAGCTATCAAATCGTAGTAGGAAACAAATAAAAACAATATAAATTGAAAGATACAAGCAACATGGCTATAGTAATAAGTGGGAAGAGATAGATATTAGTAAGGAAGAGATAAATAATAGTAATACAGTCTTAGTAAATTATTTGACAGTGTTGTGGGAATTAGTTGTTAAGCAGAGTGATGACATTTGGGAAAAAACTGTCCTTTTGTTTACATTATGCTCTGTCCAATATATAACATTGATTCTACTATATTAGAAATCTAAAACATAAAACTAAAGAAACCGATCTTATTTTGTGATGTAAAAAAAACCCAGGGACATTTATTAGACGGTCGTCTCCCTTAAAAATTGGTGGAAGTTGTTTTTGTTTTGCAGGGCTAAAGGCATTATATTAGTGTGGTCTTAGAAAGCTTTTTATGCAATAAATGTTCTTCACTGCCAATGCTCCATGTTTCCATCTCCTTTGAAGTAGAGGAGAATTTGTACGTAGGGTTTATAAATGGATTGCCCAGGGGACAAGAAACAGGCTGAACATTTATCATTGTGAAAATAAAGAGATTAGCTTAGTCCTAATAGGTAAAACAGACAGTAACATTATGATGCATGTATCCAGTGGTGAAATCTGAACCGGTTTGCTACTGGTTCGCTGGCCGTGCATGTGTGCCAAGCGTGCGCTGTGCACGCATGCACAGTACACACCAAAAGGAGGCTTGGGAAGTAAGTGAGGGGGCTGGAATCAGCTGTGGCGCGCAATCTTGGTAACCTTTTTAAAAACTTTTTAAAAGCATTTTTTACTATCGGTTCAGGTGACTAGGTAATAAAAAATGCTTTAAAAAAGTAAAAAAAAAGGCTTGGACGATCACAGCTGTGCCGCGTGATTGTCCGAGCCTTTTTTTTTTTGTTAACTTTTTAAAAGCATTTTTTAAATACCTATTCGCCTGAACTGCTAGTAAAAAAATGCTTAAAAAGTGTTAAAAACAAAAGTTCCAATGGTCACGTGTCGCTCAGCTGATTGTTGGAACTTTTTTTTTTTTACATTTTTTTACTATAGGTTCGGTGAACCGGTAGCATTTTTTACTACCGGTTTGGGCAAACCGGCCCGAACCGATAGCATTTCACCCCTGCATTTATCTAAATAAAAGTATGCCCAGAAATGCAGCTTTGTTCTTCATGTACATGTAAGATCTGTTGAACTCAACGGGACCCCCACTCAAATAAACGTGAATAGGATGAGTTAAATGTAGAAGGGTTTCAAGATATAAATCGAATTTCACTTATAGTTATCTCTCCCAGATCTCTGCAAACATCTACTTTAAAACTCAAAGCAACTATTCCAAACTTGCAACAGGTTTTGTCTATACTCGGGAGGCAGAGAATAGATGGGGGGGGGGCAGTCAGAGGTGGCATTTACCCATTCTCCAAACTACTCAAAATTTCCGCTACCGGTTCTCCAGAACTGGTCAGAACCTGCTGAATACAACCTCTGACAGGGGTGTCAAACTCAAGGCCCACAGGCTGGATGTTGCCCGTGAGATGCTTAAATCTGACCCATGGGGCCAGCCTGGATATAGCAAAGGACCAGCCTACGGTGCTTCTGGCAGCCAGAACAGGGGGTGGGGGGGCCCCACACCCCATTTTGGCCAGCAGGGTACTGCAGGAGGCTGTCCATCCCATCTCCCCCAAAAATAGCCTGCAGAGGAGAACTACAATGCTAATCTGCCCCCTGAAGAAATCCAGTTTGACACCTCTGCTAAGGGGATAATATACCAAGCCTGCTGGAGCCAATAGAATACTAGCTCCATTGCTGCTATCCAAAGTGTGTGGTCAAAATAGCTAAGCTTATGCAGGCTGAGCCAGAAATACTGTACTAGGCTCTGTCTTTGGGCCTGTCTGCCTACCTGCCAGGGTTCTTGTGTCCCATGTAGCTAACCTTTACAAATTTCTGCCAACTTCATAGTAAGTATAATAACATTTTTTTATTTATACGCTACAGGATTCTCTCGACCAAGAAAACCCTTCATGTTTTACAATATTTTGCTCAAGCTAACAAAATGGGCAAGTCGCTGGTTGTCCTTGTAACATTTTTTTTTGTTTTTTATTTCTAACATTCTTTTCTAGGTGGCTGGCTTTGTTCAGCGTCTGCCCGGTTGCAAAGAACAGGCTGCACTTTTTCGACAAGAGGTAAATTATCTTGCTTTAGGCTTCTGGAGAGTCATAAAATCTTCCTGCCGAAGGAATGATCTCAAGAAGGGCATTGGAGACTAAAAATTGTACCAAATTAACCCAGCTTTAGTTCCAGAGAAACTTTTTTGTGGATGTCTTCTGTGAACCAGATGCGTTCCACAAACAACTGGATCTGCCTACTCTTTTATTCCTTTCATAGTCATTGGCAAAAGTTGCCACATAGAATAGGGTTGATGTCCAGTTGCCTTGAACAAACATAAACTTGTGTTGGCACTTAATGCCTGTTTTGTACATAGGCTTTGCTTTGGCTTGCTGGCATAGCCAATTGTTTTCAGTGGACTTTTAATCTTGAGTTGTATTTGAAAAGTGGGATAGCTAAAGTGATCTACTTTTGTAGAACAACCAACTTGTTTGTAAGATAGGTCCTTTTACAATGTTGCACCCATGTTTTTCAGCTTTAAGATGCTGAGTAGTAAAACAGTAGATGGCTATGACCATCTACTGTTGATCAATGGTTCACTCTAAGAACCATTTAGAGCAGGAGTGTCAAACTCGCATCCTCACGGTGGCGTCACGTGACTTTCACGGCGTTTCCCCCCCTCGCGGAGCAGGGGTGGGCGTGGTCTGCGTGTGACGCAACTGGCCTGTGGGCCGCCAGTTTGACACCCCTGATTTAGAGTATCGATTCATACTTTTTACTCTCTACCCCCCCCCCCCCAAGGAAGGTTCATCTATTCTTATATTCTTAGAGAAACCAGGAATAATGTCCCAAATTTACTGGAGAGATAGAGCTCCGAGCTTGGCAACTTGGTTGCAAACGTTTCATCACCATTCGAGGAGACATCATTCAAAACACACTGACGATGTCTCCTCGAATGGTGACAAAACCTTTGCAGCCAAACTATGCCAAGCTCGGAGCTCAAACCAACAGCCTAACTACCAACTCCGAGCTGCTAATATTCAAACACATTATTGGAGAGATCTTTCATGATTCATATAGTTTACTACTGTCCTCAACTATTCATTTCCACGTGCTAGAAACAGGCTGTATATAAACAGTAGTGTTATTTTTCATCGGCCTAAAAAATGGCAGTGGCATTTTTGGCATGTTCAGTGGCTTTCTCAGTTTGGAAAATCTTTTATTTCTAGAAATTAAATCTATATCAAAATAATTTAGGAACTACTTCATCTTGCAGCTCGGTGTATACATTTGGCCTAGCACGACAATTGCAATTATTATTCTGATACTGTGGAAACATGCACCAGAACAAAAATTAGGCTGTGGTCGTGCCAATCTACCTCAATGGTCCTGAAATGAATAGATCTCAGGTTTTATAGCTGGCAGGGACATGGTGGCTCAGTGGCTAAGATGCTGAGCTTGTCGATCAAAAGGTCAGCAGTTCAGTGGTTTGAATCCCTAGTGCTGCGTTAGTTGTCCCAGCTTCTGACAACCTAGCAGTTCGAAAGCATGTAAAAATGCAAGTAGAAAAATAGGGACCACTTTTGGTGGGAAGGTAACATTGTTCCGTGCGCCTTTGGCCACATGACCACGGAGACGTCTTCAGATAGCGCTGGCTCTTCGGCTTTAAAAGGGAGATGAGCACCGCCCCCTAGAGTCGGGAACGACTAGCACATATATGCGAGGGGAACCTTTACCTTTACCTTTTAGTGGACACTTCTAGCATTCCAAGGGGGCAAATATATGCACTATGATTCAGGATGGGCACAGTTCGAATTCTAGAGGCCATGCCAAAAGGACTAGAAAATGTTCGGGGGTTTCATTAGATCAGGTTCTATAAAAAGGAATACCAGGTGATCAAAATATGAGGTGCAGATAGCAATAGCATTTAGACTTATATACCGCTTCACAGTGTTTTACAGCCCCCTCCAAGTGATTTACAGAGTCAGCCTATTCCCCCCCAACAATCTGGGCCCTCATTTTACCCGCCTCAGAAGGCTGGAAGGCTAAGTCAACTTTGAGCCTGGTGAGATTCAAGCTGCCAAATTGCAGGCAGTCAGCAGAAGTAGCCTGCAGTACTGCACTCTAACCACTGCGCCCCCGCGACTCATATCCACAGCTCATATCCACGGTAGGAGTTTACGTTTCAGGAAGGAGTCGTTTACTCAGGCATGGCTGTTGATGAAGAACAAGTTGCTTATCTTTGGAATTGGTTCTGAAGCCAAGGCTTTACAAAGCCTAGTAAACAAAATCTGGCATCTGGGACAATAGGATTGGAATAAACAAAAGCACACAACTCTCTCTGATAGGCCTGTGGCTGACAAACAGCAGTAGAAGTGTAATAGCAGTGTAATCACTTAAGCATCCTTTGCTTTGTTGTATAGGCTTGAGTAGAGCAGAGCTGTCAAACTCGATTTCTCCGAGGGCCAGATCAGCATTGTAGTTCTCCGCAGGCCGGCAGCGGGGGAGGGGGAGGGGGAGAGAGAGACAGGATGGACGCCTCCTGCAGCACCCTGCCCCCCCCCCCCCCCATGCCCTGTTTTGGCTGGCAAAGTGCTGCAAGAGGCCGTCCAGGCTGAAAACGGGGAGCAGAGGGCCGTGTGTAGCCCACCCTTTGGCTGCCAGACGTACCGCGAGCCGGTCCTTTGCTACTTCCAGGCCGGCTCTGTGGGCCAGATTTAAGAACCCCGCGAGCCGGATCCAGCCCGCTGGACTTGAGTTTTGACACCCCTGTGTTAGAGCATTTGCAGAAACCATGTAACATTTCTAGCCAAGCAGGGCTGTTGTCCATGATTATCACTCAGTAGTATAGAAAAATTGAGAAGACAGGCATTTACGGGATAAACAGCTATAATAACAAATCCAATGCTCTTAGTACAAAGCTGGACTTAATCTGCAAACTATTTTGCTATTCGGAATTGAACCCATAGGGGGACTCAAACATAAATTAATAAAAGCAGGGAAGAATTTATAAGAAGGAAACAGGTGTTTGTATGTAAAAACCAGATCCTGAACATCAGGCTTCAGAAAGCAAAAACGGGGGTTTGTAGGACACCTCACTGTACACTTTGTATGAAGTAGATGCCGTTCTCATCCGCCTATTAAAAATGTTGGACTGGAATGAAATCTATTTTAAGAAAGAGACTTGGCTTGGATTAAGATGTAAATGACAGAACTGCTGAACTCCGCTATAATAGCCCATTAGAAGCAATTGAGCTGCCCAAGCATATTACGTTTAAATAAATAACTTTAGGCACCACAGATAGGGGTGCTTTCAGTTTAATTTTAATTTTTATTTCCTAAATGGCAACAGCGGAAGGGAAAAAAAACAATTTGTGAAAATGATAAAAGGAATCCAAAGGGGTTGGGCAAGATGGCTAGTGAGGCCTAGTCAGAGGATAAGTTTGGTTTTTTTTTTTTTATATGAAGTCGTATTTTGAAACAGCGTCTCTAAAATAGCAGGGCTTGATAGTCCACAGGTTGAAAAGAAATTGAAAGGTGAACTTTCTACAACATTAGCTCTGCATGATTAGAATTGGGGGGGGCCTATGTAGTACAAAAGGAGTGTACATAAAAGGAGAGGACTGTTTATGTCCTTTGGGCACTGGCAGCGGGACATAGAGAGCCTTAGTGAAGAGGTCACAGTCCCCACATTGCTTTCAACTTTTAAAAAAACCCTGCAGACCTTCTAGAACAGGGCTGTCAAACTCAAAACCCGGGGGCCGGATCTGGCCCGAGGGATGCTTAGATCTGGCCTGCAGGTTCGGTCTGGAAATAGCAAAGGACCGGCTGGTGGCGCCTCTGCTAGCAAAAATCGGGGGGGGGGGGGGGCATGTGCCCTCAGCGATCTGTTTTGGCCGCCAGAGTGCTCCAGGAAGCCATCCAGGCTGAAAGCGGGGCCTCCGGAGTGCTGGGATCAAGGGGACGCGGTGGTTCAGCGGCTAAGACGCTGAGCTTGTCAATCAGAAAAGTCGGCAGTTCAGCAGTTCTAATCCCTAGTGCTGCGTAACGGGGTGAGCTCCCGTTACTTGTCCCAGCTTCTGCCAACCTAGCAGTTCGAAAGCACGTAAAAAATGCAAGTAGAAAAATAGGGACCACCTTTGGTGGGAATGAAGCAGCATTCTGTGCGCCTTTGGTGTTTAGTCATTCCGGCCGTATGACCACGGAGACGACTTCAGACAGCGCTGGCTCTTCAGCTTTGAAACGGAGATGAGCACTGCCCCCTAGAGTCAGGAATGACATATGTGCGAGGGGAACCTTTACCTAGGAGCTAGTGGGGCAGGTTAATGCCTTTCCATGCATGTAGTAAGAGGAATCGGTTAGGAAAATACAGAAATATATGGAAGTTCTAAGTTGCCTGTATAAT
>WNWU01000079.1:1884668-1897038 GCA_012654045.1 Ptyas mucosa
AGAAGAAGAAGAAGAAGAAGAAGAAGAAGAAGAAGAAGAAGAAGAAGTTTTGTTTCTCCTCCAAGAAGCTTCATCAGTTTGGCTGAACTGATCCAACTTAATTGAGCTGAACTCATGAAGCTTCTTGAATGAGAAGCAAAACCTCTTCCTCTTCCTCCTCAGGGAAAAAAAAAGCCCAGTTCAATTTTGATCACAATCATTTCCTCCCATTTGAAAAGAAAAAGAGCATGGTGAGATTCAGGCCACATGCTAAACACGGAATCCAGCTAACAAACCAACATGGCTGTGAATGACATAGCATGGCTTACTGCAACAACCTGATTCACACAACATCCCTGCTTGTTTCTTAAAACTGGCGGCTGTATCCAAAGCAGAGGAAGCCCATCCATCTGCATTAAAGTTAATTGGCTGACCAGCGTGGCTGAATCAGCCATAAATTGGTCAGACTTTTCAGCACAATTGTATTCAATAACACTTGAAAGCTAAACGAAATAGCTCAATTAATAAAAGACGGTCAAGCTTTTGCTACTACAGGAGCTCTGCAGTTGTATCGTGGTGCCCAATTAAGACAGCGTAGCTGGCTCTGAAGAGGAGAAATCACTCAACTTAAGACGGTCGCCAGGTAGAGCTGGCCCAGCCAAGCAGGATCAGATTTTGCCAACTGGACATCAAAGGGCCTTGGATAGTACAGTGGTCTAAAGCACCCTGTTATTAACACCAGCTGCCTGCAATTATTGCAGGTTCTGAATCCCACCAGGCTCAAGGTTGACTCAGCCTTCCATCCTTTCTAAGGTAGGTAAATTGAGGACCCAGTTTGTGGGGGCAATAAGCTGACTTGGTATAAAATATACAAAAGCATGAAGGCTATTGCTTAGCGCATTGTAAGCCGCCCTGAGTCTCCGGAGAAGGGCAGCATATAAATCAAATTTTAAAAAAAGGGGGGGAGAAAGCGATGGGTTTCTTGCAGTGACAGAATGAAAAGCGGTCAAAATGTAAGTTGTTTCCAATGGGTGGAGTTGTGCCCCAACTCTGAAAAACATCAGAAATGCTATGATAGCAGTGTTCCAATATTTGAAGGGCTGCCACAGAGAGGAAGGGGTCAACCTGTTTTCCAAAGCACCTGAAGGCCAGGCAAGGGACCATGGATGGAAACCAATCAAGGAGAGATTCAACCTAGACATTAAGAAGAAATATTCTGATAGGGAGAATGATCAACCAATGGAACAGCTTACCTTCAGAATGTCTGTGGAGGTTCTCAGTCATCCAGGTCATGGTTGTCCCAAAGTTGCTTTTTCAAGAGGTAACTGGACTTTCCGGTTTTTCTTTGAAGACGTTTTGCTTCTCATCCAAGAAGCTTCTTCAGCTTCTTGCCTTCAGAAATTGTGGGAGTTTCATCACTGGCAGCTTTCAAGAAGAGATTGGGCAGCCACTTGTTAGAAAAGGGTCTCCTGCTTGAGCAGGGGGTTGGACTAGATGACCTACAAGGTCCCTTCCAACTCCGTTACCCTGAATCATACCTTTACAGGAAGCACTCCCTCAATTTACAGTCATTTGTTTAGGGACCGTTACAACAGCACTGGAAAAAAGTGACTTATGACCATTTCTCACACTTATATCTGTTGCAGCATCTCCACGAAAATTCGGATACTTGTCAACTGACTCACATTTATGACGGTTGCAGTGAGTATCCTGGAGTCATGGGATCCCCTTTTGCAGACCTTCTGACAAGCAACGTCAGCGGGGAAGGTTCGCTTAACAGCCATGTTACCAATTTAACCACTGCAGTGATTCACTTAACAACAGCCATAACATGGGGTAAAACTCACCAAATAACTGTCTTGCTTAGCAATGGAAATGTTGGGCTCGATTGTGGTTATTTTATTTATTTATTTTATTAGTCATATTTCTATGCCGCCCACTCTCCGAGGACTCTAGGCGGCTTACACCAAAGACAGTATACTAGATAGCATATTGCCCCCAACAATCTGGGTCCTCATTTTACCCACCTCAGAAGGATGGAAGGCTGAGTCAACCTTGAGCCGGTGAGATTTGATCCGCTGATCTGCTGAACTAGCAGTCAGCTGAAGTAGCTGCAGTACTGCACTCTAACCACTGTGCCACCTTGGCTCTATATAGATCGAGGCCTACTTGCATCAATTTGTGCTGGTAATATCCATTCTGCTTCCTTTTTCCCTCAGAGACCTCTAGTAGTCATTGACATTTCTACCTTCACCTGTTCACAGGGCTGTTTTAAGGTCACAGGTGGGAGGGTGACATCTTCAGCGCTCCTTGGAGAAAGGTGGATGCAGGTTAATAATAACTTTGTCGTTACCATCCATCCAACTGTTGAGCATCTCAACCCAAGGAAGCTACCCAACATAGAGAGAGGTAGGATTTAACTCTACGCAAAGATATTGGGTTTAAACTCTCAACCAGTTTAAGAAAACACAGTTGCTGTGTTCTCATAACAAGCCACCTCCAAGGATAATTAAATCCCTATCGTGGATCAGTGTGAAAGCCTAGTTCGCACAATGTGGTAAAATAACAGCTGTGTTTCCCGCAATACACTCAATCACAAACAACACAATCCCAGTTGATTCTAGCCTAATCCGTGAACTCAAGCAACGAGAATGCCATGAAACAGAATGTCAGAATCGTAGGCAGGGGAGCAGGTTTCTTTATTTATATGTGTGTTTATTTTTTATTTTTAAATTCTATGCTGCAGTGGTGGGTTTCAAATTTTTTTACTGCCAGTTCTGTGGGTGTGGCTTGGTGGGCGTGGCTTGGTAGGTGTGGCAGGGGAAGGATACTGCAAAATCCCCATTTCCTCCTGATCAGCTGGGACTTGGGAGGCACAGAATAGATGGGGGTGGGGCCAGTCAGAATTTTTACTACTGGTTCTCCGAACTACTCAAAATTTCCCCTACCAGTTCTCCGGAACTGGTCAGAACCTGCTGAAATCCACCTCTGATATGCTGCCTTTCTCACTGTCGTAAGTGGGCAGTTTATAATAGCACAGAAGTATGAATAGAAAGACATTAATAGTATTAAAATTAAGATGCTTAATATAAGGTTCAAACCAAGAGCATGGGTGGTAAAGGGGCAGATTTTGTCTTCAATTTTCATTCAATCAACCACCTCCAGCATAGCAGGTCCACATTGAGGCCCCAAGCCAATTAGTAGAGCTAGGTTTTAAGGCCCTTCTGAAAGACCAGAAGGGTGGAGGAGGCTCTCAGAGACAAGATGTTCCAGAGAACAGGGTCCACAACAGAGAAGGGTCTTCTCCTAGACCTAGACCTTCCTAGCTGAAATTCCTATGTTATGGCAAACATGAGATGGATTCTTTATGGGGCCATAGAGAAACTTGCATTATATGGGTGCTCCATCACTGGATGTTTTAAAGGAGAGATTGGACAGCCACTTGTCCAAAATAGTATGTAGGGTCTCCTACTTGGGCAGGGGGACATGGTGGCTCCATGGTTAAGGCGCTGAGCTTGTTGATTGAAAGGTTGGCAGTTTAGCGGTTCGAATCCCTAGTGCCACGTAGTAATGGGGTGAGCTCCCGTTACTTGTCCCAGCTTCTGCCAACCTAGCAGTTCGAAAGCACATAAAAATTGCAAGTAGGAAAAATAGGGACCACCTTTGGTGGGAAGGTAGCAGCATTCTGTGCACCTTTGGCATTTAGTCATGCCGGCCACATGACCACGGAGACATCTTTGGACAGCGCTGGCTCTTCGGCTTTGAAACGGAGATGAGCACCGCCCCCTAGAGTCAGGAACGACTAGCACGTATGTTTGAGGGGAATCTTTACCTTAACTTTGGCAGGAGGTTGGATGAGTAGACCTCCAAAGTCCCTTCCAACTCTGTATTCTGTACTAGGCCTGTCATGTTCTAAGCAGAGCTGCAAGATCCCGCGTTGAGGTCCCATCCATCCAAATCTGTGACCTGGTATCCATGTGAGGTTTCCCCCCTCTCCTAACACTTGTGGCTTTTCCATAAGTAATCCGTATTTGGTTAATCTGCGCAAGTATAAAAGAAGGGTAGGCTCAGGATATATCATTGCTGTGACATTTTTGGAGGCATTGTCAGTTCTCCTCATGTCTGACTCTGAGGCAACATCAAAGAGGGAAGATGATGAAGCTTCTGGACAGTTGATGGATCAGCCATATATCTTGCATAATGTATCTTCAGTGTTTAGGGCATCATGCACAGTGCCTAAAAATAGGCATCTAGGGTGTCTCTTTATGAGATTCTCAAGATATTTTCCCTAAGGTGATTTTGGATGCTTGGGTGCCTCTAATTATCATAATAACCATAGATTCTTCCCTGACTTCCACCCCATAGGCCTTTTATTACTAATGGGCCTGGGGAAAATATCCCAGAAGTACTTCATCTATGGGACGCGGTGAATCAGTGGCTAAAATGCTAAGCTTGTCAATCAGTAGGTCGGCAGTTCAGCGGTTCGAATCCCTAGTGCCGCCTAATGGGGTGAGCTCCTGCTCCTTGTCCCAGCTTCTGCCAACCTAGCAGTTCGAAAGCATGTAAAAAATGCAAGTAGAAAAATAGAGACCACCTTTGGTGGGAAGGTAACAGCGTTCCATGCGCTTTTGGCGTTGAGTCATGCCGGCCACATGACCACGGAGATGTCTTCGGACAGCGCTGGCTCTTCGGCTTTGAAACGGAGATGAGTACCACCCCCTAGAGTCGGGAATGACTAGCACGTATGTGCGAGGGGAACCTTTACCTTTACCTTTTATACGTCACACGGTCTGTGTTGTAAAGTGTAATATAGTTAATCATTCAGAGTCAGAATTCTTTGCAGCCTTAGAAACGGCATTGAAAACCACAGGATTTGCCAAGAAACCCAAGAAAACATGTGGCAGACAATCGTGCCACAGACCAGAAGAATCCAGCATCAGGACCAACTCAAAGCACAGGACACAGCAGCCCTCAAAAACTTAAAAAGAAGGACAAAACCATCACCATCTTCCTGCAGACAAAGGCCAAACCACAGCTGGACAGAATTCAACATGTTCAAGAGCCAAAGAATTACTGGAGGACCAAAATTTGTATTCAAGTCGACACTAATCCACTACAGAAACTCAACAACCTGGGGAACTGGTTTTCGTCAATATATCCTAACTGGGACGTTGGCACCCTGATGATTAACTGCTTCAACATGCCTCATTTGGAAGGGCTAACCCAGTCCATTATCATTGGAACTGGTTGTTTCCTTACTTGGTTATTACCTGGATGAGCGACCACTCGGAAGTCTCAAGGTTGTAGACAGTGGTGGGTTTCTACTGGTTTGCCCCGGTTTGGGCGAACCGGTAGTGGTGGCGGCGGGAGGCTCCATCTACCCACCTGGATGACATCATGGATGCTCTGCACATGTGCAGAAGGTTCTGCGCATGAGCAGAGGTGCTGTGCGTGAGCAAAGCAAGCACGCACACATGTGTGCTCACAGTTCTGAACCAGTAGCGAAGGTAAGTGGAACCCACTACTGGTTGTAAACCAGTCTGAGAAGTTGGAAAAAGAAAACGCCAAACTACTTCTGAATTATTGC
This sequence comes from Ptyas mucosa, assembly GCA_012654045.1. Classification (NCBI taxonomy): domain Eukaryota; kingdom Metazoa; phylum Chordata; class Lepidosauria; order Squamata; family Colubridae; genus Ptyas; species Ptyas mucosa. The sequence continues at coordinate 1,890,235 of WNWU01000079.1, forward strand.
CAAACAAAACGGCATCAGCCGGACTTCGATTACAGCTGCATTCCTGCTTTATTCGTGACATTTTCTAACATTCAGCTGACATTAGGAATCCTTTCATGTTTTCCCATAACTATTTCTGACGTTTTGAAAAAGAGAAAACCAAAGGCCAATCCGTTCGAAAGAGGGACAAGGAATAACCCTGCTACTCCTTTCAAGAGGATCTTGCTGAAAGCCTCCCCTTCAAGGAATTCCTGAAGTTTCCTAAGCCTGGGGGTGGGAGATGAGAAGGGGAGCAGTGGGGGGGCCTTTATGCCAGATGAGCTCGCAGAGAAGGAGATGGCAGAAAGAACACTCTGTGCGGTTGTCAGCCAGCCTCTGGCAAGAGCATCAGTGAATCTGCGGTGGGATGGAGGCTGGCCAGTGGACACTGTTGGCGGCTGGAAGCATTTTCCATGATGTAGGCTGTCATGGAAGGAGGGGGGAGGAGGGGATGTTTGTATCCAAGGAAAGAACAAAAAGGAGGAGGAGGAGGAGGAAGGGGAGGAGGAAGAGGAGGAGGAGGAGGAGGAAGAAGGAGAAGGAGAAGGAGAAGGAGAAGGAGAAGGAGAAGGAGAAGGAGAAGGAGAAGGAGAAGGAGAAGGAGAAGGAGATTCTCTCCTACTGTGATCCCCCTTGAACATTTGAGGAGGGTGGACTTTGGCCACAAAAGAGAAGGAAGCTGAAATTTCTTTAAACCTTCAGGATCCGGATGTTCTCATTTAAGGCCACCTTATTTCACAACCACCAACAAGTTCTAACTTTGCCAGATGCCAGTCTGGTCTTAGGGCAGAGAGAGACATTTTGCACTATTGGATGGTTTTCTCCGAAGTCATTTCAATTCTAGTGGTTTGGGGCTGAGTTTCTCTTCCTTCCCCCCACCTTTTTTTTCCTCCTTTTTTTTTCAAATCCATTCCCATTGTAAACATCTGACCATTTCCAAAGTGCATCCGTTGAAATGAATTGATGCACTCTGGAAATCAGCTTCGGCTTTTTCCCCCCCTGTTCTGCAAGGCAGAATAACTCTATGGTTGGTTGCTTCCTACCAGTCCTAGAGGAAGATAAACCAGAAATGAATATTTTGTGTTTTATCATGGGCAGAGGAACCCAGCCTGCGTCTTGGCATCTTGCATGAACTAAGCCACGATTAAGGCTTAAGATTCTACAGTATATTTGGGCATCGTGTGCTCTGCGAATACAGCAGTTCTACGTTCTCAGCCCTAGTATGGATTTGAACCAGAGGTGGGTTTCAGCAGGTTCTGACCAGTTCTGGAGAACTGGTGGCGGAAATTTCGAGTAGTTCCAAGAACCGGTAGTAAAAATTCTGACTGGCCCCACCCCCATCTATTCTCTGCCTCCCGAGTCCCTGCTGATCGGGAGGAAATGGGGATTTTGCAGTATCCTTCCCCCGGAGTGGGGTGGGAATGGAGATTTTACAGTATCCTTCCCCTGCCACGCCCACCAAGCCACACCCACAGAACCGGTAGTAAAAAAATTTGAAACCCACCACTGATTTGAACGTGTTGCATAAAGTCATCCTGTAGTTTTTACACCATGGCATCTTTTCAGATTGTTCATCCTGAAAAAAATACTTTCATTTAGTAACCGGCTGGGGAAAAAAAACCCTCAGCAATAATAACAAAAGAATTTGAGGCACAAAGATCCAATTTGTCCTGAAACTCCCATGGGATGCAACCTATCCAGAAAAGTGACCCGTGTGAAAATAAATGCTACACCAGCACTTTTATTAAAGCGCTGAACTTCAAAGGATGTTTATTCTTCAATTCACGGGTGCTGAAAGTCTGTAGAGATTCTCAGTCATCCGGGTCGTGGTTGTCCCAAAGGTGCTTTTTTCAGGAGACAACTGAACTTTCTTGGTTTTTCTTTGAAGACGTTTCGCTTCTCATCCAAGAAGCTTCTTCAGCTCTGACTGGATGGTGGGGAATGAAAGGATTTATATTCCTTGCAGAGAGCTGGTCATTTGCATCTTTTTAGAGGGTCCTTGAGGCACTTGGAAGTTTATCTGTGTCCCCAGGGTCACCTGAGTAGTGCAAATGGTTCTTATAGTTTGCAATTCTTCCTTCTGGAAATCCCTTCCTACTCCCACACCATTCAAAGGGTGTTCATCCCAAATTGCATAGCTAAAAGCCTGTAGAGATTCTCAGTCATCCAGGGCGTGATTGTCCCAAAGATGCTTTTTCAGGAGGCAACTGGACTTTTTTGTTTTTTCTTTTGAAGATGTTTCACTTCTCATCAAAGAAGCTTCTTCAGCTTTTTTCAGTGCCCTCGTAACTTTGAACAGTAACTAAATGAACGGTTGTACGTCGAGGACTGCCTGTACAGGGTTTCTCAACCTTAGTAACTTTAAAATATACGGACTTCAACTCCCAGAATTTTCAAGTGGCTCAATATGCAGTTTACTTCCGTGACCTGGATGACTGAGAATCTCTACAGACTTTGAGCTATACAATTTGGGATGAACACCCTTGGAATGGTGTGAGAGTAGGAAGGGATTTCCAGAAGGAAGAATTGCAAACTATAAGAACCATTTGCACTACTCAGGTGACCCTGAGGACACAGCTAAACCTCCAAGAGCTTCAAGGACCCTCTAAAAGGATGCAAATGACCAGCTGTCTGCAAGGAATATAAATCCTTCCATTCCCCACCATCCAGTCAGAACTGAAGAAGCTTTTTGGATGAAAAGCGAAACGTCTTCAAAGAAAAAACAAGGAAGTCCAGTTGCCTCCTGAAAAATGCACTTTTGGGGTGTTCAGGCGTGCTGCCATTTATTTCAATATCAAATCTCTGTCCCCACCACCAATACAACTGAGCTGCTTTAGCATATCCGGAGATCTTTCCATCTAAAAGGGGGACCTCCGTAAGGCCATTAAAGAATGATCTTATACCAGGGCTGGACAATTATGACAACTTTATGACCTGTGGGACTTCAACCGTGCTGACTCAGGAATTCTGGGAATTGAAGTCCATGGGTCGAAAAGTTGCCATAATTGCTCCCACACACATACACACCCTGGTCATACGTTGTTTGTGTACAGAAATTGGCTTGCTTTGCAAATATCATCATAATATATAGTCTGTTGATGAATTATTGGGAGCTGTATCCAGTCACTGCTCTGGCTAGATCCAGATAATTTAAATAATACGTTTTAATTATAATTTGCTGAGGAAGTCACCATTGGTTGGCTAGTTCCCGACATCACATTTTGCTAAAAGCTTCATGCTATGCCCAGACTGTGTCTTGTCTCGGACAAGTGACAGCTTGTCATAATGAGAGTAAAATATCAAGTAAAATGTAACAGCCAAGGGGGAAGAAGAGTCAAAACAGCATGGTTGCCATAGAAATGTAATTGAAGCCCCACCCGCTTTTAATAACGCATGTTAAAAAAAAGAGAATTGTGGGGTGCTTCCAGTGATGGGTTCCTCCCGGTTCAACCCGGTTCGGCCGAACCGGTAGCAGTGACGATGTGACATCACCAAAACAGTTCTCATTGTCCAGGAGCTGAGCCCTCCTGCCTGCCCCCATGTTATTCCTACCTTTATTTCTTCTTTTTTAGCCCAGCTGATAGGTGCGGCAGAGTGGATTGCTGTACCTCAGCTAGGCAGATACCTAACGTGCTTGCACGGAGCGCAAGTTTGGCACCCATGCGAGCGAAGCACATGCACGAAGAGAAACGGTAGTAAAGCCGGTTGGAACCCACCACAGGGTGCTTGGTGCTCTCTGAGTCTAGTAGTTTTCTTGCAGACGTTTCATGACCAAACTAGGTAACATCATCAATGCTACCGTAGAAGGGAGTTGGGTTTGTTATTGTTATATGCTAGTTGCTTGCCCTCTTTGAAAGTTAAGAGAAATCGCATACTCTTTTTGGGGGGGGCTTTTGCAGTTCACGTTGTATTAAGGCATTGTCTGAAAATCTTCCCAGAGGACATCCATTATTAAGAGGATTAAACAATAACCATTCTAATTATCAAGGAACCATAACCGCTGCATTTGGTCAGATGCTAGTATGATAGCTCTGTCCTTTCCCTTGAGAACTAATCCATGCGTTTTCAGCAATCAGAGCGTCTCTATTATACCAGCTCCTTCCACTAATTAATCAAATGACAGAAGCAGTTTCTGAAGCTTTTCTGCATTCGCCAATAGGAAGTGACAGCTGAAATCATCGCAAATCCATCCCAAAGGAACTAATGGGAGAAGAAGGGATCTGCTGTTCACACAGTAAAGCCCATTGGCCAGACTGTGAAAGCATTCTAAAACGAATAAAACCCATCTCTCGTTTTCTTTTAAGGCCACCCCAAAAGTAAGGGGGCAGAATGCAAGCCAGTTTGGTGCCATGGTAAAGGTGCAGGATTAGGAACTGGGAGAGTGTGAGTTCTAGTCCTTACTTACTTAATATCAGGCCCAGGAATCAAGAAAGACACGAGGAGTTAACTTTTGAGTAGTTTCCTTCATTGTTCCTCAGCTATAGACCGAAATCTTGCCAAATTAAATCAACTATTTGTATCACTATAGATAATATTCTGAGAATTGCTAATGCAGAGCAAATCACACTCCTTACTAGCACTGATGATATTACCTAGTTCGGTAATGAAATGTCTGCAAGAAAACAATCAACCACAGAAGAGCACCAAGGATCCCGCATTTCAACCCTGAGCTACAAATATTCTCTTTGATCAGTACCACATATGGGTGTCAAATGCTTCACAGGAGCTTTCTTAACTCTCTTCGACCAAGCTATCTGACCTTTACTGCCTCTTTGCTCTCTGGAATGCAGGCCCTGCCCTCCTGGGAATCCAGATTACATTCCATCACAGCTGGGGAGGTCAGAGGGGTGACTTTGATCCAGATATTTTCCCTCTGCCCAGCCTACCTGTTGTTCTGGAGAAAAGAGGAGGTGAGATCATAACATACACCATCGTGAGTTGTACTCTGTTGTACACTGGCACTCATTAAAAATAAAATTCTGTTGCCTGCTCTCAAAATAACATATATATCTACCCATACCCATATACAACACACATACACAGCTGCATGGAAATCACAAAGGTGCTTTTTTCCAAAGGCAACTGGACTTTCTTTGGTTTTTCTTTTGAAGACGTTTTGCTTCTCATCCAAGAAGCTTCTTCAGTTCAGCTGAAGAACTGAACTGAAGAACTGAGGAAGCTTCTTGGATGAGAAGCGAAACGTCTTCAAGAAAAAAAAGCATAGGAAGCCCAGTTGCCTTTAAAAAAAACCACCTTTGGGACAACCATGACCTGGATGACTTGAAAATCTTAATAGACATCTGGATAGAAAATAAGAGCTCACTTGAAATCTTGGGTTGAAAGTCGTAATTTATGGTTCCCACCTAAGAAAATTGATTGGAGCCTTTCCTGCCAATTCTGACACCCCAGTTCTGCCAATGCATTTAAAAAGCTTCCAGCCCACAGGAATTCAGTCTCTGCTATTGATATTTATCCTGCGGGCAAAACATTTGGGAAGATACAGCTACCCTGCCCAGGAAAAAATAGCAGCCTGGGTAGAAAATCTACATTATTAATAAGAGGTGTAATTGAGCTGTATGTTTTTCTCCCCAAATCTGGGCAGCTTAAGATCAGTCAGGCATGTTTGGCTAAAGACCATTCTGTTATTTATTCTGAGACAAATCCTCCCGTCAGTGAGGAAGGGGGGGAAAAGCAGGAAGATTCGTTTGTCATGCAAATATCGATGGATTCTAAGAGAAAGATTAATCATTTCTTTTCAGAGGTTTTTATGGGTCAAAAAGCTGGTGATTTTTCTACTCCTGTCACTTTGCCAAAACAAGGGCCTTGTGCAGGGGTTCAATTCAAATTGTTTTTACTACCAATTCCGTGGGCGTGGCTCGGTGGGCGTGGCAGGAGAAGGCTACTGCAAAATCCCCATTTCCTCCCCACTCCTGAGGGAAGGATATTGCAAAATCTCCATTCCCACCCCACTCTGGCGCCAGCCAGAGGTAGTATTTGCCGGTTCTCTGAACTACACAAAATTTCCGCTACAGGTTCTCCAGAACCTGTCAGAACCTGCTGAATAGCATCCGTGGCCTTGTGGCTTTCCTTTCTCACCCACACCAATATTTTCCAGTAGTGTTAAAACTAGGGGTGGGTTCTACTTACCTTTACTACCAGTTCACAACAGGGCTGCATGCACGTGTGTGCTTTGCTTGCACATGTGCACTTCTGCGCATGTGCAGAAGTTTCCTGATGTTGTCGGGGTCAGCGGGCGGAGCCTCCCGCCAGTTTTACTACGGGTTCTATAGAACCGGTCCGAATCAGGGGCAACCCACCACTGGTAAAAATGAGGAATAAAACAGCAATTAAAACCAGCTTCGTTTGACACTAGAGGAGACCTGTTGCCTGCACATCAGATTTGGGAGAGTAAATTCCGAAGAGCAGAATTGTCCCTTTTCTTGTTATTTGAGGGAAGGATGGAGGCAGGGATGGAGAGCCCAGAAATGTATCGAACAGATGCGATTAGAATGCATGGAAAGGACACTAGAACACCGCCACTGCTTTGCACTTCACGTTCCCAGGTGGCCTTCTGTTTTGCTGACGCCAAACTCTCCAAACACAATATCAACCTCACAGTCCTGCCCCAAATTTCTTCATTCTTGCAGGAACAAACATTCACCTCAGTTCCACTCCACACAAAATAAATGGTTCGGCTTACCCCTTTAACTTTCTCCTTGAGGCAGATGGCATGCGAAAGAAAGAAAGAAAGAAAGAAAGAAAGAAAGAAAGAAAGAAAGAAAGAAA
>WNWU01000079.1:1921434-1938139 GCA_012654045.1 Ptyas mucosa
TAGAATAGAATAGAATAGAATAGAATAGAATAGAATAGAATAGAATAGAATAGAATAGAATAGAATAGAATTAGAATTCTTTATTGGCCAAGTGTGATTGGACACACAAGGAATTTGTCTTGGTGCATATACTCTCCAAGTACATAAAAGAAAAGATACGTTCATCAAGAATCATAAGGTACAACACTTAATGATAGTCATAAGGTACAAATAAGCAATCAGGAAACTATCAATATAAATCGTAAGGATACAACCAACAACATTACATAATTTTGTCATAAGTGGGAGGAGATGGGTGATAGGAATGATGAGCAGATTAATGGTAATAGTAATGCAGACTTAGTGAATAGTTTGACAGTGTTGAGGGAATTATTTGTTTAGCATAGTGATGGCGTTCGGGAAAAAACTGTTCTTGTGTCTAGTTGTTCTGATGTGCTCTATAGCGTCGTTTTGAGGGTAGGAGTTGAAACAGTTTATGTCCAGGATGTGAGGGCTCTGTAAATATTTTCACAGCCCTCTTTTTGACTCGTGCAGTATACAGGTCCTCAATGGAAGGCAGGTTGGTAGCAATGTTTTTTCTGCAGTTCTAATTATCCTCTGAAGTCTCTGTCTGTCTTGTTGGGTTGCAGAACCAAACCAGACAGTTATAGAGGTGCAGATGACAGACTCAATAATTCCTCTGTAGAGCTTTTATCAGCAGCTCCTTGGGCAGTTTGAGCTTTCTGAGTTGGCGCAGAAAGAACATTCTTTGTTGTGCTTTTTGGGTTACAGTGGCACTGAAAAAAGTGACTTATGACCATTTTTCATACTTACGACCACTGCAGTATCCCTATGGTTACATGATCAAAATTTAGATGCTTGGCACTTAATGAGCATTTTACAAACTTGACAGCTGCAGTGATGTATTTAACAACTGGGACAATAAAGGTTGAAAAATGGGACATAGCTCACTTAACGATTGTCTCACTTAGCAACAGAAATGTTGGGCTCAATTGTGGTCGTACGTCGAGGACTACCTGTACTACAGTAGATGAACTTAGATAGTATGTAAAACAGTTCATTTGTATCCATGAAGAGCCAAGCTAGAGAAATGGCTTATCGGTGTTCCTCAGGCCCACATATGCAGGGGTGGGATTCTACCGGTTTAGACCGGTTCGGGCGAACCGGTAGCTCCAACGATCAGCTGGAAGCGAACCGGTTCACTCTGATGATCAGGTGGGCCCACTCACCTGCCCCTGCGCTTTACTCACCTATATGTTCTCAGCTGATTTGCACAGCACAGCGGATTGCGGTGCCTCAGCTGTGTTACACCCCAGCAGCAACGCAGAAGTTAAGTTTTAGTTAAACTGCGTATGCGTGCGATCACCGAACCGATTGTTAAACCAGCAGGATCCCACCACTGCACATACGTATGGGTTGCTTGGTGGAATGTGTAGTCCAGCCCATCAGAATTGTGTAAAATTAGACAATGTGAAGATTTTTTAAAGAACTGAACAGTAGGTAAGGAGATAGTAAACCCAACCCCTTCTCCACCCGATCTTTGCACTGGCTGTTGTCTTCCATCCTAACCTTGCCTACAGCAAGGAGGTTGTCATTATACCCGGTTACCCCCAAAATAAGACCTCCCCTGATAATAAGCCAGTGGTGAAATCCAAATTTTTTTACTACCAGTTCTGTGGGCGTGGCTTGGTGGGCATGGTGTGGCTTGGTGGGCGTGGCCTGATGGGCATGGCAGGGGAAGGATCCTGCAAAATCCTCATTCCCTCCCCACTCCTGGGGGAATTGCAAAATCTCCATTCCCACCCTACTCTGGGGCCAGCCAGAGGTCGTATTTGCCAGTTCTCTGAACTACTCAAAATCTCCGCTACCGGTTCTCCAGAACCTGCTGGATTTCACCCCTGTAATAAGGCCAATCGGGCTTTTGAGCACATGGCAATAAGGCCAAGCACTTATTTCAGGGTTCAAAAAAATAAGACAGGGTCTTATTTTCAGGGAAACACGGTAGAAGGATGATCTTTCACTCCCCTTTAGGACTGTGGTGTTGATACTGTTGTAAGCACCATCCCACCCCCTTGTCTGTAGCATTGTGCTGCTAAACTCTAGGACTGATTTCCATTATTTGGGTTTAATTGAAATTACAATTTTTTTTCAGTTGCCTAATTGCTTCATAGAGTAAGCATCACTGAGCATATCCTTCGGATTTCAATCTGAAATCGTAGAGTAAGCATCACTGGGGAACATATATCCTTCAGATGTCAATCAGCCCTGCTGATGTTTATTTATAAGCAAGAGTCAGTACCATACAGAGTTGCTCCAGAGGGATGAAGCTCTGGTTTCATGGGCATAATATCTCCCAGGTTTGTTATCTGGCATCCTTCAATTAACCCCTAAACTGATTAAGGCTGCTGGGTGTTAACCAAATTGCTTGGATTAGGATTTTCTCCGAAGGAAGGTATCATGTCGGTGAGAACTAGCAAATTTATGGGGTTTACTCTAGAATAAAAGAGCCTTGGTGGCGCAGCAGACTAAAGTGCTGTTAAAGTAGCACTTAGCTGTCAGCTGCCTGCAATTACTGCGAGTTCAGATCTCACCAGGCTCAAGGTTGACTCAGCCTTCCATCCTTCCGAGGTAGGTAAAATGAGGACCCGGATTGTGGGGGCAATAAACTGAACACTGCTTGGGGGGGCCCCGAAAACCCTACTAAGCAGGTATATACAAAAAGTATGAAGGCTATTGCTTAATGCATTGTAAGCCGCCCTGAGACTCCAGAGAAGGGCAGCATATAAATCGAACCAATAAACAATAAATAAATAAATAAATAAATGTGCCTAGAACTGTCCCTTCCCCCCAAAAGGAAAATAGACACTAATTTTGAGTTACACAAATACAATGCAAATGTTATATAAACTTGGCTCATCAGTAAATTCTGAAGCTAATCAAATGGCTTAGAGTACCCCTGTAGCAACCTGCTCAAAAATAAGACACCTCTTGACTTTACTAGAGGTTTGATTGCTTGATTGACTATGTGCCATCAACTCATTGTCAACTCTTAAGAGACCACATGGATAGATTTTCTCCACGGCAATCTTTCCCTAACCTGGTCCACTCATTGCTACTGAAACTTAAGTCTTTTCCATCTGGCTTTTGGTCATCCTCTTCTCTTTCCTTCCATCTTCCCCAGCATTAGAACCTTCTCCAGAGAGCTGGGTCTTCGCATAATGCGTCCAAAATAGGAAAATTTAAGCCTGGCCATTTGTGCCCTTGAGTGAGAACTCTCATATGTTTGACGAGCTGTTGTTTTTTTTTCTTGGGTGTCTAATGTATTCTCACGAATCTTCTTCAACTCAAAAGATCAAAAGTGGCAACACTCTTCCTCTCTTGCTTCTTCAAAGTCCAACTTTCACTTCCATAGAGTGTCCTAGGGCAGGGGTCTCCAATCTTGGCAACTTTAAGCCTGGAGGACTTCAACTCCCAGAATTCCCAGGCCAGCAGGCCAGGAATTCTGGGAGTTGAAGTCCTCCAGGCTTGAAGTTGTCAAGGTTGGAGACCCCTGTCCTAGGGAATGCCATGACTTGCATGATTCTGATCTTTGCATGTATAAACCCACCCCAGCATTCGATACCTTTTCCACAGCCTTATGACTATTCTATCAAGTCTTAGTCTGGGGTACATTTCTTGATTGTCGATCCTTTACTGTTGATTGTTGACTTTAAAAGGCAGAAGATATTTACCGCTTTAATATAATTGTCAATTCCAGGACTAGTTGTTGCACATATCATTAATCTAGTCTTCTTTCTATTTAAGTTTTGTCCCATTTTTTCTGCCTCCTTGACTTTTATTACTAGAGCTTGCTAGGCTTTGCAATTTCGGCTATTATCTAAGTATAAAATTGCTTATTTTAGTACAGCTTTTATTTTATTTTATTAATACAATGTTTATTTGTTTGTTCATGGTATTTTGAATAATGTTTTTAATAAGGAATCAATCCAGCAATTCTCAGTATGCTTATGCATTCATATTTTGATTCAGTAGGTGAACTATTTTTATTTTTGTTTCTTTCCCAGACTTGGAAGAATCTATTAAACAAACCTAATATAGTTTCTCTCTTCCGTTCTATTCCCAGACATATTAATGTAAAAATAACTGATGATGGATCAACCTTTCTTTTTCCATAACTTTATCCTGGCAGGTTCTTTGAGATCTAGTTGCTCTGTGTATAATTGAACATAGGAAGAATTTGCTTTTAAGCATCACTTCCCTCCAAGCCACAGAACTGTGTTTTGAGAGGCCTCTCATTTTGATGTTTGTGCTGTAATAAAAGTGTGGAAGAGGAGTGCAGAAAATTGTTACAAAATCACTTGAGAAACTATCTAGAAATGAGACTATGAGTCTAGCCCAGTCTTTCCCAGATGTTGTTGAGACTACAGCTCTCAGAATTTCTAAGCCTTGGTGGCGCAGCAGACTAAAGTGCTGTTAAGTAGCACCAGCTGCCTGCAATTACTGCAAGTTCGAATCTCACCAGGCTCAAGGTAGGTAAATCCTTCCGAGGTAGGTAAAATGAGGACCCGGATTGTGGGGGCAATAAGTTGACTTTGTATAAAAAAAACACCGCTTGGAGGGGGCAAAAGCCCTACTAAGCAGGTATATACAAAAGTATGAAGGCTATTGCTTAACGCATTGTAAGCTGCCCTGAGTCTCCAGAGAAGGGCGACATATAAATCAAATTAAAAAAAAAAAAAGCAGGAGACCCTACACCATTTCTGACAAATGGCAGTCCAATCTCGTCTTGAAAGTCTCAAGTGATGAAGCTCCCACAATTTCCAAAGGCAACTTCTGTTCCATTGGTTGATTGTTCTCACTGTCAGAAAGTTCCTCCTCATTTCTAGATTGAATCTCTCCTTAGTCCGTTTCCATCCATTATTCCTTGTCTGGCCTTCAGGTGCTTTGGAAAATAGTTTGATCCCCCACCTTTCTGTGGCACCCCTCAAGTATTGGAAGATAGCTATCATGTCTCCCCTGGTTCTTCTCTTCACTAGACTAGCCATGCCCAGTTCCTGTAACCATTCTTCATATGTTTTAGTCTCCAGTCCCCTAATCATCCTGGTTGCTCTCCTCTGCACTTTTTCTAGAGTCTCAACATCTTTTTTATAGTGTGGTGACCAAAACTGGATGCAGTACTCTAGGTGTGGTCTTCTAGTCCAACCCCCAGCTTAGGCAGGAAACCCTACACCAGACAAATGGTTATCCAACATCTTAAAAACTTCCAGTGTTGGAGCATTTACTACTTCTGGAAGCAAGTTGTTCCACTGCTTAATTGTTCTAACTGTCAGGAAATTTCTCCTTAGTTCTAAGTTGCTTCTCTCCTTGATTAGTTTCCACCTATTGCTTCTTGTCTTGCCCTCAGGTGCTTTGGAGAATAGCTTGACTGCCTCTACTTTGTGGCAGCCCCTGAGATATTGGAATGCTGCTATCATGTCTCCCCAGTCCATCTCTTCATTAAACTAGATATACCCAGTTCCTGCAACCGTTCTTCATATGTTTTAGCCTCCAGTCCCCTAATCATCTTTGTTACTCTTCTCTGCACTCTTTCTAGAGTCTCCACATCTTTTTTTACATTGTGGCGACCAAAACTGAATGCAGCATTCCAAGTGTGGCCTTACCAAAGCATTATAAAGTGGTATTAATATATGAGTATCAATAGGATGTTGGTCCCACTGTTGTCTCACGATAACAATTCAACACATTCTTCCAATATAATAAGACCTTTCAAAATTGTCTGTCACAGATTTATCCTTTTAAGATGTTCCAAAGAACTGCTTAGTCATTTTATATGTAATTTACCCATTAGCTGATCAAAGAAGTCTCGAGTGTTATGAAATTTCTCCTTCTGTCTGAAGATGCATTGTGAAAGGACCAGGGTTTTTAAGTCTTGTTTCTCCAGCCTTGGTAGAAACCGGATCCCTCTGAATTGAAAGTAAGGGGGCGCGTTAGTAGCCAATCTGTTTTATGACCACCTGCTTAGGGGAGACTGTGGTTTCATTATCCGGTGGAAAAGCAGAGTTTAATTAGTCATGTGTCAGTCTGGGGAAATGAAAGCAGCTCAATAATTAGCAAACGGCACAATTGTACGGAGTATGCCGGGTCTTTCATAGAAAAGAGGTTGGGAGGAGCTGGTATTTTGCTCCATGTTAATTGCATACGCTTTGATCAATTTTTACTGTGGCCTGAAACCAGACAGACAAACAAACAAACATGAGGAGAAGGGCAAAAAAACAACAACAGCCCAAGCCAAGTTTATAAGATTAGACCTTGATCTTTGGGAAGTATCCTCTGTCGCATTCTTGAAGCTAAGTAGCAAATGTTAGAGACATTTATTAATGACCTGCAAGTTTTTGTAGGCTAATAGGACAGCCACGTAGTAATCATCTGACTGCCCTGGAATTGTTGCTAGAAAAGGAAATAAAATAAAATAAACGTGGATGTCAACCCAGATAAAAACTGCAGTGTAATAGCTTGTGGGCAATCATTTTATTTCTTCCATGCCATAAGGAAAGAGGCAGCAAGTTGGAATAAACCTGTATTAAAGTATCTTTTTCTTGTGATAACAGAGGGAAGGGCTTTTTGAAATGGGTGCTTGTAAACATCCAGCAATTTTTAAATCCAGCAATATTTAAGGTAAGCAGTTGTGTAAAGGCGAGATGGCACCACTCCAGTAAAATTTGAGTCCTGCAAAAAAACGAACAAAACTGAGCAGAATTGAATTTCAATTCTGGATCCAGGAGATGTTATGTCATATGTAATGAGTAAGAAATTGATTCGCTTCCATTTCTTTTTCCAACTGAAGCAATTTTGGAAACTTTTTAGAAACACTCATTTTTTACGAGCAACTTTCTATTAGATATACATTTCTGTGTAGGTGTTTGGGGTACAGCAGATGGCAACGCATGCAGGATGTTGTGTCCACACCAATACCATGGGGTACATACTTGCTTTAGATATGGGGGTGCAAGTGTGTAATGGCAGCATTTGCCTGATCACACTGTTGTCCCTGCATTGTTTTGGAATCAATCATCAGTGCATCTTATATATATATAGGCAATATGTGAATGGGAATTGCGTCACCAGCGTTCAGAAAGGTGAAGTCTGAAAGAAAAGTTTTTACGGTCTGCATTCAGGCTTGGGAAGAAATTATTTCAGTTGTCTTAAAATGGGATGGATGGATGGATGGAAGGAAGGAAGGAGAAAGAGAAGGAAGGCAGAAAGAGGAGAAAGGAAGGAGAAAGTGGGAAGGAAGGAAGGAAGGAGAAAGAGAAGGAAGGCAGAAAGGGGGAAGGAAGGAGAAAGAGAGAAGGAAGGAGGAAAGAGGGGGAAAGGAAAGAAAAAGTGAGAAGGAAAGGAAGGAGAAAGAGAGAAGGAAGGCAGAAAGAGGGGGAAAAGAAGGAGAAAGTGAAAAGAAAGGAAGGAGAAAGAGAGAAGGAAGGCAGAAAGAGAGGGAAAGGAAGGAGAAAGTGAAAAGGAAGGAAGGAAGGAGAAAGAGAAGGAAGGCAGAAAGAGGGGGAAAGGAAGGAGAAAGTGAAGGAAATACACAAACCCCATTGAGATCAGAGTGCCTTTTTAAAGGCATCTTTTTAGAAGGATCATTCCCTCTCAGCTGCAATCTTCAAAACACAATGGTGGAACCAGAGGTGTTAGGCCTAATGGATGTTCCCCTTCTTCAGATTGGCTGAGAGATTTGCTGGTTTAGGAAGTTTGGGAACCTGACGTTGTAATTCCCCCAGTCTTCAGCTTGGATTTGCAATGGGGTCCTTTCTGGTATTCAAAAGTCTAACGACAGAATTAGACACGAGGAGTCATCTGGAGGGTTTGCCAGGGGGCCTCCAGAAGAAGTGGAAATCTCTCAATCGGAAGGCTTCAGCCAAACTGGTGTGTAATCTACAGCAGCCCTGAAGCTGGCATAGAAGGATTCCCACTTACAGCTTCCAATGAAAGGGGAATTCTATTTTTAAAAACCACATGCACACATATGTTCAGGGAGGCACACACAACGTCACACACGAACATTTCTCTTCCTTGGCTTTGGCTCTGCTAGCAGGAATCTGGCAAAGTTCCAGAAAATTTCAGAGTTACTACATTTGCAGGCTCCAGAATCTGAGTCCAGGAGATACCGTAGCTAGGTATGTCTTCAGCGGGTAGACCTGGACTCAGAAAGAGGTCAAACTCTGCATGGATCACAGCTGATCACATTTTTACCAAGAGGGAGAACGGACGGAGGTAAGACTGGATGGAGGAAAACTAAGCATGGATTGAATTGGGTCCTTGCGTAGATCAACCTTCCTCAACTTTGATTGCTTCCAGATGAGGCAGTTACAGTGTAATAGGAAATGCGCTGGGTATTGTAAGGAATGGCAGTTGCAAAACATCTGGAGTGCCCTGCCTTGAGAAAGGCAGCCCTGGGAAAGCAGAAACTGAGACGCTGGGGGGCACTTGGCAGCTTTATACGAGCAGAAAGAAAGGTTAAGAATTGGGTTGGGGATCGGGCTTGGGTTTTTCTGTTTGGTTTCTGATTCAAGCTGCGAGTTCTCCAGCTGCTTGCTTTTGGCATGACTGTATAGCTCTATTGCTAGGATTGCCAAGCGTGTAGTTGATGTTGTAAAGACCAGGGCATTCTACCAGCTATTGGAAATGCATTTCGGTACAGATAGTCCTCGGCTCTTACGACTTCTCACTTAGCAACTGTTCGAAGTCATCACAGACACCCCTCCCCCCCCAAAAAAGGTACCTACAACTTGGATAGTTGTGATAGTTGCCCTTCTGGTCACGTGATCGTATTTTGGACATTCGACAACCGGCTCACATTTATGGTTGTTTGTACATCCCACAGTGATGGCACGGAAATTTACATTTTTATTTTTTTTGCTGGAAACCAACATTTATTTCTGATTTCTAGTAAAAAAGATGCTCATTCCAGGCAGTGCATTTACTTAACAACCGTGGAGATGATTTAATAACTATCACAAAAATTGTTGTAAAATTGGGTTGGTTACGTGATGACCCACTTAATGACTAGAATGACTTAAGTACTATAAGCCAGTGGTGGGTTGCCCCCAGTTCAGACCGGTTCGCAAGAACCAGTAGTAAAACCGGCGGGAGGCTCTACCCACTGACCCAAACATCATCATAGGTGATCTGCGCATGCGTAGAAGAGCACGCACTGGTGCGATGCAAACTAGTAGTAAAGGTAAGTAGAACCCACCCCTGCTATAAGCTTACTGCTGTAATCATTAGTCATAAGTTGAGGGCTAACTTTATGTACAAGTTTCCAGAATGAGGTTAGTTAAAAAATCTTGCAGAAGGTGTCAAAGATGGAAAGCAAAGGGAGCTGAGCCCAGATATTTCCAGAACCCTAAGGCAGTCTTCCTTTCTTCTCCCACCCGATTCTTCCAGTCCATCTCTGACTCAGAGCTGAGTGCAGTTGTGTGATGACTTGTGGCTGGAATCCAACTCCATAAAAAAAAAATGGTGTCACCAACAATGCTTCAGCACAGAAATGCCAGAGAGCAAGGGCTGGATCTGAATAAGTTGCCGGTGTTCCTATTCTAGAGTTGTTACCGTTAAAGCAGATGCATTCTTGTTCATTATGCACTATTAAGCACATGCCATTATGATGTCCATCTTTGGTCCGGTGTGTTTCTGAACCTTGGCAACTTTAAGTTGTGTGAACTTCATCTCGCAGAATTCCCCAGCCAGCTTGCAAAATTTGTTCTGCAGCTCCTGTGAAAAAGGAGGAGGAGGAGGAGGAGGAGGAGGAGGAGGAGGAGGAAGAAGAAGAAGAAGAAGGAAGAAGAAGAAGAAGAAGAAGAAGAAGAAGAAGAAGAAGAAGAAGAAGAAGAAGAAGAAGAAGAAGAAGAAGAAGAAGAAGAAGAAGAAGAAGAAGAATGATGATGGACCGGACCAGACACTGGATCTATGAGATACAACTGCATGTTTTGTTTTATGATTGGTTCTGGAGCAGGGATTTCCTTTTAAGATGCTGGAAGGTCCACTTTGCAGAATAACAGAGCTATGCAGGGTTTGGGATTTAAAACACAACATATGAATTGGAGCACATAGAGTCTGTTGGGGACACCTTCAACTGAACATTTCCTCAGCTGCTTTAGGAAAAGACCCAGGCTTAAGGCTCAAATAGTGGCATCTGTAAAAGGCCAAGGGGGATTACAAAGGGTTCTTTATTGTGTGGTGTCACCACTCCTCCTCAATGTCTATGGTGACATCACACACATGCCCAGAAGAGATGGAGATTATATCAAGCTGGCATCCCCTCAAGTCCGGGCAAAGATCTCTTAGAAGCAAACCATCCCATGGACATCCATGAAGAAAGACATGGCAGAGGATGAAAGACTGTGTGCTGAGGTCGCTATGCAAATAGCAATAGCACTTAGACTTATATACTACTTCATAGTGCTTGACAGTCCTCTCTAAGCGGCTTACAGATTTCAGCAGATTGCCCCCAACAATCTAGGTCCCCATTTTACCGACCTTGAAAAGATAGAAGAGCCTGGTGGTGCAGTGGACTAAACTACTGTTAAAGTAGTATTTAGCTGCCAGCTGCCTGCAGTTACTGCGAGTTCAATTCTCACCAGGCTCAAGGTTGACTCAGCCTTCCATCCTTCCGAGGTAGGTAAAATGAGGAGCCGGTTTGTTGGGGCAATAAGCTGACTTTGTATAACATAGAACACCGCTTAGGGGGGGCCAAAAAGCCCTACTAAGCAGGTATATACGAAAGTATGAAGGCTATTGCTTAAAAGCATTGTAAGCCGCCCTGAGTCTCCGGAGAAGGGCGGCATATAAATCAAACTAATAATAATAGAAGGCCGAGTCAACTTTGAACTGCTGGCAGTCAGCAGAATTAGCCTGCAACACTGCATTCCAACCACTGCGACACCATGGCTCCCATTCATGAATCAGATGTCAGGATGCAAGTCGATAATGACAACCTTTGTGTCATGATGACAGACACGTGGTCTTCATTTTAGCATCAGTATTAGTCACGAACGTCATCATCCGTTGTTCTTTCGGGATTGCATTTAAAAGTATAGAGGGCAATAGACTCTGTGTACCAAGTCTAGAAAGTATTGGAAATATGTGTATTTTTTCCTCCAGTAGTGCTCAAGTTTGTAATATCACAGGCATTTACAATCCAGCGCAAAAGATGTAACTTTTTCAGTATTGGCCCAATTTGATTTCAATTTGTGGTCATGAGACCACAATTGAAATGGATTGGGCCCGTATTGATGGCTTGCACTGGAATTAAAATGCCTGCCACGCTACAATGTTATGATCAATATTGGCCCCATCTTCCTGGAAGTCCCTTGTGCATTTTAAGATGACTCAGACTTTTTAATTTTAAATATGCTTTCAGTTAAAAGAGGATGGACTGGTTTTTAAACTGTTAATGTTCTATAAACAGATTCTTGATGTGATTCATCAAGATTTTGGAAGGGATTACAAATGGTTTGCAGTTTGGATTTTTGTTTATTTAAGGAATGTAATGGATGATAGACAATTGATATCAGTCCATGGATGAAAAGCATATGTAACTGGAATGGGGCAATTTTTATCCTCCCCCCCCCCCACATCAGTGGGGTGGAGGCTTCAGATTTTTCTGGGAAAGTGCCAAGGATAGACAACTTGCCAAGCAACAACCCCTCCCTTCTCCTGGCAGAGAGAAAAGCAATATTATCCACTGGCTTCATTTAAAAAAAAAATCATGATATTGATTATAAGCTTTCTGGAGAAAACGTGGACAGGACAACAGCCTTAACCAAAACTCCTTAAGATATAAAGAGAAACTCTTTTCATAATTGGATTGCTGCTTTTAATTCTTGCTCAGGGATATGAAAATCCAGCCTCAAAGCAGGTTAACCTCCTTGCTCAAGTCCTCCCTTCTGCTTAAAGCAGGGGTGCTATTCAGCAGGTTCTGACAGGTTCTGGAGAACCGGTAGCGGAAATTTTGTGTAGTTCGGAGAACCGGCAAATACCACCTCTGGCTGGTCCCAGAGTGGAGTGGGAATGGAGATTTTGCAATATCCTTCCCCCAGGAGTGGGGAAGGAAGGGGATTTTACAGTATCCTTCCCCTGGAGTGGAGTGGGAATGGAGATTTTGAAATATCCTTCCCCCAGGAGTGGGGAGGGAATGGAGATTTTTGCAGTTTCCTTCTCCTGCCAAGCCCACCAAGCCACACCACGCCCACAGAACCGGTAGTAAAAGAATTTGAATTCCACCACTGGCTTAAAGGGCATGAGCGTGTCTCAAGCCAGGAGTAATTCTTACATCGGAGTGTGCCGTTGGATATTAATTTTATTTCTTTAGCCTCCTGTAGGCTGCAGAATTTTGAAATGTGTCACTTGTAGGACGTACCTGTGTTCACAAAAAGATGTTCAGCTGTGCCAATTAAAAACATGGGGTCTGCATTTACACAACAGTTGAAGTATGATTAGTTTGACACATACTCAGTTTTCTTTTATTTACCTATTGTTTGTGAACCCAACTGATATAATAAAGTTATGGTTTGATGTATAGTATAGATCAGGGGTCCCCAACCTCAGCAACTTTAAGACTTGTGGACTTCAACTCCCAGAGTTCCTCAGCCAGCTATGCTTTATGACAACTTTATGACTGTCACAACTTACAGTCGTGATGTGCAGACTATCAACTCGCAAAACATCCCTGGCCTGCTCTCCAGTTGCCATAGGCAAGGAAGACGTGAAGCAGCATGGCAGGCCAAAAACAAAAGGGCATTCCAGACATATCTCTCTCAAGGCTGTCTCCCAGGGTTACCCACAGTGGCCGGAGGGGAGTGATCCGCAACTTGCATTTGCCCCGTTGGCGAATGTAACTGATGACTTACCCTGGGGAGAGTGGGGGAAAGAGGGTCAAGTCTGGGCCGTAAATTACGTGAGGTCAGAGTTGGCTTCACTTGGAACCTGCGGATATGAAGCTCCTAATAAATAACTGGATTTCTTTTGAAGCTTGGCTTGAGGCTCATGATTTAATTAGGGCATCCGTCGGAACCCTGACAGTGACTCCATAGGACAACCTCTCTTGTAGCCAATCTAAATAAAAGTAGATTTAGTCTTCCACAAAGTTCTTTTCCTAGTCTGATCTATCTTGTGGGGGGGACAGTTGTGTTAGATGGGATTGGGGGCAGGTTGGAGGAGCTGAAGGTCCACCTGTCCTGTAACTCGTGAATTTCTCCTCAACATGTTCCAAAAAAGGCAGTTTAGGAGAGTAGAAGTGATTTTTTTTTAATTGTTTAATTTGTCTCCTGTCTTGTATGTAGACTAGTTTTCTCATTTTCTTTCTCATATGATCTACTGCTTCGGCAAATGTCTTTTTTAATGGGGCTTATAAATATCAAGTTCAACTTAGGAAACATCCAGAATCGCACCAGAGCATTTCTCTGCAAAACTTGAAATTAATACATGAAATTGACAGCTTCATCCTGGGTCTACTTTGAAGCGAATTGAATAGGATTTAGCTCCTCGTGTTTTTAGGATTATTGCTTAAAGTAGATAAGATATATGGGCTAAGAATCGTCTTAATAGCAGAAGCAACACTGAATTTCAAGATAAGGAGGAAGGTTTACCAGATTCTCGGAGGCAGCTAAGTTTGCTGCTGCATTTTATTGGGGGGGAAAAATGTGTGATGTGGGGCGCTGCGTTACTGAATGTTTGGAATGGAATATTGCCATGAAAATGAAACTATATTATATAAAGGCAAAAAAAAAATGCAATTCAACGTGCCAGGTATGACCTTTAAAAACCTACATGGCTTACCTCCAACGCTATCTTCTCCCAGCAGTTTTGACTTAACTTGACTTGAAAGTCCCTGGAGAAACTTTTAATAGTCCGCTACCCACCCACCCCTTAAGTGAAGTAAAGGGGACGGAGACATTGTGCTGCTGCTTTTTAGTTACAGTGCGAATTTCCAGAATATCGTCCTTCAAGTTATGATCAACTCCCACTTATTAATACATTCTAAAAACAGAAGAGAGTTGGAATTTTGATGATTGCCATTGACTTCCTTTATTGCTTCTCACTTGGGATTCATTTTGTAGCGCCCCCCCCCCCAATATTTTATTATATATATTCTTTTTCAAGTTTGACCTTTATTTTATTAATATAATGCTGTACCGTTTTAATGTTTTAATGACAATGGAAAAAGAATATATGTAGCTCTGGGCTACATATATTAAAGATTTTTACCTAGTGGGATAATGAAATGTCAGCAAACAAAAAACCAGGCTCAGAGAGCACCTGATTGGGTGATTATAAGCCACCAAGAGTTGTTGATTGTGGTGGGCAACAAATTTAATACATGAAATACACGTATACATGAAAACAATCGAGAAAGGTCCAGTTTCAAGACTGCATTTTACTTCTTTTTATTTAAAATTAGCTGGATACCCGTGCTTTGCTACGAAACTATGTGATGGAGCTTGATAAATCGACACTTACAGCTTGAAAATTAATGAGTAGTTACGATCAGCCTTTCCTCTCCCCTTCTTTCCCTCAGGCTTGCCCCACAGAAACGTCTCCTATCCTATCCCCTTCTCTCCCTCAGGCTTGCCGCTCAGAGGCCTCCCCTGTCCTAACCCCTTTTCTCCCTCAGCCTTGCCCCACAGAAGCCTCTCCTATCCTATCCCCTTCTCTCCTTCAGCCTTGTCCCACAGAAGCCTCCTATCCTATCCCCTTCTCTCCTTCAGCTTTGCCCCACAGAAGCCTCTCCTATCCTATCCCCTTCTCTCCCTCAGCTTTGCGCCACAGAAGCCTTTCCTATCCTATCCCCTTCTCTCCTTCAGCCTTGTCCCACAGAAGCCTCTCCTATCCTATCCCCTTCTCTCCCTCAGCTTTGCGCCACAGAAGCCTTTCCTATCCTATCCCCTTCTCTCCTTCAGCCTTGTCCCACAGAAGCCTCCTATCCTATCCCCTTCTCTCCCTCAGCTTTGCCCCACAGAAGCCTCTCCTATCCTATCCCCTTTTCTCCTTCAGCCTTGTCCCACAGAAGCCTCCTATCCTATCCCCTTCTCTCCCTCAGCCTTGCCCCACAGAACACTCTCCTATCCTATCCCCTTTTCTCTCTCAGGCTTGCCACACAGAAGCCTTCCCTAGCCTATCCCCTGGTTGCTGCTGTGAAAGTAAAACTGAAACTGAAACTCCTCCTCTGCTTGTGTTTTTGCATTTGGAACAGATTTCTTTTGAGGTTGGGAGGGGGAGTAGAACTCCTTAGCATCAGAGCATGGAACAGATTTCTTTTCAAGTGGGGAGGGGGATTTTGTGATTACAGCGTGAATGGTTTTCGCGTTTATATATATAAATTCGTAGATAGATCAACCGACAGACTAAGCTACTGTATATAAACAAAGAGCAAACCCCATTGTCCTCTAGCACTGAAGATGTTGCCTAGTTCGGTAATGAAATGTCTGCAAGATAACAACTAAGCTCAAAGAGCACCAAGGACCCCACAATTCAGCCCTGAGCTATATATTTTCTCCTCTATTGAACCCAAATCCATTTTATTCAAAATGTGGTTCATTTCATTGCTATTAAATCATGCAGGATTTTAACGTAACTGTACTTTTACTACGGGTAACATTTTCTCTCTTTTTTTTCTTCCTACTTGTTCTTTCCTGCATGTGATCTTATTTTTTTATAAACCACTTTGGGAAAGTTTTTACAAAAGAAGAAAAGAAGAAAACAAGGACGCCACAATATTGTTTACTACTTTGAGAACTTGCGATTTGTTTGCTAGTGTTACCGTTAAAGGAATAAGCACATCATATTGGAAGCCTAATGTCCATTTTAAAAGTTTTGAACTGGTGCAAATTTATAAGAGTTGGCGCAGGCCAATCAAGGTAGACCCACCTTCAGTTGTGCACAAAGCACAACCTGACTTTATTAGAAATTATTTCTGTTTCTGCCGTCTTTATTTTCTTGGAGCAGCTGCATCCTCCAAAATAGAAAATTACGCTTTAATGGGGGGGGGGAATTATGCTTTTGCGCTTTGTTCACACACACCTATCCCCAAAAAGGTGCCGTTGACCTAATAGTAACCCTGCAATCTCTAAATTTTGCTGATTATCCACCATTAATTAGCACTGGGAGGGTTTCATGCATTGCTGAAATACATTGTAATACAGTAAAGACAAATAAGGGTGAATTAGAGATTTGTGCTGAATCTGAATGCTGGTTCATTTCTAGACAGAAGTTGGTGGCTTGTACCTGCTGATGGAAAGGAGCAATCTTTACCCTTCCCAGACCTTGCATCAGTGGTGGGTTCCTCCCGGTTCCGCCTGGTTCCGCCGAGCCGGTAGCGGTGATGATATGACGTCACCAAACTGGTTCTGCCCCCCCACCCCTCCCACCCCCGCCCCCCGGCGTTATTCTTACCTTTTATTTGGCCCCACCCCCAATCTATTGCTGCCTCCTGAGTCCCAGCTGATGGGCTATAAGGAAAAAAAACCTGTTTAAACTCTTGTCGCGGGGCTTCAAAGGGCCGCCCTACAGCTGATCAGTGTTAAAAGGCAGTGTGGTGGTAGATGGGGGCCTGCAAAAACGAATGAGTAGACCGGTGCCTGCAAAAATAAATGGGTAGACTGGTGCCTCCAAAAATAAATGAGTAGACCGGTGCCTGCAAAAATACATG
>WNWU01000079.1:1938149-1955034 GCA_012654045.1 Ptyas mucosa
CTCCAAAAATAAATGAGTAGACCGGTGCCTGCAAAAACAAATGAGTAAACCGGTGCCTGCAAAAATACATGGGTAGACCAATGCCTGCAAAAACAAATGAGTAGACCGGTGCCTGCAAAAACAAATGAGTAGACCGGTGCCTGCAAAAATACATGAGTAGTAGACCAGTGCCTGCAAAAAATAAATGGGTAGATCGGTACAGCTCTGCAAGCAGTTAAAAGCCTGGTAGACTAGTACCTCTGCTAAATCCTAAAGAATTGTCACATGACCATCAAGCCACGCCCACAAAATAAGCCACGCCCACAGAACCGGTAGTAAAAAAAATTAGAACCCACCCCTGCCTTGCATGCAGAAAGTTAGCCTGGCAGGGAAAAAAAGTTAGATCCAAAATTATTTTCCCATTAGGCGGGTTCTTCATGTACTTGGCTTCCTCTGTATTTTCACAGCAAAATGTGTCACTCCCGCTACAGATACAGACGGCATCACGGAGCATTTTAGTCATTTTAAAGTTGACTCCTAAGCCTGAGTATTAATGCTAAACAGAAAAGCAGAGGCTGCGCTGAGCAAGCATTTTTTTTTTAAAAAAAATGATCCTGTAAGCAAAGAATCCAGAGTAACCTAGAACAATCTGCACTGTGTAATGCAGATATATAGGAAGGGGGTCCTTGTGAGTCACAGGCAGGGAAAGCAGTGCTGTTTGGCTGTTCCTTCTCCCCCTCCCACCCACCCCCAGCATTTAATCTTAAAACACAAGAATAATGCAGCAATGCAGAAGGAGGAATTTTCCAGACAGACTAGCAAAAAAAAAAAAAGAAAGAAAGAAAGAAAAAAGGATGTTCTGGTGATCCCAAAAAGCTATTGCCAAAGACTTCTGCAAATAAAGTTTCCAGTTTCGGGAGGTAAATGATGTGACATGGAGTACGGATCTGGAAGGTAGTTTACACCCCCACCCCTACCCCGTTGCTTAGCCTAGGTCCCTTTGGAGGCAGGATGAATAACAGAGTTGGAAAGGACCTTGGAGGTCTTCTAGTACAACCCCCTGCTCAAGCAGGACACCCTATGCCCGTGATGGCGAACCTATGGCACAGGTGCCACACAGAGCCATATCTGTGGGCATGCGAACGTTGCCCTACCTCAGTCCAGCACACATGTGTGCACTGGCCAGCTGATTTTCGGGCCTTCCGGGCCCACCGGAAGTTGGGAAACGGGCTGTTTCCTGGCTTCCGGAGGGCCTCTGGGGGAGTGGGGAAGGCTGTTTTTGCCCTCCCCAGGCTCCTAGAAAGGCTCTGGAGCCTGGGGAGGGCTAAAAAATGGGCCTACCGTGCCCACTGTGCCATCGCGTGTCAAAAGAGGGGAATTCTGGGAGTTGAATGCTACACATCTTCAAGTGGCCAAGGTTGAGAAACACAGCTCTAACCAATGGGAGGCATGTTATACTTTGCTACCTCTCTTTAGTGTTGCAGCCTGACTAGGTGGCTCAGTGACTAAGACACTGAGTTTGTCGATCAGAAAGGCTGGCGGTTCAAATCCCTAGTACAGGTCTCCTGTGTGACTAGGGAGTTGGACTAGATGACCTCCAAGCCCCTTCCAACTTTGTTACTGTTATTACCCGGTGATCGGTAGGCTGATAGGCACATAAATCTGGTCCATGCAAAGTTGGAATTCCAACAGCTTACGTGAAATATGATTCTAGTCTCTTGGACTGTGATCTTCATGCATCAATAGAAGGGCTCAGATCCCTTTCTCTGCCCCCGCCCCAAATCTCTCCAGTCACAACTACAGAATGTCAGTGCCAACATTTTCCATCCTTTTGCAGTGGGAAAGTCAGTAGTTTCCCAGGAGTGCTTCTTCTAAAAATAGTCCTAATAATAGAGTTTTTTAAAAATTCACGTTCCCTTCCCAGTGGAAAAAGGAAAAATCCCAGCTGTATGCCCATACAAGTTATGGCATTATTTTATTTTATTTTTTTATTTGATTTATATGCCGCCCTTCTCCGGAGACTCAGGGCGGCTTACAATGCGCTAAGCAATAGCCTTCATACTTTTGTATATTTATACAAAGTCATCTTATTGCCCCCAAAATCTGGGTCCTCATTTTACCTACCTTAGAAAGGATGGAAGGCTGAGTCAACCTTGAGCCTGGTGGGATTCGAACTTGCAGTAATTGCAGGCAGCTGAATGTTAATCGCATTAGTCTACAACGCCACCAGGCTCTACACTGCTGCCCCTGCCCACTGCAGTTCTCAGCTCTCCAGAAAGGACCCAAGTACAACCATTGGCTCACAGGCATGAAGGCTCAGAGGGAGAACTGTTGTAGATCTTCTGGACAGGAATCAGCAGGAATCAGCAATTCTAACACTCAAAAAAAGGCAACTTAGAACTAAGGGGAAATGTCGTAATGGTGAGAGCAATAAACCAGTGGGGCGGTTTGCCTTCAGAAGTTGTGGGTGCTCCATCACTGAAGGATTTCAGAAAGAAGTCTAGACAACCATTTATGTGAAATGATATAGACAGAATCTCCTATTCGATCGGGGTTGGACTAGAAGACCTCTAAGGTCCCTTCCAACTCTGATATTCCATATTCTTCTAAGTTGCTTTAAGATGGGAAAAGAAGTAGGAAAATCTTAGTTTAATAAGACATCCTTGCACCCCCTGTCTAACGTCAGTGCACCATATCCAGGTAATCTGAAATGAACTGGAGTCCACCTAGTCCAGACATTTATTTATTTTAATTTGTCAAACATGTATAAGATAACAGATATAAGTATAAACATGATTATAAATGGATATAAATAAATGGGGACAGTAGGACAGGGATGGAAGGCACGCTGGTGCGCTTATGCACGCCCCTTACAGACCTCTTAGGAATGGGGTGAAGTCAACAGTAGATAATCTAAGGTTATAGTTTTGGGGGTTTGGGGAAGTAACCACAGAGTCAGGTAGTGCATTCCAGGCATTGACCTCTCTGTTGCTGAAGTCGTATTTTCTGCAATCGAGTTTGGAGCGGTTTACCTTAAGTTTGTATCTATTGTGTGCTCGTGTATTGTTGCGGTTGAAGCTGAAATAGTCATTGACAGGTAAGACGTTGTAGCAGATAATTTTATGTACTATGCTTAGGTCAGACCAAAAGCGACATAGTTCTAAGTTGTCTAAGCCCAACATTTTAAGTCTGGTGGCATAAGGGATTCTGTTGTGAGCAGAGGAGTGGAGCATATCTCATGACATACCTCTGGACTTGCTCAATTGTGTTAATGTCCGACATGCAGTGCGGGTTCCACTACCACTATAATGTACTACTACATTATATGTACTACTACCGTGTAGTAGGCTGCAGGAGGGATTACCTATGTGTGGCCTCGCCTATCCCAGCCAGTTGTGTCTTTTTGCAGCAAGTCACAAACCATGACTCAGTCGAATGTCTGAACCAGGTTTATCTGAAAATACTTTAAAGAAAAGGAAAATAAAGGCTAGCTTTCTTCTGGCACCAAGAATGGCCTTCTTTTGCAGAGCGTTTAATGTTTGGAATAACATTTTGCCAGCCTAAGAAGCTTGCCAAGAAGGCTGATTTTGTGATTTGAGTGGGATGTGTGTGGCTGTCGTTTGAGCAGAGGCTGGTCAGTACTTAATGCAGGATGCGCGAGCTCTTCACTCCGAGCAAAAAATTAGGTCTGTTTGAACTCTTATAATAGCATAAAACTGGCAGTGTTGGAGGCAGTCAGGAAACGGTTTCCAGAGATTGCTAGAAGCTGGTTAATCCAGTTCCTGATTTGGAACATTTCATGCAAACAACATGGGTCTGTCCCATTAATAGCTCTCCTAATTAGTACCAGTTATAAGATCACGGGCTTTAGCGAATTTGCAAGTATATTGCAGCAAGTCTTTGACCTATCCATTTTCTGCAATGAGTGGGTTTGAAGAGCACGGAAACATGATGGCACTGAATTTAAACCCGGTGCATCTGGTACAAGGACGGATGCAATGCCTGGCCAGTTCATCAATTCATCATGTCCCATTTTGCAAAAATTAAAACTGCGTCTGTTTTCCATGCCTGTCTCTGAAAACACGTTTGGGTTCCAGGAGAAATTAATGGCATACAGTAAGTAAGTAAATAAATAAATAAGCCGCTAGCCATGCTGACTGCGGGATTAAAAATAAAAATGAATAAATCCTGACCTGATTTTCTTTTCTTTTCTTTTCTTTCTTTCTTTTCTTTTCTTTTTTTTTGAAGGAACCCAAATAACCTAAAAGCTTTTACAGATTTTTAGTAAAGAAATGGGAGGAAACAAGAAAAGCTCAACGTTACACCAGAAATGCCAGCCGGGAGGGGCAGGGGGTGGGGGTCTCTATTTCAGATTTCATGATGCTGATGATAGACAGAACACAGACTTCAGGAGGTCCTTGATGTACAACCATTCGTTTTAGTGACAGTTCAAAGCTACAATGGCACTGAAAAAAAGGGACTTATTACTGGTTTTCAATTTATGACCGTTGCAGCATCCCCATGGTCACATGATCAAAATTCAGGCACTTGGCAACTGGTAGGGATTTATGACAGTTGTGCTGTCCTGGGAAAGTGTGATTACCATTTGTAACCTCCCCAACCCGCTTCTGACAAGCAAAGTCAATGTGGAAGGCAGATTTGCTCAATGACCACATGATTCAGCTGCGGCAAAAGAAAGTTCATAACATGAGGCACAACTCATTTCAACTGTTGTCCTACGTCAAGGACTACCAGTAATGTTAAGCTTCCCTTCTGGATATAGAGCTCTTATATCAGGGGTGTCAAACTCAATTTCATTGAGGGCCGCACCAGAATTGTGTTTGACCTCAGGGAGCTGGGAGTGTGTATGGCCAGGATGGGCATGGATGGGATGGGATGGGATGGGATGGGATGGGCGTGGCCAGCTTGATGTCACTCATCGAGGTTGTTTTCGGCTGTGATGGCTCTCCTGCAGCTCTCTGCCAGGAAAAACTGAGCCCGGGGAGGCCACGTGAGGCCCACCATGGCTCCATTTTCAGCCGTGACAGCCTCCCCAGGTTCCATTTTTGCTGGCAGAGGCCTGCAGGAGGCCGTCATGACCGGAAACGGAGCCTAGATGGGCCCTGCGCTCTGTTTTTGCTGGCAGAGCGCTGCAGGAGGCCATCACTGAGCTCTGTTTTTGCTGGCAGAGCGCTGCAGGAGGCCGTCATGGCTGAAAACGGAGCCTGGAAGGGCCACACGGGGCCCTCCCAAGCTCTGTTTTCGCTGGCAGAGGCACCGTGGGCTGGTCCTTCAATGTTTCCAGGATGGCCCTGCGGGCTGCATCCGGCCCACAGGCCTTGAGTTTGACACCCCTGTCCTATATAGTATGGAAGCTTCCTGGGATAACGGTTCCAATGTTTGCCTAATGCTCCAGCTCTTGACTGCAGTGCAAATTGTGTCAGTTGTTAGTACAAAAAGTGAAGGCTGCCACTAACTGAATGGCATTAAGAAGGAAGTTGACAAAGTCATGGTTGATAAATCTGTACAGGTGTCTGACCCAGCAGGGTGTTGGCATTGTGAGATTAGCAACATCTGGCTGAGTTCCTTTTCTGAACTGTAATAGCTTTAACAGACATGAATCCGTGATACTTCGAAGCCAACCGGAATTCTCAATAGTGCTTGCACTCATCCTGTTCAAATATACATAGATGATTGATTGACTGATACCGTGTTTCCCCCAAAATAAGACCCTGTCTTTATATTTTTTTGAACCCCGAAATAAGTGCTTGGCCTTATTGCCATGCGCTCAAAAGCCCAATTGGGCTTATTATCAGGGGATGTCTTATTTTGGGGGAAATAGGGTAGTATACATTTACAAATCCGTACAAATGTAGAATATTTTATTAGAGAAACATGTCCAAAGTTCCATTATCTGAACTTTAAACAAAATCTACAAGGGTATCTATTACATACAGAAAAACCCCCGGCGGAATTCTTAAATATTAAAATCACAGGCAAGCAGCTTTCAGTATATTTTGGGATGTCACTAATGTTTCCATTTCTGTAGCATTTGTCATTCTGAATAGTCACTAATCTGACTCTCCCTGCTCTGTGAATTAAAATGCCACGGGGTAGCACAGAACAGTTTATAGGGATGGACAGAATTCACAGTTGAATCATCAGCCGACCTTGGAAGCAAGCGTCCTAAGTAACTTTTTATTTAGAAAGGTCAAATATCTCCTGCCAAAATATGGACTTAATCAGTCCCTTTCAGTAACAGTGTCAAAGAGTCCCGGAACTTTTTTTTAAAAAAAACAGACACAGAGACTTATATGGGCTTATGTAACCTTTCTCGAGAATTCTAATAATAACATTATGATTCTGAACTCTGCATAGAGCAGCTTTCTCTGGCGCTGAGTTCTGTCTTGCTCTGCTTTTTTTAGTTATATTTAATTCCAGATAAATGAATATTAGCAATAGTTGTCATGTTAAATCTGCCTCAAAGTCTGAACCACTTCAAAAAATATCTACATGATTTCCTGAATTGTTTCCTCTTAAAATCTGTCTCTCCACTTGTGTCTTCTTGAGTCTGCTGGAATTTCAGTGTCCAGATTTCCTAGGGAATTATAATCCCAATGCATGTGAAGGGCATCCGGTGAGATACTAATTCTTTAGAATCCCCAAATGGTTTGGTTGCATTCCTTTTAAAATTAGGATCTACATAAACTTCATTATCATACTGGGCAACCCCTACCAAGCAAGTTATGCCAATCTTATCCAGGTAGTGCTTGCTTTTAGAGGGGACTGGATAAGTCAGGGGTCAGCAACTTGTGGCTCTGGAGCCACATGTGGCTCTTTCATCCCTCTGCTGCGGCTCCCTGTTGTTGGTTGGATCCACAATTGATAGGGCTTTTGGTTAGGACAGGTAGAGGAAAAAGGATGCCGTGCTAGGAGGAGACTCTATGGTGGGGGAACTGGACTTCCGGTTGGCTCCAGAATTGAACGGGGGGCTTCCGTTACGGCCTTTGAGTGTTTAAGGTTGCCAGCCACTGGGATAAGTCATCCAGATCTCCCTTGATGAAAAGTCATAATTTTTTAAAAAAATTTTAATTTGATTTATATGCCGCCCTTCTCCGGAGACTCAGGGCGGCTTACAATGCGCTAAGCAATAGCCTTCATACTTTTGTATATTTATACAAAGTCAGCTTATTGCCCCCACAAACTGGGTCCTCAATTTACCTATCTTAGAAAGGATGGAAGGCTGAGTCAACCTTGAACCTTGGTGAGATTCGAACGTGCAATAATTGCAGGCAGCTGGTGTTAATAACAGGGTGCTTTAGACCACTGTACTATCCAAGGCTCTTAGAATAAGAATTTCCAAGTGAGGTCTAAAATGTGTACCACGATGACCTACTTCCCAGAGGCATTTGATTGGAAACCATGTTGAGCTCTTTAGGTTAAAGGATCATAACTTGAATGCTGGATCTTGCAGACATTCTTAAAGAGGTAGAACCTGAAGACCCTGTCCCATTTGCAAACATGATCAGGTGGGGTCCAGGTGAGGTCTTCTCTTCAGGTAAACCAGACATCAGCAACCAGTGGTGGGATTCAAGTAATTTAATAACCGGTTCTCTGCCCTAATGATTTCTTCCGACAATCAGTTTGCCAAACTGCTCAGAAAGTTAACAACCGGTTCTCCCGAAGTAGTGCGAACTGGCTGAATCCCACCACTGTCAGCAACCCATGGCTCTGGAGCCGCATGTGGCTCCGTTGCTCAAAATATGCGTCACAACCGCCAATGTGCGACACCCGCCGGCACGCAATTTATTGAACTTTTCAAATCCCCAGTAGGCTAACCATGGATAAATCCAAGAAAAGAAAAGTTTCAGAAGAAAACAAAATGTTTAATTCAACTACATATGCTAGTTTTGTGCCTGCTCAGAAAATTGTCAGGCACGGGAGTTTTGTGGCTCCCGGTGTTTTCTTTTCTGTGGGAAACGGGTCCAAATGGCTCTTTGAGTGTTTAAGGTTGCAGACCCCTGGGGTAGACCTTCAGTTTCTCTAGGACTGGCCTTCATTATCTCTAAAGCAGCCCACTGAATCTGTCCTAATTTTTAAAAAGTGGGTGTGATGTACAAGGCAGGAGCTCAAGGTGAGTTGCAGTCTGCTATATTGCATATTGCCATGGCATAGGACCTAGTTATCTTCGAGACCACCTTCTGCCACCGACGACCTCCCACCGACCCGTGCGCTCCCACAGAGAGGGCCTCCTTGGGGTGCCATCAGCCAAGCAATGTAGGCTGGTGACCCCCAGGAGGAGGGCCTTCTCTGTGGGGGCACCTATCCTCTGGAACCAGCTGCCCCCTGAGATAAGGAGAATCCAAGACCTCCGTGCCTTCCGCCGTGCCCTTAAAACTTTCCTTTTCCAACAAGCCGGGCTGGCCTAAGCGAATCCTTTTAAACAATTTTAAATTGGGTTGTTCTTTTAAATCTTGGCCAATTGAGATACTCCTTTTAATTGTTCTTAATGTTTGTATTGTGTGTTTTTTATCTGGCTGTACACTGCCTTGAGTCCTCAGGGAGAAGGACGGTATAAAAATTCGAAATAAAATAAATAAATAAAATAAATAGAAGCATGAGCCTCCAAGTAAGCCTTAAGTAAGATGAGTTACATTTTGGTAAGGCATCGTGGGATGTTTCTAGTTCTCTTTTCATGAGCCGAGCAACCAAAGCTTCTCAAGTGGTTATTTAGGAACAGTGACTGACTAGATTATTTTCATAGTATGAAACTCTTCAACTGACATCTTAGAACTTTGAGTGTTAGGATTTTGTAGCTGAGAGTTTTGAGTTCTTGAAAAGTTCAAGAAAGACAGCTCGTTCCAGAAATTCTTCTGCATGATGTTGATGCCTGTGTTAGGAGATCCGGGGATGTTGTAGTAGACGAGAGAAACAATCAAGAAATTGGACCAAGGCTGATAAGCAAAAGTAAGGGCCCTGTTATTTTATTGCTGTAAGGGCTGAGAAAGCATAGAATAGAACGTTTGCACGAATCTCATTCGAAGAGAGGCAGCAATGCCATCAAAACATTTTTGCCAAAATGATAAAAATTGTCATCCACCAGCAAGACGTGTAGCAAATTAACACACTAAAGCAGGAGTCTCCAACCTTGGCAACTTTAAGCCTGAAGGACTTCAACTCCCAGAATTCTGGGAGTTGAAGTCCTCCAGACTTAAAGTTGCCAAGGCTGGAGACCCCTGCACTAAAGGTAGTTCTCAGCGTATGACCACAATTGAGCTCCAGATTTCTAAGCAAGACATCTGTTAAGTGAGCTTTGCCACGTTTTGCCATCTTTCTTGCCACTGTTGGTAAGTGAACCACTGCAGATGTTTAAGTCAGTAACAAGGTTCGTAAAGTAAATCTAGATTCCCCCATTGAGTTTATCAATACCGGTAGCAATAGCATTTAGATTTATATATCGCTTCACAATGCTTATGAGCCAAGGTGGCGCAGTGGTTAGAGTGCTGTACTGCAGCTATTTCAGCTGACTGCTAGTTCAGCGGATCAAATCTCACCGGCTCAAGGTTGACTCAGCCTTCCCTCCTTCCGAGGTGGGTAAAATGAGGACCCAGATTCTTAGGGGGCAATATGCTATTTAGTATACTGTCGACTGTTATAAGCCGCCCAGAGTCCTCAGAGAGTGGGCGGCATAGAAGAAGAAAATAATAATAATAATAATAGTAATAATAATAATAATGATGATGATGATGATGCTTTACAGCCCTCTCCAAGCAGTTTATAGAGTCAGGATATTGCCTGTCTATGAAATATCTGGTATATGTGTGACAAATAGATCTATAGTTACATCTGTATTTATTTGTATCTTTAGGGATTACTTAATATTGGTGGATTCATGTTTTTGAACTTTTAAAAATCCCCTTTTCTTTCTTCCTATAATTCTTCCTGATGTCGGAATTTGACAGTTTGGGACAGGAACACATTTGTCATTCTAAAGCTTGTTCGCTTAATGTCTTTTCCCAGAGACAGATAATACCTTAAAATGATTAAATGAAAACAAAGAATTTATGTTGGGTTTACTTGCATGCTCAATATATTGTCATATTAGCTTTAAATCATGTTTCTAGCAATGTGGCAGACTGCAGCTCACCTTGAGCTCCTGCCTTGTATCACCAGACCCACTTTTTAAAAAATTAGGACAGATGTAAAGGGCTGAGATAATGGAAAAACGGCAAGACTGGCCCATTGCTTTGGTCTCCAGAGGCTGCAGGGAGGATGTGGACAACCACAAAGACAACGCACACAATAGTAATGGGCTTTTGGGGACATGTTTTCACACCCCCTATAAAGTCTGCATGGGTCTGTTAGAATAAATTCATTACCAAATCTAGAAAGTAGTTTCCCCGCTAGGCTAGCTGAGCTAGCCAAGAAGGGTTAGGTTTGGATCAGGATTTGAAACTCGGGTGCGCAGACTCAAGAACTGGTAGCAGACTTCAGAGGATTTCACCGCTGCTCTGCCAGCAAAAACGGGCTCCTGAGCCCCGTTTTTGGCTGCGACAGCTTCCTGCAGCCCTCTGCCAGTGAAAATGGAACTCGGGAGGGCCGCGGAGCTCCATTATCACTGGCGGGCTGCTCCTTTGCTGTTTCCAGGGTGGCTCCATGGGCCAGATCTAAGCACCCTGCAGGTTGAATCCAGCCCCCAGAACTTGAGTTTGACACCCCTGGTCCAGGGATGAAATCCAGCAGGTTCTAAGAGGTTCTGGAGAACCGGTAGGAGAAATTTTGAGTAGTTCGGAGAACCGGCAAACACCATCTCTGGCTAGCCCCAGAGTGGGGTGGGAATAAAGATTTTGCAGTATTCTTCCTCTGCCACGCCCACCAAGCCACACCCACAGAACCGGTAGTAAAAAAATTTGGATTTCACCACTGCCCTGGTCTATGTTGTATGTTCTGTTCTACCTCCTGGTTGGTTAACCCTTTTCCTTCTCGCTCTCTCTCTCTCTCTCACTATTCTTAAGATGACTTGTAAACAACCCAAGAGGAACTGACCATATAACTGAAGTTGCCGAAGCCATGAAGACCCACAACACCCCAGAGAAGAAAACATCAAGCTCCTCCGCGCCTTCTCGGTGGCACCGGGGCAGGTTTCGGTGCAAGCCCTCCCCGCAGACGGTGGTGAAGGGACAGCTTCGGATGCGCTCGCCCTCGGGAGTCTTTGTGATGGTGGGGATCTCGGTGGTCTTGGTGGGAATGACCATTGCCGTGATCGGGTATTGGCCTCACCGTACAAAGTCGGGCGGCGGCAGGCCAGGGAGCTCCAATGTCACCGGAGACATCAGGAAGGAAATTAAGGTTTCTCC
The DNA here is from genome assembly GCA_012654045.1 of Ptyas mucosa. Classification (NCBI taxonomy): domain Eukaryota; kingdom Metazoa; phylum Chordata; class Lepidosauria; order Squamata; family Colubridae; genus Ptyas; species Ptyas mucosa. Next base: position 1,949,486 of record WNWU01000079.1, read on the forward strand.
CCAAGCTCGCTCTTTCCTCCACAGTGAGAAATTGAAGCTCATTGGGCCAGTTGTCATGGGCGTGGGCCTCTTTATCTTCATCTGTGCTAATACGATGCTGTACGAAAACCGAGACATGGAGACTCGCTTGTTGATGCAGCAGGAGCTCTATTCCATGGGCCTGAATTTCCCACAGGACACGGGACCCGCGAGCGATTACTTTCAAAGGAGAAGGACCACCTCGTCCACCCTCAGGGCCAATGCTGAATGCGTAGAAGGCTACTACGAGGTGGACCTTTCTTCCAGTGGCTTCCAGTCTTGTTCCAGCCCCGTGAAGAAATGGGTCAACAGCTGCAATTCCAGCAGGCTCCAAACCACGACCCAATTCTTTCATCACAAGAGCATCTCGCCTTCGCTCTCTCTCTTGAGCATCCGTTCGGACTCCGGCAACGCCATGCCGGAGAGCGGAGCCTTCTCCTTCGCTCGCGGAACAGAGTCCGTCCTCTCTACAGCTGTCAACGCCCTGCCTTTGCCTCTCATTAATCTGAACAGCTGTCTGCTCGAAAAGCAGAGCGTTTCTCGGGTGGGTATCCGGGACTTGAAAAACAATTGTAGGTTGCCAGAGGAGAAAGAGGAGGTCCGGAGACTCTCGTGGGCTTTCCTGCCTGGATGCAACCGCGCTGTGCCCAGGAAGGACACCCTTAAAGGCAGCCACGTAGTTATCGATATGCCCCACTCAGGCACCTTGGGGGATAACTTTCATGAATGTGTAAAGAGAGAGTTCCCGAATTCGGGTCATTCGAAGTCCTTGGATCTCGGCCAACCAAGAACGGCATTGGTGGCACCAAGCATAGACAGGAAACACAGGAGCTGGCCTAGGCTAGATCACATTGACCTACTCAACTATGCAAAACTGGAAAGCCAAGGAGAATCCTCTGACAGGCTTTTGGAGGCCTCCAAAGAGCTTTTTAGGGGGGAGAGCATTTCATTATCCCAGGAAATTCCTGTGAAAACGGGTCCTATCATTTGATCCAGCACCCAAAGGGAACTGTGTTGTTTCGCTACGTCAGATTTTAGGCATTGCCAAGAAGGGTGGGGTGGGGTGGAAGGCAGGCAGGCCGATCAGTATTTGCCATGAGGATTGCAATGTTGGCTGCTTAATTCATCAGCCAAGGTCTGTTGCCGACGGAGAAATAGTTTGGATGACTTTCCTCCCAAGAGGTCATGCAGTTTCTTGCCTTAACTAAAAAGTCTGATCGCGTGTGGGGAAAAAAACGTTGCCCTGGATGGACTTACACATTCCAGGTTGCGTACGTCTGTGTAGGAACACAAACCCCATTTGTGGGTTGGGTCGGTGAGCCTGGAGTTCCATGTCACACAACTGGGCTGCTCACCATGCATTTCTAAGGGCCGAGGGGGAAAGGGAGAAAATAGCACGACGTCAGAAACGCTGAAGTGAAGCCTCCTAAAATCGCAAAGACCTGGTTTTCCAAAAAAAAAATATCGTGAAGTCACACTTTTATACAGGGATACAAGTTTCTCATTTCGTGGAAGCTCAGCTACAGTTCCTGCCTGAGGTCTTTTAATGCTCGGTTAGGAATATTAGTTTATTTTTTCTTTTAAAGACGGTTTGAATACACTTGTGTTGCTGATCTCATAATTTGGAAGCCGGTGGTTTCTAAAGTAAAAAACAAAACAAAACAAAACAATCCTACAAATTAATCGGTGTTTCTTCTTTATGTGCTTTATTTTTAGGGAATCAATGAGTGTGTAAAATGCCTGTGGAGATTCTCAGTCATCCAGGTCATGGTTATCCCAAAGGTGCTTTTTCCAAAAGCAACTGAACTTTCTTGGAGGTTTTTTTTTCCCCCTTTGAAAATGTTTTGCTTCTCATCAATGAACTGAAGAAGCTTCTTGGATGAGAAACAAAATGTTTTCAAAGGGGGGGGAGTCCAGTTTCCTTTTGGAAAAAGCACCTTTGGTTGCTTCAAAGCCAACCTTCAAAGTTGGTCATCTCAGGAAACAGTCTCTCCAAATTTTACTGGCACTCTATTTTATTGATAAGAATGTAACATCTTGAAAACCTGGCAAATCTTCTCTCCCCTTCTCAAGAATGGGAAATATTGAGTTTCTTCCTCACCCCATTCTCACTTTTGGGACTAAACCAGTGGTGAAATCCAATTTTTTTTACTACCGGTTCTGTGGGCGTGGCTTGATGGGCATGATGTGCCTTAGTGGGTGTGGCTTGGTGAGCATGGCAGAGGAAGGATACTGCAAAATCTCCATTCCCTCACCACTCCTGGGGGAAGGATATTGCAAAATCCCCATTCCCACCCCATTCTGGGACCAGCCAGAGGTGGTATTTGCTGATTCTCCGAACTACTCAAAATTTCTGCTTCCGGTTCTCCAGAACCTGTCAGAACCTGCTGGATTTCACCCCTGGACTCAACTGTTGTTTATTGATCAATTGTTGAATATATCCTCCTCAAGGCCACTTCCATAGCTCACTGCAACAGGGTTATTAAAGCTTGTCTCATACTATTTCAGACTAAAGTAATTAGTGATGCCATATGTTTATGGAGATTCTCAGCCATCCAGGTCACGGTTGTCCCAAAGCTGCTTTCTTAAGCGGCAACTGGATTTTTTTTGTTTTTCCTTGAAGAGGTTTCACTTCTCATCCAAAAAGCTTCTTCAGAACTGAACTGAACTGAAGGTTTTTTGGATGAGAAGGAAACCTCTTCGAGGAAAAACAAAGAAAATCCAGTTGCCTCTTGAAAAAGCACCTTTGGGATAGTGATGCCATAATCCGTTTCAATTGATCCCATCTCCTTACATTTTCTCTTCCATTAATCTCTTAATTTCAGGATGGATGGCAGTCCATAAATAGATAGGATAAAGCACTAAAATGAACTGAAGAGAACCAAAGCTTTAAAAGATTAAAATAGCCGTAGCCATCACACACGAAGAGAGGCATAAGAGGGAGGCATTTAAATAAGGACCAGTTGGACACAGCTAGAAGAGGATGCGTAAATCTTGAATGCCAGAGTAAAAATAAAAGCAAACAAGGGCGGCAGAGGAAGGCTTTCCAAAGTTAGAGCATCGGGTTAGAGAAGAATCTCAGGAGAAGAATCGATGAGATGATCAGGGCCATCGCACAACACCTAATGTTAGGATGTTGTTGTTAGTTGCGAAGTCGTGTCCGACCCATCGTGACCCATGGACGATGTTTCTCCAGGCCTTCCTGTCCTCTCCCATCCTCTGGAGTCCATTTAAGCTCATGCCGACTGCTTCAGTGACTCCATCCAGCCACCTCATTCTCTGTCATCCCGTTCTTCTTTTGCCCTCAATCGTTCCCAGCATTAGGCTCTTCTCCAGTGAGTCCTTCCTTCTCATTAGGTGGCCAAAGTATTTGAGTTTCATCTTCAGGATCTGGCCTTCTAAAGAGCAGTCAGGGTTGATCTCCTCTAGGACTGACCAATTTGATCGCCTTGCAGTCCAAGGGACTTGCAGGAGTCTTCTCCAGCACCAGAGTTCAAAGGCCTCAATTCTTTGGCCCTCAGCCTAATGCAGTGATGGCTAACCTTTTTGCCGTCGTGTGCCAAAAGCGGAGGGAACATGGGGAATCGCGGGTGCATGTGCCCACATCCATAAATCAATGCGCCCCACCCTCCCGCACATGCTCACATGACCCCCCCCACACTTCCCCCTGCTTTTGGCACGTGATGGCACAGTGGGCCCGGTAGGCCCGTTTTTCCCCCTCCCCAGGTTCCAGAGGCTTTCTAGGAGCCTGGGGAGGGCAAAAATAGCCTTCCCCATCTCCCCGGAGGCCTTCCGGAGGCCGGAAACAGCCAGTTTCTCGACTTCTGGTGGGACCGGAAGGCCTGAAAATCAGTTGGCCGGTGCGTGCATGCATGCTGGAGCTGAGCTAGGGCAACACTCACGTGCCCACCAATATGGCTCCGCGTGCCACTTGTGGCACCTGTGCCATAGGTTCGCCATCATGGGCCTAATGTTAGGATAGGTACGTGAAAGAGCTATAGTTCCTTTAATAAGTATCAGAGTCCTAAACTGTTAAAAGCGAGGCAGATTGGTGTAGTACTTAAGGCACAAGGCTAGAAACCGTGAGTTCTAGTCCTGTTTTAGGCATAAAACCAGCTGAGTGACCTTAGGCCAGTCACTTTCTCTTAGCCTTAGGAAGGAGGCAATGGCAAACCATTTTTGAAAACCTTGCCAAGAAAATGGCAGGAATTTTTCCAAGCAGTTGCTAGAAATCAAGACTTGAGTCGAAGGTACGAAAACCCCAAAACAATCCATCGGTTAAAGCAGGCATGTCCAACCCAAAGCCCACAGGCCACCTGCGGCCCTGAACAACTAATGATGCAGCCCCACAAGATCACACACTTTTAACACTATTCTGTGATTTATATACATTCACTATATTATAGAAAGGCAGTTCTCAACTTAAAATCATTCATTTAGTGACCGTTCGAAGTTACAACGGCACTGAAAAAAAATGATGACCATTTTTCACACAGCCCTTGTAACATCCCTGTAGTCCTGGGGTGTCAAACTCAAGGCCCGCGGCCCAGGTGCGGCCTGCAGGGTGTTTAAATATGGCCCTCAGATCCGCCCTGGAAACAGCAAAGGACCGGCCTGCGGTGCCTCTGTCAGTGAAAACAGAGCTCGGGAGGGCGACATGCTGTCCTCCCGGGCTCTGTTTTTGGCCACGACGACCTCCTGCAGCCCTCTGCCAGTGAAAACGGAGCTCGGGAGGGCTACACGCAGTGGGCAGCAGGAGGTCATCATGGCTGAAAACGGAGTCTTAATGAGTGACGTCGAGCTGGCCACACACACCCTGCCACCCCCAAGGTGAAACACAACCCTGATGCGGCCTTCAATGAAATTGAGTTTGACACCCCTGCTGTGGTCACATGATCAAAATTGGGACGTTTAACAACTGGCATGCATTTATGACAGACAGGGGGTTCACACAGCAATTTTTAGGCCAGCAGCTCTGCTCCTGACTTCCGAGGAATGTTGGTGTGCAGGAAACTGAAGGAGGGAATGCTGCATACACTGCCTTGGAGGAACGCTAGACTATAAATCTAACAAATAAATAAATATTAAAGCTAGATTTGCAGAAAAACATCACGGCAGCGTTATTTTTGGGGAGGGAAGGAATAAAAACTTTCATGCCCAAAAACAGGCCTCGGTCTGCAGCAGTTTCCCAGAATTGAGTGCAGTTGTTGAATGCAGATGATCTGCGCTGGGAAGGAGGCCAGTCGTTTTTTCATTGAGGGAGCCTCATCTGAAGAATGGGCTGGGGGAGCGGGGGAGAAGCTCCGGGCCTTAAATGCACATGAATGTTTGTAAAGAGATTTATACTAGTGATCCATTTGGGTGTGATTGTTTTCCTTTAGCACCACAAGTAAATGGGAGGGAGGGAGGAACGAAGGAAGGAAAGGAGGGAGGGAGTGGGAGGGAGGGAGGGAAGAAGGAAAGGGAGGGAGGGAGGAAGGAAGGAAGGAAAGGGGAGGGAGGGAAAAACGAAGGGAGGAAGGAAGGAAAGG
>WNWU01000079.1:1958433-2140913 GCA_012654045.1 Ptyas mucosa
AGGATAGGATAGGATAGGATAGGATAAGATTAGGATAGGATAGGATAAGATTAGGATAGGATAGGATAGGATAGGATAGGATAAGATTAGGATAGGATAGGATAGGATAAGGTTAGGATAGGATAGGATAAGATTAGGATAGGATAGGATAGGATAGGATAGGATAGGATAGGATAAGATTAGGATAGGATAGGATAGGATAGGATAGGATAGGATAAGATAAGATTAGGACAGGACAGGACAGGACAGGACAGGACAGGACTGGACTGGACTGGACTGGACTGGACTGGACTGGACTAGACTAGACTAGACTAGACTAGACTAGACTAGACTAGACTAGACTAGAATAGACTAGAATAGAATAGAATAGAATAGAATAGAATAGAATAGAATAGAATAGGTTTAGTTGGAAGGGACATTGAAGGTCTTCTAGTCCAACCCCCTGCTCAGGCAGGAAACCTTATACCATTTCAGACAAACGGTTGTCCAATTTTTTCTTTAAAAATTTCCAGTGTTGGAGCATTGACAACCTCTGGAGTCAAGTTGTTCCACTGATTAATTGTTCTAACTGTCAGGAAATTTCTCCTTAGTTCTAAGTGGCTTCTCTCCTTGATTAGTTTCCACCCATTGCTTCTTGTCCTGCCCTCTGGTGCTTTGGAGAATAGCTTGACTCCCTCTTCTTTCTGGTAGCCCCTGAGATATTGGAACACTGCTCTCATGTCACCCCTATTAGTTAGTCAGTCAAATGTGACGGGTTTGCATGAGATCCTTGGAGGTAAATTACCCACCTGCCCTGCAATATGACAGGGTAAAATCTAAGGGATATATTTCAAATGCAGTATATTGTGCACTCTCTTTGTGACAAGGGGGTGTTTAAGGGATACAAACAAAATGTTGAAATGGCGCCCACAATAGTGTGATTCAAGCCCTACCTTTTTAAAATGTGAAATACACATAAAAGGCAAGCAGGGTTTCAATAATACTATCTTGAATTTTGTGGCCGTGCCCTAGGGCAGCATTTCTGAACCTTGGCAGCTTTCAGATGTGTGGACTTCAACTCCTTGCTGGCTGGGGAATTCTGGACATTAAAGCTGACACATCTGAAAGCTGCCAAGTTTGAGATATACTCCCCTTAGGGCATGACACTGCTTTTTATATGAGGCACATAATCATGCCAGGTATAGATTCTGCAACATCCGTTTTCTGGAAGAAATTAACGTATGAATTGATTTAGAATGGTGGCCAAACATGAAACGCATACCATAAAATGAATTCTGCTATTGCAGCCTGTCTAGATATCAGGTTAAGGACACCACAAAAATGGATTTTCTGCCAGATTTCTGGATCCAAGCCCTGGATAATTTCTATATATGTCTATTCACGGTGGCACAGTGGTTAGAGTGCAGTACTGCAGGGTACTTTTGCTGCCTGCCGGCTGCCTGCAATTTAGCAGTTCAAATCTCACCAGGCTCAACCTTGACTCAGCCTTCCATCCTTCCGAGGTGGATAAAATGAGGACCCAGATTGTTGGAGGCAACAGGCTGACTCTGTAAACGGCTTAGAGAGGGTTGAAAAAAAGCATTGTGAAGTGGTATATAAATCAAAGTGCTATTGCTATTGCTACTCATTATTCCTAACATGGCCACTGGCCATGCTGGTGAGGGAGTATGGGAGTTGTAGTTTAACTATGGGATAAGATCTCAAAGGTGCTTTTTCAAGAGGTAGCTGGACTTTCTGGTTTTTCTTTGAAGACATTTTGCTTCTCATCCAAGAAGCTTCTTCAGCTCTGAGGAAGCTTCTCAGATGAGAAGCAAAATGTCTTCAAAGAAAAACCAGAAAGTCCAGCTGCCTCTTTAAAAAGCATCTTTGGGACAACTATGACCTGGATCAGGGGTGAATTGCTCCAAATTCTGCCACCAGTTCGCTTTGCTACCGGTTCGCTTCGCATGCACATGCACGGTGTGTGCCAAAGGCGTGCTTCGCATGTGCATGCACTACCACACAGCGCTGAAAAAGTAGGATTAAGAAGCCTTTTCTGAGTCTTCAAAGGTAAATGGAACAGCGGGGGGAAACCGCTGTGCCATGTGATTTAGATTCGCTAGAAAGCAGGATTCTAAATCACGCGGCACAGCTGATTGTTGGAAATACCACTTTGCAAGAACCAGTAGCTTTTTTTTTTTTTTACTATCGGTTCACCCAAATCAGTAGCATTTATTACTACTGGTTCGGGAAAACCGGTCCAAACCAGTAGCATTTCACCCCTGACCTGGATGACAGAGAATCGCCATAGACATTTATGGGACAAGATCGGTCTTTTTAGGAATTGCTAACTTGCAGAAAAAGAAAACCAACAATAAAAGGATAACCTTTTCAAGGGAGGCAATCTCACAAGATTGTGTGTTAGGACTGATGCTTTTTAACTTGGTCATACTAGATCCTAGTTTAAGGGTAAGTAGTAAACTGGCTGAATTCATGGACGCTGATGAGATCCAATGGCAATTGTGAAAAGCTCCAGAAAATTCTCTTTAAAATATCCGACTTTTATCAAACAAATGGTAAATGTGGTTCCACTTAAGGAAGTGTAAAGTGATGCACATTGGAGCAGAAATATATAAGTATGGGTGCATCATTATCATCATCAAAACTACTGCACATAGCTCCCGTTGCTACATTTAGGAAAAAGGTACAACAGAAAAAATGAGAAAAAGTAGAAGAGGGTAACCCACATAATGAGGGACTCAAAGTACTTTTCTTGGGAGAAAAAAAACGAGCACAATGGGGGCTCATTAGCTTAGAAAACATATGGTGGTGCTGAGGACATACGATAGGAAGGTTAAAACGGGGAATGGGAAAAGATTTCTTTCTTGGTTTGAAGAGGTAAGCTAAGGAGGCAGTCCAAAGAAGATGCTTCTTCGTGCAATTCATAGTTAGTTGATGCGTGAGAGACGAGGATGGACATTGACTTAGCTTTGGAAGTAGACTAGATAAATTCACAGGGAATAATAAGTCTATTGAGAGCTGTGAGTGAAGAGAGATTTCCACACTGGTGGCAGCTTTTGCCCAAATACCAGCTGAAGAGGAACACTGGTGGTCAAAGATGGTAAGCATGCTGGAGATACCTGCCTAGCTTCTGTGAGAAACAAACATCTGGACTCAGAGGAGTTATGGCAAAAGCCAGAGGTGCTATTTTTATGCTCTTTGAGTCATAGGGAGGGCCCTGGGCTAGGGATGGCTGTATTATTGAGGCAGATGAGAATTTATCTCCACCATCACCATCCAAGTTAGTCCTTTTCTGCCTTCCGCCAATTAGATCCTCAGGTTATGGTTCCCATTTTGTAAAAAAGGAACCGCTGGTTCTCTTAGGGCACGTCCAGACTATCAAAATGAGGAGGGAATGGTTGCTTTGATTGTATTATAAAATGTAATGCAGTGTGTTATATGATAACTGGAAGGTGTATATCCCAGAGGTATTATCAAAGGAAGGAAACTTTGAGTCACGTTTCTAGGATAGCGTATCTCAAACTCGGCAAGATGTGTGGACTTCAACGCCCTGAATTCACCAGCCAGCATTTAACTATACAAGCCTCCCCTTTTTTTTTCTTCCATCCAGTGATGTCTGATTCTCAAAGACTGCCTGGACAAGCCCTTGAAATTTTGTTGGACAGGTTTTCCAGAAGTGGTTTGTTATTACCTCCTTCCTAGGGCTGAGAACAAATGACTGGCCTAAGATTACCCAATTGCCTTTGGGCCTAAAGCAGGACAAGAATGGATATAGTTTCCTGCTTTCTAGCCTGACGCTTTCTTTAACCCTAACACCAAACTGGCTCTCATCGAACTCTAGTCCTAAACTAAAATCCAAAATATACTGGAAGGATATTGATATTGACATAGGCTTATTCCATTGTACCTTGCCTCAATGAAATAACCTTGGTGCTATAGTATGTCAACCCATCCAGCACATTAGAACTATGGGTGAATCCAAAGCCAATTGTAGGTATCAATTATTAAGCAAATCGCAGCTTAATGACACGTGGTTCTACCAGTATCATAGCTTGATCTTTCACAGTATTTCCCTCAAATGTGAGTATATGTAAGGCCCACTATTATTTAATCTTTGTGTAAGCGAATTAGTTGGTTCTTTTTAAAAAAATTCCATCACTGCTTGACACAGATATGGGTCTTATTTCATCACTGCAGCTAGATATGAAATTACAATCCAGATAGAATATATTGCAAGAAGGTCATTTGTTTATTAATTGTAATATTTCAAAGTCAGTGATGTGGACCAAACACCAGAAATTGCATAGAATCAGGAAATTGAATATTGTAAAATCTATTCAGTCAAGTACTTGAAGATTCCATTTCTTAGGGTGTAAGAATTCTCCATAGCAACTTTACTTTGAGGCAATGAAATTTCATTGAGCTCTAAAATGTAATTTCCTAACATTGAAGCTTATTAGAACTGACGTTAAGATGTTTTGGCTCTTCAATTCTTACTTGCTAAATTTTATAGTGCATCAGTTTTGAATAATCCTGGTACAATGCCATGCATTTTAGCATGACTATTTGCATTTCTTCCTGATAACACGTTGTTCGTTCCTTTGAACACAAATGAATATTCCTTTTTTTTGAAAAGTGTGTTTTGTAAATGCCAAAAAGATATAAAAAAATAGAGACGAATTCTAGGGGCTGGAATTCCAATATATCTGGGAGCCATATGGTTACTTTCAAAGTTTGGAACAGGCTCCCTCTGCTGATGCCGCAGCGTAAAACAAAGAGGCTGATAGAGCACATTCCATGAATGGGCCATTCAACCTAGTCACTGGTCAATACAGCAGATTTTGTACTGTTCCCTGATTCTGCAGCCTGTTATGGAAAAACTTGCTTACAAAAACCAGCTTTCCATTCAGAAGAATGCAGGAGAGCAAATGTTATTTGCAACTAGAGATAAGTGCAAATAAGCATTGTTTAAGCTTCGCACAACTGCGCATCAACTTGATAGGATCAATCCCTGAGAAGTTATCCTGGGGGTTCTCATGGTCATTCTCAGAATCGATTGAGCATGAAGGAGAGAGCCCACAGGTGTGATGGTTCCACTTCTCTAATGTAGGAGGACTTTTCCTGTGATTCTGCAATTTCCTGGGCATTAAGGACAGCAGAGTGTGGGTGGAGGAGAAGAAGGCTGAGGGTGTACTTGAAGCAAGATGACAAGACTCTCACCGTCACAAGGCAGATTGCTTGGAGGTTTCAATGCTCACTATTGCTCTTTCCACGGGTCGCCATCAAAGGTTATATTCTTAACATGATAAAATATGACTTAACAAGCTGGGTTCATACAACGTGAACTAACAGTTTGGCTCACCGCAGTGTGTGAGCTCAATCAATGTTGTGCAAAAGTAACAGCAACTTGTTTTTAAAAGTATACATAAAGTCATGGTTTAACAGATACTTAAACTAGGCATTTGGGGCTGCATATGATGAACCAAATAGTTAGAAGAATTAAAATTTCAGCCGGCGTATTTCAAAAGCTACAGTCCAGATAATCTGGGCAAAGTAGAGCTTTAATAAGTGACAAGAGCATCATTTTTTTTACCTGAAAATTTATTGAAAAATGCAATACAAGATTGAACACATATCTAAATGCTACATCTAATTTTCTTTAACTACAAAAGTCCAAAATAACAACTACATAAACTATAAAGATTTGCTAATTGTTTATTCTGTTCCTACTTTTTTTAAAAAGAACGAACTATTCTATACAATTGTCTTTAAAAAAAATTTACAAAGCTCCTTCATATCTGCAGTGAAATAGTGTGATTTAATGTGTAAAAAAGAGAACCAACCCCCCCATAATTAGAATACATTTTTTAAAAACTGCCCCTTGTATGAAAATGGAAAAAAATCACAGTTTATGAATCCCCAGCACCCTCTCGAGTCCCCAAAGTTAATTTGTACTTTAATTGTTGGCAAGTGAAAATCTATTTTTTTCCTTCTAATTTGACCAATTTGGATACTGCTGCTCTTCCTTCTGTACACACATTCATAGATAAATAGCTTCCATTTACTATACAGTTAAGAGAGTTTCTAGATAATCTCATAAATGGGGAAGGAAATAACTGGGAGCATAGTCATTTCATCATTATAAATAAATAGACTATATTTTATTTACTGCTCCAGTAATGGCAGTGCTGGTCCCCAGAAAACGAGAATGCTAGAAGCTGGTTTATTTTGTGATCTGTTAAGGTGATGGTGGCAGCTCTGAGATTGTGAGTACAAATGCCTACAAACGCTTTTCCTACTCAAAACATGAAAATCACTATTGTCAAAGGCAGACAGTTCAGGACACGTTTCTGGTACCCTAAAACTAAATTATTTTCATTGTGTCAGCTATGGAAAGTTAAATTAGCTTGGCAAATGCATTTTAAAAGGATTTATTAGCTCCTTTTTTAAAATTTCTCCAGCATGCTTGGCTATACAAAATGAAATATTGCTCACTTATGGGATATAAGCAGCCAGGAGGAAACAAACTCACAACTCTTGTTCAGTTACAAAGGCTGCCAGCAGGAGTGCCAATTTAGAAGCTCAGGTGGTAAACAGAAACCGCCTTCGCAGCGGAGAGTGGATTTACACTGCATGCAGGAAGGAATTTCAGAAAAGAAAATAATCCCTATGTGGCAGCAGCCCCAGGATTCACATTCCTAAGAGGTTTAAAAGAGGACCCTTAAACTCTTTCAGCCTTTGCTGGTGTGAAGTTTAGTTTTATCATTTTAGGCCAATAGGTAATAAAAGCTGGTGGGAGTTGTTGCACAATTAGACTGCCAGTCAAAGGAAGGTGTGAACATGCATATTAAGGGGTTTTAAATGTTTTGTTACAATAATCAGAAGCAGAGTAACATAACATGAAAACAGCACAATCATTTAGATTTATCAGGGGTATCCCACTGTGGCAACTTTAAGACTTGTGGACTTCCACTCCCAGAATTCCCTGGCCATGATTGGAATTCTGGGAATTGAAATCCACAAGTCTTAAAGTTGTCAAGGTTGGACAACCCGATGTATATCATGTAAATCAGTTTAATCTGCAAAAATATGAAGTTTTTCTTGCTTTATAATGCTTTTATCTTCTGGCATACTTAAAGGTGGAGATCTTATGCCTGGCCATGAGTAGGAAAGCAGAACTTTTATTAAATTCCTGAGGTCAAATTGCCCTGCTAATGAATATATAGAACCAAAAAGAAAAAAAAAGTAAATTTGAATGACCCTTACTTTTCTTTCTCTCAGGAATATGTCTGTCTTGTTGCCCAGTTGCAATCTTTATCCTTTTATCTTGTAGAAGAGTTTTTCATCTTTTCCATTCACATGTGTCCTGTGATTTTGAGAATTTCTTGAAACTAACATATTCCTAAGTAATATTTAGAAAAGCAATCCTAAATACTTACACCAACTGCTAAATGAACATTTTTTGCTTCTGATTATTGTAAAAGGAGGCGAGTAATGACAAAATGCAGATATACCATCCCACCTTGGACTTCCTTATTGCAGTCTAATGCAACACTTATTGCAGATTTTATTACACACTTTTAATAAATAAGCTAAAAATCAGAAAAAGGGAAGTTGGGAGTCATCTATTGCACAACACAAAAAATGGTGAATCAGTAAAATTAACCCTGGTGCATGAATGAAAATGGAGGTCAAAAGGGAAGGTGGTAGAAAACTCTGAAAATGGGAGAGCAATAGATGTAAGGAAGACCAGGAAGAGGTACAATCTGAAATGCATTCCCCTCATTATGTAAAGGTAATATCTTATAATGAGGGATTCACATTCCATACAAGAATGTGTAGGTTAGCTAAACAGAGCAGAACATCACTGGCTAGCTATCCATAGTGTACAAAAATCATGCTCAGTTACAGCTGGTGAAAGGGCAAAACCTGTCCTTAGAAACCATATGGAATACAAGCTTCGTGAATAATAGAATTCCATAATACATAATAGAATGCTTTCAAAACTGCTTTATGCTTTGAATAAAAGAGCAGTAAACGCAACAGAAATATTAATATTTTGCACCAGTGTACCAATCAGTTGTCTTCCACAATAAATAGCTAGTTTTGTAATAAATATATTAAGTGCCCAGAGTTTATTCTAGTTCAGTGTAATATTGTTAGGAAGCTTACTTACTTTACTGCTTTCACAGTTACTTTCATTAATTCTATTACAACTCAATCCTATGTTTATTTTCCTGGGGGTGGGGGAGGACCTGTTTCCAAATGGGCTTCCCTCTGGCATCAATCAGCAATCATTGGAAACATGATGTAATGTCCAGAGCATATTAAAACAAAACTGATCAAACAGCATTCCATCTCAAAACACTTCTAAAATGTTAGAAACACTTCATTTTGAATGTAAAATTGTGGTTTCAAGCTCAAATGGGATGTTTTGTATTCAAAATGTTTCACACACCACTACCTTTAAATCTTTCAATCCTAAAATATTCCTACTGACTCTTTAATCAAAATGCACTCACATTTGAGGGGGAAAGGAACATGCAGTATGACAGGGTAGCATTATTCCAAATAGTAAATGAAAGCTTTTATTTACTGAAATTGAGTTCTTCTAAGAAAAGGTAGAGCTGCTTCTTGTATCTTTACAGAGCCTTCACATATTTTAGGAAAAAGAACCATCCAGCTAAGTAATGGTCTATCTATTTTCGAAAGATGGGAATTCCAAATTGGAGTCCAATAACTTAACATGCAGATTGCAATACACATAGAAAAGTGAAGTATTTTGAAAAAGAGTAGTCCTATCTGACTTTTGTTTGAAAGTAATGTAAAATCAGTATTATCTTTTTTTTTAAAAAAATCCCACTGACCCCTTTCATAAATTACTTATTGCTTTCTCTGAACATATTCCCCAGATGGTACATACCGTACTTTTCTATGATGACAATACATACAGTATTAAGGTGCTGAGGACAGCACCCAATGCTGAGTTCTACTCTTTCATTCTAATGTTAACAGTGGAAAAAGCTAAGGGCATCATTTACCAAGTGCAACAACCTCTGTCTGTGGGTTGTTGTTGTTTTTGAGGGAAAGCAAGTTCTTTTATAAGAAATTCTAAATGATCTAAAGGAAACAAGGGAGATTCAGCACCAGTGCACCATGGTTAGGGTTGCCCCCCAAGAAAAATGACAGAGTACTGTCTTCTGATGGAAATTAATATATTCCCTCTCCAAATAACTTTTCACTGAGGAAACAAGACTCTATTCTGACTGACAGCCTTCGATACCATCTTCATGAAAAGAATGCCAGATTGTCTTTAACAACTGAATAGGAATTACACCCCTTATCCAGATACATTGCCAGAGCTCTAAATTTAGCTTTTGTTTAAAAGGTATTATTTTAAATCTTTATTTGCCTTTTGCCCCCCCCTCCCTGCACAAAAAAACAAACAAAAAACAAAACCCTCCACCCAAACCTACAAATGAATATGGGGTAAAAAAAAACCCACCATGATAAAATCACAGCCTAACTTAATTGTGCTCAGGGTCTCTTACTCTTAAACTCATAGCTTAATGGGGCTAAACAGCAGATAGGATTACAAGGAACACCTACCAAGGACTGGGAAGCAAAACAAAGGTGGAGGGAGAAAAGAGCAGATGAGAGTTGAATGACTTACCACAATTCATTAAAAGCTTTACAATTCACAGTATAAAAAAGCAACTTCCATTGTCCCTGAACCTAGGCAACTACTGAATTACTTATATAAACACCACAACCTCCGGATATGTTCAAGCATCTAAAGACAGACATATCCACAAAAGCGAAGGAAATCCACAGGCCAAGTGTGTTGTGGTTAGGATACTCTGGACATTTTATAAATCAACCAATCAAATTAAAGTTTTGCACACAGTGATTTTTCTGACAAGGGTGGCTACTTCTAAGTCACTGATATGCCACACGGTAACCTATTCAAAAGGTAGGAGAGAATGCAAGCTACTTGAGGAACAGAAAGGTGAATATCATCACACTTAAAGGCAACATTTTTGATAAGCCCTGTGTACTCTTTTTGACATCTTAATACAGATTCAGAAAATGGCATAGGAAAAGGAAATGGAAAAAAAATGATTAAAAAAAAAGCACATCAGCACATGTAAAATATGGCAAATTGTCGGTCACAATATTAAAAACAATGAAAAGGGACATATAGTATTAAAGATAATTCCAAGTAAACATCAAAAAGCATAACTTTCTAACAATAAATGATAGAATGTGTGATTGAGAATAAATCTGGCAAGTTTGAGGTCATGGTGTTTGAAAGTTCCTTTGTAGTTCTGCTGGTATGTCTTGGGTGGCCTTCAAAGAATGAAGCAGGCATCACCTAGGAAGATACAAATTTCTTAATGAAAATGAACACACATTTAGTATCTTACAAAGTGTTTGTGAACTCCTGATATTCTGCAAATGGGACAGAATGCAACAATTATATAATATTTTCAAATAATTGATTAATATTCATCTTAACTCAAAAGTCTAAGCTTTTTATAGCAACATAGAAAAATGCAAAAGTATACCATACATAAACAAAAAGCCTGAACTAATAAGATATCACTGGTTCAATTATCAATTTTCTGCGCATGCTCAAGATGGCGCTCCGGTGCTGAGACCTCCGATTGTTGGGAGGGGATGCCTCGGTTTAAGGAGGCTTTGGAGGGTCGGGCGGAACATCTAAGGCCCCCGCCCGGGTAAAGGAGTGTCAGGAGGATATTTTGAGAGCTTCGTCAGCTCTCCGGACCATCCCAGCTCCGAGAAAAAAGCCGGAAAAAACGGCTTCAGGGAAGACGGCAGGAGACGCCGCTAGAGAGTGGGCGCGGCTTCACAGGCCTGGCGGAACAGCCAGGGCGATATCGGCGGCTACCTGCGGCTGGCGGGGCGACAGCAGCGGCCTCGAAGACGGCGATGCTGGGGCCCCCTGTGGAGGTTCCCCACGCTCCTCGATGCCTCGTATGAGATCTATGGAGGCGAGGGGCGGCTGGGGACGACAGCGGAAGGGCCAATGGCAGCGATGTCGACGGTGGTGGCGGCGGCCGCAGCGACGACTGCAGGGATGGCGGCCGAGGTCGGGGCGGCCTGTAAGGGCCTGCAGATATCTACAAAGCCGATGTGGGATTTTTTAGCAGTAACTGCAGAATGGAGGTTTTCCAGAGGATTGGAAAGCATCCCCCGAGCAGCCGGAGGGTGTTTGGCCGTGGGGATGGGCTGTCCCCATACGGACCTGGAATCCCCCAGTCCCCTCCCCCCTTTAGTTGATCTGGAGGGTGAAAATAGGGGAGTACTACATCTACAGTGGAAGCTTGAGGGATTTGTGGGGTCGGTGAATGACTACAGACTCCTGCTGTCTGAATTTCCCCCACCCCTCCTTCTTCCCGGATCATGCTTAGACCTTGTTAGACCTTGTTATTGCCATAACAGCCCCATTTATTTGGTCTGCTGAACTATTTCCACTCTCCCCCCCCCCCCTCATATTGCCATCTATTTCCTGCCCCGGAAGATATCTCCTGAACTATTTGAACACTCTGTGTGAGCTGGAGGATTCGACCCCTTGACGCTCCTAACCCAAGGGGGCACTGGAACCATGGACCTGAGGCCAGTGGAAGGCGGAGTATGGCCATCTCACTCCTGGATTATCATCTAGTTTTCCTGGTCGGCCTTGTGAGAGGAGAGCCGGCCAGGATACTTCCGGGGGTTGAATTGTATCTGCCTTCCCCTCCATTGCTGTGAGAGGGCAATGGAGCCCGGTGACTTGGACCATGGATCAGAATTCTGTCCCTCTATGTTTTTAACATCTGGTGGTCTCTGACCTTGGACTATTCCGCCCCCAAGGGTCTTGATGTACTCAGTATCTGAATTGCTTGCCCTGCGAGATTCCCCTCTCGCGCAGGTTTGGCCCTCCACCTTACCAAGGGCCTATCTCGATGACGGACTTTGGAGTCCGGAGAGATGGTATGACGCAAAGAAGGGTGTGTGGGGCTTTTTGGTGAAGTGTTTTAATAAGATTTTAAGGGATCCGGGGAGGGGGGTTTGTAATAATTTTTTAAGGGGAATTGAGAAGACGACCGATGGGGATGGGGGGGGTCATCCTCCATGGTCAGAGCCTAGCCCGGCATGGGGTAACGGTTTGGGGGGTGCAGAACGAGGGATTGGAGGGGGGACAGAGGATCATATTTATGAGGGTTGCACCATCAGCACGGTAGTTGGGAGGGGCAGATATGGCGGGAGCAGGGGACCACATCATGTGTTGGGGGCGCACACTCGCTATTTGAGAGCGATTGCTCGCCCCGGTCTCCAAAGCTCCACTCCAAAGCTCCACTCCACTCCACTCCAAAGCTCCACTAGGTAGCACAGATACTCAGGATCTGGGCCTTCGGTTGATGCTGTGCAATGCCAGGTCCATGGTAAATAAGGCCCCCTTCATCTGTGATCTTATAAAGGAGTGGGGAGCGGACCTGGCAGGTATTACGGAAACCTGGTTGGGTCCAGAGGGAGGGGTCCCTCTGGTTGAGATGTGCCCACCAGGTTTCAGAGCATTCCATCAGCCAAGGGCCCAGGGGAGGGGCGGGGGGGTAGCGGTTATTATTAACGAAGATCTAGGTCCAAGGGAGACCACTGTGCCACAGATTGCCGGATGTGAGTCCCTCCTTATGAAATGGGGTCATGGGGTTCAGTTGGGCTTGCTGCTCACGTACCTGGCTCCCTGCCACGTGGCAACAGCCCTGCCCGAGCTACTCGACGTGATAGCCACGGTGGCAGTGGATACACCCAGGCTCATGGTCATGGGTGATTTCAACTTGCCTTCCGTTGGTGAAACGTCTGAGGTGGCTCGGGAGTTCATGGCTTCCATGACGGCCATGGACCTGACCCAATTAGTTCATGGCCCCACTCATAGGGGGGGGGCATACTCTGGACATGATTTTTGTCTCTGGCCAGTGGTTGAGTGATCTGGTTATAGGGGGTATAGACATAGAACCCTTGTCATGGTCTGATCACTCGCTTCTTCGCCTAGATCTCCGAACCGCTACACCCCGCCGCAGGGAGGCGGAACCAACTAGATGGGTCCGCCCCAGGCACCTGATGGATCCTGATAGGTTCCAGATGGAGCTTGGGCCGTTTCCTGAGGATCTGGCACACGACTCGGCCGAGGACCTGGTAGCTGCCTGGAATCGGGCGGCTGGTGGAGCCTTGGATCGAGTCGTGCCTTTGCGGCCTCTGACCCGGTACGGATCTCAAGCAGCTCCCTGGTTTATCGAGGAGCTGAGAGAGATGAAGCGCCGGAAAAGACACCTAGAGAGTGGTTGGAGGGCCAGTCTCGCTGAATCTGATCGAACACTGGTAAGGTCGCATATTAAGACCTACCTAGTGGCGATAAAGGCGGCAAAGTTGAACTACTTTTCCGCATTTATTGCGTCATCAGGGAATCGTCCGGCCGCCCTGTTCAGGGTGACCCGCTCTCTGCTTCACGCGGGAGTGCGGGAGGATCCCTTGGAAGGCAGGGCGGAGGATTTCGGACAATACCTGTATGACAAAATTGCTCAGATTCGGGGGGATTTGGACTCCGACTGGGTAGATCTGGGCGGGGTGACAAGGAATAGTCTTGAGAATGTTATCTGGGAAGAGTTTGACCTTGTGACTCCTGATGATGTGGACAGGATTTTGGGGAGACTTAGTGCGGCCACATGTTTACTGGACCCGTGTCCCTCCTGGTTGGTACTGGCCTCCCGGGAGGTTACACGAGGCTGGCTCCAGGGCATTATCAACGCGTCCTTGAGTGAGGGTCACTTCCCTGCCGCCTTGAAAGAGGCGGTGGTGAGGCCCCTCCTCAAGAAGCCTTCCCTGGACCCAGCAGTATTAGCTAACTATCGTCCTGTCTCCAACCTCCGCTTTATTGCGAAGGTTGTTGAGAGTGTGGTTGCGCAACAGTTTCCACAATTCCTGGAGGAAACATCTTATCTGGATCCGTTCCAGTCGGGTTTCAGGTCTGGGCACAGCACAGAGACGGCATTGGTCGCGTTGGTTGATGATCTCTGGAGGGCTCGGGACAGGGGATGTTCCTCTGTCCTAGCCCTATTAGATCTCTCAGCGGCTTTTGATACCATCAACCATGGTATCATGCTGCACCGGCTGGAAGAGTTGGGGGTGGGGGGCACTGTATTACAGTGGTTCTCCTCCTTTCTCTCCGACCGGTCGCAGTTTGTGTTGACAGGGGGGCAGAGGTCGACCTCGAGGCCTCTCGTTTGTGGAGTGCCGCAGGGGTCGGTCCTCTCGCCCCTTTTGTTCAACATTTATGTGAAGCCGCTGGGTGAGATCATCCGTGGCTTTGGGGTGAGATACCATCAGTACGCTGATGACATCCAGCTGTACATCTCCACCCCAGGCCACCCCAATGATGCCCTCGAAGTGATGTCCCAGTGCCTGGAAGCCGTGCGGATCTGGATGGGGAGAAACAAACTCAAGCTCAACCCGTCCAAGACGGAGTGGCTGTGGTTCCCGGCATCCCGATATAGTCAGTTGACTCCATCACTGACTATCGGGGGCGAGTCTTTAGCCCCCGCAGAAAGGGCTCGCAATCTGGGAGTCCTGGATAGGCAGCTGTCTTTGGAGGAACATCTGACAGCTGTAGCCAGGGGGACCTTTTGTCAGGTTCGCCTCATTCGCCAGTTGCGGCCCTTTCTTGATCGGGATTCCCTGTGCACAGTCACTCACGCCCTTGTCACTTCCCGCCTAGACTACTGTAATGCTCTCTACATGGGGCTCCCCTTGAAGAGCACCCGGAGGCTCCAACTGGTCCAAAATGCGGCCGCGCGGGTAGTGACGGGAGCAGCGTGGCGCTCCCACATAACACCGCTCCTGTGCGAGCTGCACTGGCTTCCGGTGGTCTTCCGGGTGCGCTTCAAGGTGTTGGTGATCACCTTTAAAGCGCTCCATGGCATAGGGCCTAGTTATCTCCGAGACCGCCTGCTGTCACCGATGACCTCCCATCGACCCGTGCGCTCCCACAGAGAGGGCCTCCTCAGGGTGCCATCAGCCAAACAATGTAGGCTGGTGACCCCCAGGGGGAGAGCCTTCTCTGTGGGGGCACCCACCCTCTGGAACCAGTTGCCCCCGGAGATTAGGAGAATTCATGACCTCAGTGCCTTCCGCCGTGCCCTAAAAACACATTTTTTCCAACAAGCCGGGCTGGCTTAAGAAGAAATTTTAAATATTTTTAATATTTTAATTGGTCTGTGAGTTTTAAATTTTGTAGCCAAATTATATATATTTTAAATGTCTTAATATTTATATTTTATGTTTTTTATGTCTGGCTGTACACCGCCCTGAGTCCTCAGGGAGAAGGGCGGTATATAAATTGGAAATAAATAAATAAATAAATAAAATTAATAATAAGGCTTAGCTGGCAATATAAGCCATCAAAGGAAAGGCCAGGACAAATAAGCAAGTCTTCAACAATAGAAAGACCATTCCATTTTCTGGGCAGCACAACTGACAGTGTCCTTCAGTAACAGTGATTGCTGAATGAACATGATGAAAGCTGTGGCATAGTAGGAAATACGTTTTCTATGAAAAGCTAAATCAATGAGTCATGTTGGCGCAGTGGATAGAATGCAGTATTGCAGGCTAACCCTGCCCACTGCCAGTAGTTCAATCCTGTCCTGCTCAAGGTTGACTCATCCTTCATCCTTCTGAGGTCGGTAAAATGAGGACCCAGATTGCTGGGGGTAATATGCTGACTCTGTAAACCGTTCAGAGAGTGCTGTAAAGCACTGTTGAGCAGTATATAAGTCTAAGTGCCGTAGCTAAGTGTTACTGCTATATGAAATAAATGCATGTTACTAAACATATACATAAAGTTTGCTCAAATGTGTCTAATTATGAGGATCAGAATATGAATGTTGAAGTGAGAGCATAACCATGTTATATTTGAAAAAAAGTATCAATAATGATCAATCATCTTTGCTTTCCTCATTATATTATGTGCATAAGTGTTTCAAGGTAAACTACTGTGGTTAAGTTTGTATTTTAGCTGGTGTTTTAGCTTTAAAAACCAGCTTTTTATTATATCATTACTTTGGATCTTTTTTCTTACTTTTGTCCGATAATGGTACATAACTGCAGAACGATAGGATAAAAAATTAAATAACTACATAAAATCCATATGCCTGAGGGTAGCCTCCAAGGATACATAAATGGAGGATTCCTGTCTAGATGTTTGCTCATAAATGGCACTCTGGTCTGTTGCAAAGCATACTCAAAATCCAGAAAACTTCCCCCACCCCCCAAAGAAAAACCTAGGTTCCCTAAATTGACCATAGGATCATTCTTCCATGGATAACATAGTTCTAAAATATAAAGGTTTAAATCAGAATGCGATGCTCGGTTAATACATGGCGTTAAGGATGTTTCTTAGCACAAAGGCCCAGTTCTTGTTCACTCATGCATGAAACAATTCTTGACCACCTGTATAGCTCTTGGGCTTTAAATACCGGCGAGATAGCTCACTCATAAAGTGGTGCCTTGTTGAGAAACATTAGCATTGATCAAAAGGAAACAGGAGAGAAAATACTCTAAGCTACCAAAAAAAACCCCATGCTATTTTGGTCCTTATGTACAACTAAATCACCATCAAACAATATGTCAGGTGAAACAAATCTGTTGCATAAATAATCCATAAGAAGAAACACACAGACAATTTCTCAAATTAAATGGTGTGCTGAGGTTTCATTCCCAAGTTGCACATTATCTCCGTACTGCACTGGGAAGAACATGAATAATGAATTTATTCTTAGCTTTATCAGAGGACACTTCTCTACAAATTTCAGGTAACTTGCAATGGGTGCCCACCATGATTGAGACGTCTACTGCAGGACTGAACAATGCAAGCGACTGTGAATGCCTTTTTGTTATCTTGAACAGGTCACACCAGTTTCCCTTTTCTTAAAGTTCAGATTAAAAAATAATTTGAAAAAGTAGGACTTTATTAGAGCGATATAAAAATTAAAAATATGGACAAGGTAAAAGGTTATTGGTGAATCTGAAACATTTATTTTAGCCCCCTTCAGCATTCTTAGTGTTGCTTCTAATGGCAATAGCAGTAGCACCCAATACTTATTAAATAGTTTACTATAGGTTTCTCTCTGCCAATTGGTGGTGAGTGGACTGCTTATAATAGTGCAGGAACAAGACCTAGCAGGCAACAAGTATGAAATGATACTTGCAGGTCTTATGTTCTGCAGACCCAACCTATTTAATCCTAAACAATCATTGCTACCACTTTCAAACATTAGTGGGAGGCTAAATTTCAAGGGTACATATGATATGATTCAGTTAGAGTCAGAAACAGGCTACTATTTTAAACATTCTCATTTCTATTATGGCTGGATTCTTCCCCCAATATATGTACATTTTAGCAGCAGTTTGTGCCTGTAAAGATTTACTATAATGGATTAAATTTGAGATATCAAGAACAGGAAGCTTCTTTAAGACATCTGATAACAATCCTTATTTATGACTAAGGTTAAAATATTTTATGAAGTGGCGCTAAAAGGGAACTTACCTGGTATAAACTATTTATTCTGCAATCTCAGTCTCCTGATGAACGACGACCTTGGTCACAGACATATCTGGATGTTGCTCTTTAGCTTCTTTGATGGCCTGAACAAGAACCTGACGGAAAAGAGTATAAAGAACATATTATTTCTGTGCTGCCTAACTTAATTTGCAGTCTGACATCCTATGGAATTGGGGAGGAGCTCAACCTGTATTATTTTACAATCAGCCTGATCAAGTTTAACACTTGAGGAAGACCACATTAGTGCTATCATAGCAATATTTTATCCAAGTGTTTTTTTAAAAATTTCATTTTAATTATATATTTAACAAAACAGCTTCAAGTTTGTGAATGGCATCTTGTTATCTGTTATCACTTAGAAACATTTGAACTGAGTTTAAAAGATTTTCAATGCTTCAAAAATAACTTCAGAATCTGAATTTAAAGTTACTCTTCTATTGTTTAAAAAAATCCTCCTTCATTATCAATAATTACAACAATCTCTTACTTGATCATGATCGATGTCTGTATCTCCTGTGATGACAATTCGTTTTTCAATTCGTGTTTCTGAAATTCCACCTTTTACAGTCTGTCATGAGAAGACAAATATTAACATTAACATTTTTATAATTAAAAAATTATAAAACCTACAGAGATTTTAATTATTTTTAAAAGAGAAATGTAATCAATTTATTAAATAGGAATGTAAATAAAAATCTAGTTTATAGGTTGCATTAGTATAAATTTGTATCATCTTTTGAACTTTCCTTCTCATAATTATGATTTCATTATTTTCAATATTTTTTTTTACAAAATTTAGACTAATAAATCAAATGTCCCATTCTTGCAAACCACAGGAAAGTTGCTTTACAAAATATAAAATTAGATTATAAAGAGCATAAAAATGATTTTAAAAGTGAAGTTAATATAATAGATTCTTTTAAAAAATATGTCTGGAAATAGAAAATATTTAGTCAGAACTCAAGCTCAAACTAAACTAAAAAAAATGTTTTGGCAACAAAAGTTGCAATTCCTTGATTCTCAATTTTAATGTAGACATAATTTGAGGCAAAGCCTTGCTTTAAAACTCCATATTACAAGATACATTTGTTTAACTTTTTTTCTCTCTGTGGTTTCTAACACTGGCTAAGCAGGTTTCCCCAACTTCACCATAAATACCAGAAGTTCAAGTATGAAAACAGGTTGGTTCTTTGTATGCAACAAAACTTTCAAGAGGGCATCTGTAACTCAGAATAAGTCATACCGTTTGACTATTAGTGTATTATTATTTTTTTGACTTTATATCCATTACCAAAAGTTGTAAATCTAAAGGATAACTTGAGCTCATTGCAACTTTGTAAGTAATGTAGCCAGGGAAAAGACTTTATGTAGCCAAGGAAGTAAAAATCCTTCTCTTGGATACAATATTATTTTATTTCTAACACAACCACAATTGTCATCAAAACGTAAGCTTTTCCAATCTGCAGCAACACTGTCTTATAACAAAATAGTGCTTCTGTGTTCTGTGCATTCTACTGTCCAATCCTGTGAGGATTACCAAGGCACACAGAAAATGAAATATATGCAGGTAATTTTTTTTGACATGCATACAGTTTATCAATGAGACCAAATACTTGTTTAGCAGTGGTTTTACCTTCGTTATCTGTGTGGTCGTAGTGCTGCTGGTGGTCTCTGAAGTGATCGTCTGAGCAGTTAGGAGAACTCCAGGATCTAAATCCCCACTGCCATCATCAATCTAAGGCAGAAATACATGGAAGTATAAATGACTTCCTTGCCCACCTACAGTGAGTAACTCACCCGGTAGGAAAGACGACATTCATAAAAAAGAAACAAACTGAAAGACTGCTTCTAAGTGAAAAGAGATAGCATTAGCTAATCAAATACTGTATACATGTAGGACACTAACAGTAACATTCTGGATCAGAAAAGGCCCGTAACAATTTAATCCAATCCTCCCAGTAAACAATTAGATGGCATAGGAAGTTTACAAACAGGACCTTTGTGCAATGGCATCTTCTCAAGGATATGTCAGTAAGAGCTGCTCAGCTCCCTGCAGTAATAAATGTAGCAACTATGATTAAATTATATTCCTGTCCCACTTGTCTATACAATGAAAACAATGTACTTTTAAAAATCTTTTGAGATGTTTTTTCAAAGCAGTAACAAATTTCCTTTTGTTGAATACATAGTTTTCTGCTTAACGGAGGACGGTTTGTCAAAAGCATCCAGTTTACATATTTAAGCTGAGAGACCAGATTTACCAAGCATATTTGCCTTAGGGGGAAGAAAATAAGCACTTTGCAGCTACAAAAATAATAAGAAAATGGGTTGCCCTTAAGTCTATTTTTGGGTAGATTTTTGAAAAAAGCATCCCACACATCTAGCTCCTTCTGGTACCACCCAACATGCAACTTACCTTAGTGAGAGTATATACTGGGGAATTTTTAACTCAAGTGTACAAACTACCAAAGATGATGGATATCTTTTTTTTTTTTAAAACTCTGGGGCTATTACTTATGTTTCCAGGATCCACAGCAGTTGTCCACAAATAATGATTCTGGAGAGCAATTGTTGTGGTCCACCGGCAGCCTGCAGAGCTGGCAGCAGAGTCGGATAGTGAGGAGGCCGGGGAGGAACATGGGCCAGTCCTGGAGTCTGGGGAAGGCTCGGTGGAGGGCTCTGCGTTGGAGGCAGAGATGGGGCCAGGGCCATCTGGGAGTTATGTGCAGACTCCAGAGCCTCCAGAGTCTGATGTCAGCGAGGCTGAGGAACAGGGGGAGCCTGTTCCCAGTGCGCGCATGCGCAGAGCTGCCAGAAGGCAAGAACAAAAGGGACGACTCGGGAATAGGGCTCAGAGATGATTGGCCCCTTCCATAAGATATAAAGGAGGAGCAAAGGCACGTGAGCCTTTGCAGGATGCAACTTTGTTCGTTCTGGTCGGTTTAAATTCTGAAGCTCCGTTTTGATTCGGTGTGGCCTTGCAAAGCTAATTGCCAATTAGGTCTTTGGCAATGTGTCAAGGGAGATAAAGGTGGGTGCTTATCAGCCTTATCCCGAAGGACTGTGGCAAACTTCTGTCGGACTCTTTACAAACTATTTGTGACTCATTACCGGCTGTGAATGAACATAATTCACAGTTGTTGAAATAAAAAGAGGGTTTTTGGGACTAATCACATGCTTTTTACTGTCTCAGGAAGCTCCTTCATCACAGTGTAAGCCAGCTCAGCTCTCAGCAAAGACTTGCCTAATTCTTCTAATTCAGGGCTGGGTATCATTTGGCTAGTAAGCACCACACTCAAAAGATTTTTCAGGAAACTTACAGCCACAAAGTGGCCTCATCAAGCTTGGGAGCAAAGCTGTTTTAGGATTCTGGAGATGGTGTTTGTAAATGTGGTACACCCTTTTAGGTCTTACATTATCATTTTCATCTGTTTCCCATTTCAAAAGGTTGGGAGACTGTATTGTCTGTTTTTCAGCAAACATGGCCAGAAGGAGCTCTATGGACCAAAGTAGGGGAACTCATGCAATTCTGTTTCAGAAAAACATGAATTTTTCTGATAGAATAATGATATTTCTCATAGCAATTGTCACAAGTGGAATTCCCTGCAAGAACTGAAACATCCCATTGAAATAAAATGTTCAAAGTCTTTTAGATTAAAATTGATGAATGAACTGCTTGGATTTTCTAGCAATCATATGAAATATTACAATAAAATTGTAACACTAGATGTGAAGCAGCCTACCTGTGCAGCTTCGTAAGTTATAGTCTTGGTCTCTGTGTGGACAATTGGAACGTCTTTCGTTGGAATTTCACTTTTCACAGTATTAGATACATCAGAGATGGTAACGGTCTGAGTTTTCACAAGGGGGGGCTACAAAATAGTTTCAAAGTAAAGTAAATTTAGTCACTTCATATGAGTATTACTTAACAGAATTCCAATGTGCAACTTATAGATGCATCATGAACTCAACTATACATCACAACTGTTATGTTGTTTGCACTCATTTGCAGAATTGTGAAAATTAAGATGAAATGCAATGATTTCACACATTTTAAAAATCTGATTGGCCAAATAATGGAAATGGATTCACTTCAGTGATCAATAATTAATATTTAATGAGAAATTTAATCATAGACATCTACATATATATCTCACATATGTGCTATACCATGTAGGAAGAATATCATGATTTTTACATGCCACAGTATTTATTTATTCATTCAGAAACTAGTTGAATTTAAATTGAATGTACAAAACCTACAGAGAGTGCATAGGCAACACCTGCAGTTTGAAATGTGAAGTCCACCAGTTTATATTAAATCACTGCCCAATCACCATTTATGGATATTCAAGTATTAAGAATAACAGGAAAAGAAAAATCAGCTGTGCCACCACCTGATAATTAACTCAAAGAGAATATAATGTTAGTAAGTGGACCGCATAACCATCATATCCCTTTGCATACCCAAAGTATCACCTTATTGTCAGATTACATATTTAGGTTTTTTAGCAGATAGGATTAATAAGGAAGGAACACTGAAGCAAGCAAGCAAAAAAAATTACAATAAGCTGGAGGGAAGTGGTATTTCCAAATCTGTTGACTCCAGACTTTGTTGTAATGAATAAAATATTAGTATTAATAATTAGTACTTAAGTTTTTCTGATATATTAAACATCTTTAGCTTTTTGAATTTCCCTTTCTTTGCACGAATCAAGAAAAAATTGTTTAATTAAGACATGTCAATTTCAGATAAGGATGAAGAAGGGAGTAATAATTTATATAGACAGTTTGAAATTGAATAACTGTTTAGTTTTCGGAAATTACTTCAGGACATCAAAAATTAATCCTTCTTCATGGATATGCAAATATGCTTGCTCCAGTGTTCGCAAAGTGACTCAGAAAATGTAGCACAGGCGTTTGCAAAAGATATTCTATGTTCACATTTACTACCTGGAAACAGCGAATGAGAGCAGGAAATTCATGATCAAGATTTGGATTGTAATATTCTCCATTTAGCTCTCTAAGTGGTTTGCTGGTAAATTTTGTTTCTTCAACACCACAGGCTTCCTCCTCTTGCTCATGGAGGTACAATGGAGGTGAAACAGGGATTACAGATATTTCCACCTCAGCCTGTTTAGAATCCTCAGCTTCCTTTTCCATATTTGAGCAAAATCCCTTTTCACACCTTAGATCTTCCTTGCTCTCAAGAAAAGCAGTGGCACCCTCCTCTTTCTGCTCCTTGCTGCTTATTGAAAAAGAGTCTGATTCATGAATTTGTGTAGACGCCAGTGTGGTTGACATTTGGCTCTCACTAAAGCCTACTGAATGCTTTGAAACCTCCCATTCAAAGTGAGAGGCAATATTTTTCCCCTCTGTCACATCATCTGCATCCTCTTTGAAGGGACAGTCACGCACACTCTAAAAAGAAACGAATACACAAAAAAGGCCAGAAAGAATTAGGAATAGAATGCACTTCATCTAGAAAGAGTGCAAAATTTAGAATAAGACTTCATAGGGCCTGTGTACACTATTACAATGGCTGAAGATGAATATTTCAAGTGCGTTCAAAAAGGCTGTATTATAGTCACTCCGACAGACAATAACAGTCTCCCATAGTCAAGGTCAAGAAGTTGTTTATATTCTCCTCTTTGTCAGAGGAATTTGTCCTGGTCCAGCTCCAAGTCTGAAGTGGGCAAAGCTACTGCAGCTTTCTCTGTAATAACAACTACTCTTTCAATCAACTAAGAAGTCATTGGACCAATCAACCAGTCTCCTGCCAGCAGGAGAATAAGGCTACTTTTGAAAAGGTTGGACATTCAGAGATCATGGCAGTAGACACAATCTGGTATTTGCCATTTTAAAGTGTAGTCTGGAGAAGGAGGGGGTTAGCTTTTGCTGCCCCACCTGTACTATTTATGAATATCCACTGTCCCCTTCCTGTCCTAAAGTCCTGCAAGGTGCATTGGGAAAATATACATACCACATTACTCTCACTGCTTACTTGTAAAATACAGATCTATCATACTGAAAGCTCATTATGTTTTGAAAACATAAGCACATAATTAATGCTTTCATATTGCTGAGGAGTACAATTCTAAGCACACGTTTCAATTTCTTATAATTGAAAAATAATGCTGCCCACCCTGAAACTACAGGTATGGCTTTTTAAAGAGAAATGAGGAATTTTGTAAAATGTTCCTTTGGAAACAACAGCTTTTCTTATGGTGTATAAACTGGATTTTTCATACATAAATCTAGGAGCCATCTTAATTGCTGAAGCTCTTAACAAAGCTGAACTTCTCAACAAAGCACAACGTAAAGTATTACTGACTTTTTTTATAAGAATGATCCAAATGATATAATGACAAGAAAATCCCAGGCATACAACAGAGATGATGAGAAGCTACCTCATTATTTATATATTTACAATGATGTTGCTTGCCTGAAAGTATCTGACTGCAAATGTCAAACAGGAAACTTTTGCATGCTATTTTCAACTTTTACTGTAAAATGAGTATAACAGCATAATATAAAACAAAGAAATCCACTCAGCCTAATAGAAAGCAAGGGTATCTCTAGCATCAGAACCAAGCCAGAGAATTTCACCAAGGATGATACTATACTGTCTTCCATCGTGCGCCTGTTGGAAAGTTCTCAACTAGAGCATTATAAATCTCAGCAAGCTCTCCTATTACAATTTGAGGAAAGGAAGAGTAACAGAAAAAAGGCAATGATGAAAACATGCTTAAGATTAGAAACAGTATAGAAAATTTGCCTGGTCCAATCACCCACTGAATAAGATATAATGCTACTTTTAAAAGGATAAGATGTGTAGGCAAAGCTAGAAATTCATGAACCCCCAGTAATAAAGCATACTTGTTTCCAAATCTAACTTTTCATATTAAGTGAAAAGCCTCAGGCGATGAATGGAATTAATATTTGTAATGAATGACATGACTTTGCTGCAAGGGATGGAATCTTATTAAAAACATTATAAAAAGCTTGTCAAATATCCAAAGATTGAGAAATATTCTACAACAAAATACAATTTTGTACAATTTTGACTGGAAGTGACAAGAAATCACTAAATGACTATGCAATAACAGATTATAGTTTTTTAAAAATTTGCCTTATTCAATGAGGGAAAATGAAAGCCAATTGAATAAGGGAAAAAACACTTGAATAGTCATTTAATTTGTCTACATTAAGGTAGTGAATTCTGCACTGACTAAGCAGATCAAATAGTATATGCAAAATTTTGTTTTCAAAAATCTTTTTGCTTCTGTCAAATAGTACTGTATGTATAGAGACTGACTATTAATATCAGCAATTAAAATTTAGCATCTATATGTCTGATAGACAAAATATTCAAATAGTAGGGCTGTTTGGATGAGACAAACATCAAGACTGAATGTCAAATGTGAACTCGTACTTGTACGTATGAACTTGTATTGGTTCTTCCCTTCTCCATAATTCTTTCTAAAGGTATCCACCCTGTATCCACCATGGTAGCAAAATGATGAATATAGATGATGGCATGATGCAAGCTTTGCCTTCTGTATCTGTGCCATGATATCACACTCAAATATACCAAGAGTATATTATAACACACACATTATCTTCCCCTACCCCCCACCAAATCAGGATGCCTAAGACCCCTTGTAAGTAATCTGAGCTAAATATTTTAACCTATTACCTGCCATTTCTGCTTCTTTTAGCTAGAGAAGCAAACCTAAAATATGGGAGTAATTTAAAAGCTTATTTTTTCTGGTTAGTGATGACAGAAGCCTCAGGTTAAAGAAATGATCAATATTAAGCAACTCAAAGATGGCATCTTATTATCAACATATATTAGCAGGGATGACTCAACAGTTGTGAACTGTAGACTTTGATGCAGGACACAAAAAATTTAACTATATTAGAAATAGTTTGTCAAATTCAGAGAATATTCTATCATAATTATAATTTTTATTGGAAATGCTATTTATAAAGCAAAAGCATGCTCACTTTCAAAACACAACAGCTACAGAAGTTTAGTCACATGCAAATTAGTCGAGGGATGGACATATACAGATGTATCATTTGATATGATGAATTTGTCCTTGCTATGTAGCCTTTTGGAAAGTCTCCTCTATTTTTATATTTACAGTAAACAGATTTGTTACACCAGGAATTGCCCGTCTTCCTTTTGTATTATCCCCTGCTACTCAATATTCTTTCCCACATTCCATAAGGAGTTCTATTGTGGCTTTCAGAAAAGTTTGAACAATGTTCCTTTAAGTGTGTAATTCAATGGAATTAAAGATAAATTTAATGGGAAAGAGACTTTTGTATTATGATACGAGCTCTATACTCTGATATTCAAAGAGATTATATAAAACAACGTTCCAACACTGGAGGTTTTGAAGAAGAGTTTTGTTTGAAATGGTATAGGGTATCCTGCTTGAGCAGGGAGTTGGACTAGAGGATCCCCAAGGTCCCTTCCAACTCTGTTATTCTATTAGTGTAAGACTTAATTTGGGCATTTCTATAGCTGGATATCTATATTTTGTATTTTAATTACTTGTATTTGATATTATTTATTTTTTTTAAAATCTCATTTAAGAAAAAGTCCTACATTGATTAAAATGACCTGATTGTTCAGACTGCTCCAGACACAGCTGTAATAAACAGTTTATTAGGTGACGATCATAAGTGTGCTGC
Organism: Ptyas mucosa; assembly: GCA_012654045.1. Taxonomy (NCBI): domain Eukaryota; kingdom Metazoa; phylum Chordata; class Lepidosauria; order Squamata; family Colubridae; genus Ptyas; species Ptyas mucosa. The sequence goes on from WNWU01000079.1 coordinate 1,984,757, forward strand.
AAATTATTTCCCTTGCCACCAACTAACCTGATTTTAATTCTTTAAGACTATTTAAAAACTAGCAAAAAACTAGCATGCTGTAAAACAAGTGCCAGTTCAAGCATTACATTTAATTCCAACAATGCCTCTGAATCCCATATATATCCCGGAGACATTCTTGGAAAATAAAAATAATGGAGGGTTGCACCCTATTATTTTTGGGAATAACACAATATAAAGGAAGCTGAGATGAAAAAGAGCATCTTAAGAGAACAGTTGTATGAAGGATATCAATCTCATAAATCTACTTCATACAAACAAATCCATACTGAATGCTTGAGAACTAATTGGTAAGAATGGCCATAATGATGCTCTCAAAATTCCAAGTGTCTCACTTGTCCAAAAATTGGAGAACTTGGGAACTTTGTTCTAAGATACCACTTAAAAGCTTTTTGATACAAGTAGACATAGGATAATGCAGCTTTTTTTTGCTAAAGAAAATATGCAATGAAATTGCAGATTGCTTTTAGTGTTCTTTTGGTATTTTTGAACATCAGAAGCATTTAACGGGTGACTCAAGATAACCCCTGTATTAGTTTGCAAAAGTTACAAATTTCTACTCAAAAGCTTCTTTTAATTTGCTAATAGCTTCATTATTGACACTGCAGTGAATGGAGACAGCTATTCTTGATAGGTTTTTGGATCAGGCAGAGGATCTATATTAAAATAGCATTCAAATAAAAAAAGAAGGGGATAAACTAATATATAGTGCAAGCAATCAGCAATAAACCCCTTAAAATTATTTTGTTTTTCAAAAATCTTCTGTAAGAATTTTCCTTAACAAGTGGATATTATGGGTATTTCAAGCAATGTATCAATAATATTAGATTATCCCCATATTGGAAATATGTACAGAAGCAGCTATATTTAAAATGTTTAAAATGCACAATTGGTAACATACTACACTCACCAGCAAGAATTTCCAGAGACCAACTAGTGAAAGATAATACATTTCAAAAGGGTCAATAAACTTTAAAAAGCAGCATTATGAAGCACAAAGACAACATTCCAAATTTAACTTGTTTTCATTTGTACCATTCTTACATTAAACTTCAAAAGTTTGGGGGGGAAAGCAATAGACTACCATTAATTTATAACTGCAAACTGGGTGGATTTTAAAACTTGAATTATTCAATAATAAATTAAGTATTGTGGTTCTGTCTTTTCAAAATAATCAGGGATAAACAAAGGATAATTCTAATGAAACCATAAAAGGAGTATTAGAAGTTTGATTGTATGGATCAAAACCATTCTTTTAGGTATTCTGTGTTCTTATCGTGATGAAGACTTTTAGGGATAATGATAAATGATTAATTTCCACTAGTTTTGAAGTTATCAACCCTTTCCTTATTACTATATACTTAGATAGCTCTCTAAAATCTTAGGTAGAGCCCAGGTTTTTTGCCTTTCAAGATCCTTTAGCTACTGTTAAGTAAGTAAAAGGATTGTCCTGAATTATTAGTGAACAACAATCCATAAAGAAATAAGATACAGAAAACAGAAAATAACATTTGCTGTAATTGTCCATTCAATCACTAAATGCAGGTTGATCCAAACCTATGCAGTAGCCATTCTCTTGCCTAATATGATTTTTAAAAAATACATGTACTTAATTTAATGTTTTATAAATAATCAAGAACAAACTGAACCAAGTAATTTATGGTTGGAACTCACCCAAATGGTCTTCTCAGCCTTGCCATAGTTCATAAAGTAGTAAGATGGAAAAACATTGTCACCCTGAACTCATTAAATTTTCTTATATAACCTAACATAAAATTTTGTGGTGCTCATTTTATTTATTTATCAAATTTATATAGCTGCCCATCTCACAAAAAGTGACTCAGGATAGTGTACAACAATTAATTGACTTGTTCATGAATTTTGGTACATGCTTTTATATTCTACTTTCAGAAAAATTGGTAATTTAGAAATATTTTGACTGGAGGTCTTCTGGTGGTATAGCAGGATAAATAAAAACATCAAAAAGTAAAGCACTAAACACACACACACACACACACACACACACACACACTTGAAAAAGAGAGATTAGCAGTAATGTATCACTGATTATTTTTAAACCTATAAAAATTAAAAGTATAATACATCTTACTGGTGAAATTCCATTCCATAGCCTCATCTGCAGAAACACCCATTATATGATTACTATCCATCTCACCTCAGAAGATTTGATCATACCTATGTGAGTGAAAGTGATCCTTAAAACAACTAGTCCCAAAGTATGGAAGGCATAATTTAAACCTTCTGTTCAGAAATAGATTAAAAGATACTGTAACTGCACATATTCTATGGGTCCCAAATGTGTTACGATTCTAGAACTTTGGTGCAATTGAAGACTCCCAAGTAGTCTAGCTTTAAGATTATTAATCATTATCATGTGGTCACTGATACTATTTAAGCTTCCAAAGACAGGGATGGATCTAGTACCGCATGCTAGCTATAAATGCAATCCTTCTTGAGTCAAAGGTGAGTCCATGCAGAGAAGGTTAAAGGTTAAACCTTCTTTGAGTGACTCATTGATGGTAGGTGGTTTGTTTATCTTACGTGGTTTGTAAATGGCAAATACTGCTTCACCTCTTTGACTATGACTGATGGCCTTCACTCCAATATCTTAGGTAGTGGGAGCTATACAGAAAAATACAGGAAATTCTATAAGCAACAATATAACAGCGTCACCGTCAGAAAATATCAATGTAGAGAAAAAAGCAGCTATCTAAGCAATGGCTCAGACCCACATCTTTAAAAGATCATGGCCCATAGTTTTGAAAGCAGGTAAGATGTCCAGAAATCAGTGGACCTATGCTTTTCCCTCAGGCCGGGGCATGTTAATCTATATAGACTTGATTGCACAACTGAAAAAAAATAATTTTATATTTCAAAACTCTTAAAAAGATAAACACCTCATATGTATTTTTCACCTGCGCATACAACACAAACATACTGTATATGTTTTAACATTTTAAAGATTAATTTTAAAATATCATCTGAATTAGTTAAACATCACTCATATTCAACTTTGCTCAATAATTTAATTGTCACACACCTCCTTTCTAGATTCAAGTTTATAGCTGCTAAGTCTGAATATTGCAATTCTGCTCACAAAAAACTTGTGAAGTTATCCTCAATTTATTCTAGAAGTATAAAATCCATTCATCTGTGTTTGCATAATGCAGTAATGAAGAGTCAAAGTCAGAACTTTATAATTATGTTTTAAAATTATACAAATAAATTGGATATCAAATAACTATCTTTACATCTAAGTGTTTCAAAGTTTAAGCAACATGCAAATATTTAAATGAACAGAATATATAGTTAAATGTCAGAACCTCTACCTAAAGTAATGCTCAGTTATGTGTTAACACAACTGCAAAAACATCATGCATCAAACAGTACACACACATTTAGAACATACTAGTTTCATACAGACAGGTGTTGCAAGAAAAACAAAACAATTTAGTAACTATTCCGGAGAAAAGGAAAGCACAGAAAATTTAGGGGAAAAAAATTAAAGTAATGATAAGAGAACAATTTAAATTATAGATTACTGCTTCCAATAAGTTATTGGCTCTCTATCATTCTAACCCAATCTCAACAGCAACTAGAAGTTACAATCTTTCATTTAAGTAAAATCATAGAGAGGATAAATGATTCACAAATATGCATCTAGGAATACATAGGCAGACATAGTAAGAATACTCTACCCTTACAATTAATGTGAGGCAACATATGCTACAAATCCACTTTATCCCTACCCAGACTGTTCTTGAAATAAGTCATAATTCACCCCACTACATTATATTGATACACAAATCACATTTCCCAAAGAAATGGCTTTAAGACAGAGGTGTGAAAAGTGTTTTAATAGCAAGATATAAAATCTATTTTATAATACCAAGGAAATTAAATCACGTTGGTTTATCTGCTGTCTGGATATACATCTCTGAATTATTCTGTTTCATTTTAAATGGAAGTTGTATATTTCTTTGTTTATAGAATTATTAAACAAGTTGGAAATAGATCCAACTTTAAAAATGTCTATAGCAGGTATTCTCAGGTATACTGATTTCCCCCCCAACAATTACTGCTCCCCCCCCCCTTGACAAGCTCCTGTGCTCAACATCCAACTTTAACAGCAAGCCTATACTAATACATGCAGACATGAGTCTTGAACATGACAGAAGCCATCCAAGCAAGTATATCATTGACACAATCTGATTTAGGGATTGCACAGTATTAAAATTTGTCACAATGGAACTTGCCTGATGTTCCCTGTTATCTCTCACAAATACCAGAAGTTATGTATTGAATAATTACGCCTTTTAAAAAGCAGAATTTCTGAGAAACTGAACTACAGTCAAAAATAAAATAGAAAGAGTAAGACAGCAGCTTTAGCCAGAAATCAAAGGGTGCAGAGTCTTGTTGATATTTCATATAAGCCTCTGTGTGTTCCTTAATCACAGAAAAACCAGCCACCACATAGTCATTGCAAGGATTACCAATAAGGACATCAGAAAAGGAAAGCGTAGAGAAGAAAAAATGTTAGTATACAGGTGACATGTTTTGAGTGTTTTCTGCTCCTCAGGAACTGGAATAGAAATTTTGGCCTGGATTTCTTCAGTTGCTCGATGGGGTAAACTTCCCTCAGGAACTTTCTCTTGCTTTTTAATATAGTCTTCATCCTGCACTAACAGAGGGCATTCCTGTGTCTGCTTTCATGGTAGGAGATCAAGAAAGACAGAGAGATGAACAAAATGACTGATGAAAAATGCTCAAAATGATACTTGGGGATATGCAAGGACACAAATGGTAGAAATTGTCAGAATGAGAGCAAAGTATGTTTTGTACCAATTACGCAACTAATTCCTCTGTTAACCTTACAAAAATTCCACAGAGAAATTAGCTGCTTTTTAATTGACTAACAAATTCTGAATTGCTAATAGTTCTTTATACAGAAACTCATGCTAAATCAATTCTATCCATGGGTTAAAATATATATTTGAGTGTTAAAAGATATAAAATTATGTATGTAATAATAACAGTGTTGCTTTACAAACAGAACTGATATCATACAAAATATTGACTTCCTTTGCTGTACTTGAAATTCAAAATTATACTTTGTTAGAACTGATATTTCAACTATAGCACAAAGTTAATTGTTTGCATACTGAAGAAAGTATTGTCATGGAAGATACCGTAACGTCTACCTCCATGTTACACTGTGATTGAAGTGCAAAATATGCAGTTTCCTAAAAACAAAGAAAATGCAATGTGCATTTCTAATAGTAAGATTACAAAGAATACATTTTTATTCTATATTTTTATTTGCATATGACATCAGCGTGTAAAGAATTTAAATATGAGTAGTATTTTGCAGCATTATGTGAAAACTGAGCATAAGCCGGAGAATTCTGAAGTTGATTTTTTCCCCCCATGTATGACAAATTGCTATCTAGGACAGGAAAAATTTGGCTCTAAGCTCTCTCAGTTGATTCAGTCTTCTTTGATCAATCTGATATTTGGGGACAGAGTCTTTGCACACCCCTAAGTAATGGAGATCAGGGAGAAAGTAGCTGGAAGTCTGGGCAGCAAAATGAAATGATAAAGTATGCAAGAGTAACATGAAAATTAAAAGAAGAACATGAAAAGAGAGGAAGACAACATAAAAAGAACAGGGTAGAGTTAAACTTTCATAATTTCTCTCTCTCAAACTTTATGGCAACATCTTCATGCAACTTTGTCAACCAGCCATGCGCTGAAAGAAGCAATTGAAAAGCTGCAAAAGCTTGCAGCACTGCAAATCCACTTAAAATGTTAGATCAGAAGGCTGTGAGAGATGACATTATTGAAAAGGCAGCCCAAACAATGCTAGCAGCTGCTGTTGAGGGTTTGGGATTGCCAGTACCAATGCAGTAGCAAAAATCTGCTTTAGAAGCATGTATCAAAACAGCAGCTTTACCTCTGGCCCAGTGACCTGTCTCTCACAGGGCTGAAATGTGGCTTTCTTGACCTGGACATACACAAAGTATGGAAAATGCAGTTGTATTTCAAAGTAGCATAAGTAGACAGATAAACCAGAACTAAATCCCAGTTTATAGACTATTAAAATTACAATACTTAAATTTTTAAAAATGAAATCCCTATGACTAATAATTATAATGCATCCTTCTGTTTAAGAAAGCAAGTTAAGAAACTTGGAGATGTCTGTTTTAAAATTAATTCTAATGAAAAGTCCCACTCAATAATACTTATTACCTGAAGTATTGATCTGAGAAATGTAATTATTTTGAAATGCCCTTAAATTAACATGAACTTTCATATGAAAATATATATTATTTTTGTTCAACGTTTATATAATCAGAACAAAACTTTATGAATCCAACTTTATAGCATTCTTTAACAACTCTACTCTGATCAGAGGTTCAGAAGCTAATCATGAAAAGGCCTTCCATGCTGTTCCAACTGTTATTAATAATAATTCAACAATTCCTACTTTTATCTTCCAACAAAAAAAATGCAATCAACTGCAAAATAAAATCAAAATCTTTTCTTCTTAATTTTTAATTTCTATACCTTAATAATTTTGGATATTCTTAAAGCAAGTCAACAAAACAATTCTAGATATATAATGACTGCAAAAAAATTCACATGCTACTATAACAGCTATTTAGTTATCATGTATATTATTATTGCACAGGCAAAAGCTATTATTAAATTCAGCTTTTTTTCACCAGCAAAAAACACAGCTTATCTTGAAAAACTAAATACATTAGGAAATCCCAAGGTTATCAGATATATTAGGTTTAAAAAAACAAATCCCAGAATGCGGCAATAGCCTATGACTTTCATTTTGTTCCAAAAGAAGTATATGTGTATATATGATGTATTTAATATACTGCCAATCAGGAGTTCAAAGCAATGTTATGTTCTGAGTCCAGAGCATACAAATACTTTGATAAATAGTATCTGAGTATTTTAATGAATATTTAATTCAGATTTAATCCAACATATCTACAATTACACTGCAGAGTGTAATACCAATTATTTAAAATAAAAAAATATACTGTAATACTTTTAACAATGCAGAATTATCATTCCAACTTTACAGTGATGGACTAAATGCCTTCTACTGAAAGTACATGATAAGTGAGACATAACACTACATACATAATTAGCATGTATGCAAACTGTCTAGTAAGTACCAACAGTACTTAGTATGCACATATATCCAATATTATTATATATTGTACAGTGGTACCTTGGTACTCAACTGTTTTAAAGTCAAATTTGATACTTAATGAATTTGACATGAAAATATTGTCCAGGTACTCATTTATTTGGTGTTCAACACACAAGCTAGAACTTGCTACTCTTTCCAGCGGAAACAAAGTGTCACACATTAGTCACGTGGATTTGGTGCTCATTTTTAGTACTCATTGTGCCTCCTGGAACCAATTAACGGTACCATTGTATTTTATTATTATAATATATGGGGAGGGTGTGCTCCTCTCTTGTGGCACCTGTCTCTGGGCCAACATTCCCTCAGGATTTCTCACCCAGATTCTATTTAAACAAGCCCTAAGACCTGGCTCAATCCTCAAGATTTGGGTTAGTGTTGGTGATGATTCTATGACGTTTTGGGGTTTTTTAAATGATTGTTTTTTTCAGGTATTTGATTACTTTCATATTTTATAGTATTTTATTGCATGGTTGTATTTTGTAAGCCACCCAGAGTCATAACTGATTGGGGAAGTCTATAAATTTCATAAATAAATAAATATTATCAGACCAAATCAAGCCCTGCAAAGATTTCTTACTGAAGGAGCATAAGCTATCATGCTGATTCAGTGTGGATTGGTAGATAGATACTTTTCGACTTCCCAGTCTAGGGATGAGGGAATTATTTCCCCTGTATCACTCACCACCCACCTGAGGTATAGTGGTTATATACATCTGTCTCTCTCCCCCTCCCTCCTTCTATAATATTTTATGCTAAGACATTCCAATCCCAACGTCCACAGTAACCTAACAGAAAATTGGCTTTTAAAAAGTTAATAGCTCATTCAATATAAAAGAAATGAGTAATGAAACACTTAAGCAACCTTGCTTAACCTTTTGTTTTTCTTCCTTCTCCCCAAAGGGGAATTCCAATTCCTAGAGAATTAAAAAGTGGTTTTATTTAGAAGATCAAAGCCAAATAAATCATCAGTACTTCATAAAGTACTCACTCCTTCTACTCCTGTGGGAATCTGTCCATTGATGTTAAGCGTTCTGAAAGGAGAATGAGTAGAGAGGCGTTTGTCCCATTCACTTGGCCGTGGCTCAGGAACAGATTCCATGAAGTTTTTCTTCAGTTCACTGATGTTAGCATGATGCTTCTTTATTTCTTCTTGGGTTTTATCTAAATCCTATCATTTTAGGAAAAAAAAAATCCAACACAAACCACAGAAAGTTTTACTGAAGCGAATCTACAGCTCCCTTTTGATGCTGCAGAAAATTAGTCAATTCTTCCCCCCCCCCCCCCTCACAGAGATAAAATGTACTAGTTAGTGCAGGATATCCCAAATAAATCTCAACATTATTTGCAACGTTGTTTTTTTTCAACTAGACTAACAAAAATAAAATCCCAATTTTTATTTCAGGAGTGGCAACCTTTTCAAATTTCCTTGGAACAGTTACCTATTAAACATTTCCAACACTCAGCAGATATTGGTAGAATCTAGAACTATTCAGTACTTTGGAGTTGATTCCAAGAAGGTGCTTCAGAACATGCCCGAGTTTATCAAGTAGTGTCTACATGCAAATGCTTAAAGGAGATGATTCTTTTCCTGGGACAGTGTAGCTATCTTCCAGAATTGCTACACAATCATAGGAAAATATGTGGTTATTTTCAGCACTTGCAAAAGGAAGTTATATTTATGCCTCCACATTCCAAAACATCATTTTGGAAATCATATCTGAAACTTGTAGCCTCTTTAAAGTTTCAATCCTATATTCACAAGTGGTAAATTCTATTAAGCTTGATGATACTTCTGAGCAGACTGTCATACAATAGGGAACTCAATTTAGCTCTTGTACCTTTTTTGCCTGCTGTTAATCTTATATCCAAAAAGCTTTTACCAGCTGCAGATATAACTGATTAGTGTGGTATATATCTTTGAGATTATGGTGTTACCAAAATCCACAAAGGTTAATCATTCCTAATCCTAACCCTTGTTAGGGAAAAAAATGAATGAGATTACTGAATTAAGTGGACATAATTGACTAGTGTATAAAATTCACTGGTGGGAAAACCATTTAAGTGAGCAAAAAAAGAACAAAAGCCAACCAATTATTTTGGTTACCATTATCCAGGATAATACAACTTCATTAGTAACTTGATTTACCTTTAATACACGAGAAAAATCTCATTTGGACAATACCATTTCACTCGGATTAGAAGGTTAATATTTTTTATTAGTATGCACATCTCAGAAGCTTATCATTCATATGCTCATCGATCTGCGGGAAAGGTTTGTCTATGGATACATATATGCATGTTTGGGAAAAGATATTTAATCACAGAATGTTCAGCCAGTGACTTCATTACAAGGATTGGACATAGCCTGCATTGCTCAAGCCTTTCTATCCTGATGCTGCCATTCCTCAGGTTGACAAATGTATCTTCAGCGGGTACATATTGAATCTACGGCTTTGCACTGCAATAATTAGTCTTTTTTTATTTGACCTTTGTTCTCCCAAACAAAGAAAATCTTTGCTTTGTACAATAAAATTGAATTACACACGTTTTCAGGTTTTGAAAAATCCTTGTATTTTATCTCTTTACTTATTCTGGGACATTTTCAGTTTTCTCTATTTCAATATAAGAATAATATTGTGCAGCATAGTCCAAAGAAGGGCTATACCTCATTTTATACTGTATATGTTTAACATTTTTTAGAGTAATAATTCAGCTAATTTTAAATTTTTTATTGGATAGGAGCATTATTCATTTTATATTTTCATGTAAATATTTTATTTTACTGTATCTGGTAAAAAAAACTGGTAAAAATAGTTAAAACAAACTATTTGTTAAAACCTTCCAAAAATATTATATAAAAAGAAAAAGTCATCCTGCCTTTATTGCAATATTAAGAATTCAAAAGTTTTCTGATAAAGAGTATAAGTTATAACAATTGAGACCAAAATTTCAATTAAGAACAGTTGTTAAATGAGTTTTGTCCTATTTTATGACCTTTCTTGCCACCGTTATTAAGTGAATCGCTGCAGTTGTTAAGTTAGGAACATGGCTGTTAAGTGAATGGCCTCCCCATTGACTTCATCAGAAGGTTGCAAAAAGCAATCACATCACCCCAGGACACCTCAACTATAATAATTACATTTCAGTTGCCAAGCATCTAAATTTTGATCACATGACCACAGGAGTGTGAAAAATTGTCATGTCACTTTTTTCCATGCTGTTATAACTTTAAACGGTCATTAAATAAATGGTTGTAAATTGTGGATTACTTTAGGTTACTATAAATTATACTACTGGTTTGAAGAATAGTGTGGCAATTTAAATATTAGATGAATATTGTAATCTTAAAATGATTGAAAGATATACCAAAGTTTAATTGTATCTAGTGCACTTTTAAATTCTTTTCTGTTCATCTTATTGTTTGAAAATTGTTTGACTTTATGATGGGCATCTTTGGACCAAAATTTTTCTGTTTATTAGAATTAGATGGGAACAACCCTAATGCTTCATGAACAGAATCAAAAAAGGAAAGAAAAAGAATAGCAGGCAATTATTACAATCTATCTGATTGATCTTGCTGTTATTGCCGATGGTCTGTGAATACCTGCAACAACACAGTTAGGGGTCAAACTAAATATGCGAAACAAATTAGAACGTGGCATTGGGCTACATATTTATTCTAGAACCTGATATGGTAACAGGAGATAAAATTACTACAAAAAAGAGGTAAGTGCATTGGATTTTTAAAAAACTACCAAGAGTAGATAAGAATTTATAAAGCTGATTTATAGAGGAATTAAAATGATATAGATGAAATATTCACTGCCTCTTGCCAGATCACCTTATATTGACTGGATTACACCATTTTAATTTTGCCCCAATCTCTGCATTGTAGCAAACTTAAAGCTGTATAGCACGAAATTAAAAATTCAAAAGTAATTAGTACATTAAAAAAATATTGACACTGCACAAGAATCTCCTATGCCATTTCTGAAATTGTGATTAAAAGATAATAACACACAAAAACAGAATCAGTATAAGAAGCACACATTCTCCTGTATCAGTAATATATGATTGGAATGTTCAGTATATTCAAATTCACGTTTAAGTGAGAGGAAAATGCAGTCAAGGCTGCCAATCTCATATATGTAACCACAGAAATTGAAAATTCTCACTTAGAATGACAAGAAATATCGAATCTATTCAGCTTGAATAAAATAAATGATCTCACACATCAGGAATGAAGTGATGACATTCTACTTCCTCCTTTCAAATTTATTGGGAAGTTTAAAGGGAAGGAATTATTCTGTTTGAATGCTGTTGAGAAACCGGCCATATTTGAGATGGAAGAAACAATTACATGAACTTTTTAACTCTGGACAAGCTTAATTTTCCTCTTCCCGTTCTATAAAGATATATAACCATTCTAGTTTTAATATCAACAGAACTGATAGACGTAGAGATGGTTTACGACATGCTACCCATATGTAAGATATGGCAAAAAATATTCAGCGAGCATCCTAGTATGAGGACCAGTTATAAGTACCAGTCATTCAAGCTCCAGCATAAGTTGAAACATTTGCTGAATGAGTGGTCATTAAGCGAAGACAACCTGAGAAGTTTAAAAGAAAAGGCTTTGAAATTAAAACTGAAGATCAGGGCAAAAGTCTGCTACTCTGATTGAACTCAATTTTATGTAACTATTCTGGGATTCTAGCCTACAGAATGGCATCACAAAATACAACCTTGCTTGTGTCAGTCACATAACTGCACTCTTGGAGACTATTATGCATAGATAATCGTGTAACAAGTTGCTAAGATTTAGAAATACATTTAAGTGAAGAATGATCCCAATCACATATTTTCAGATAACAAGAAAACAATGTAAACAGATAAGAAAAATGATTGCATAATGTCATGTTTATTGTGACATGCAAAAACCTATTTCTAACAAAGTCATGCAAAGATCATGCACACACACCTCACCCCAAAAACACAAATGCTACAGCAGAAGCGAAAAGAGTTTAGCAAAGAATGTAGAGGTCCAGGCAAATGCAACTGAAAGAAGCTTCAAAGTCATACAAACCTCCAACATTAAATTGCTATGTCTTATATAAATGTTTTCACCATCTAGTCTCTTTGATCTTTTCTGTGAAAGAAAGGGGGGGAAAAACAAAACAAAAAAAAAAACACACACACAAAAATTAAAAAGGTTGTTCTTGCAGGTATTTGCAGATTGGAAAACGAAAAAGGTTAAATTAACATTCATAGAGCAATGATTTGCGAATGGGGTATAGTGTATGGAATCAGAAGATCATGTGGAAAATATGAGGAATGTGTGTGGTCCTGCTCATGAATGATGAAAAAATGTAATGGGTTCTTTTTAAAAAGACAGTTATCATGGCTCCATCATTCTGCAAGCTGTTCTTCCACAGAGACACAGTATTTTCAAAAAAGAGTAAGAAATTAGAATATAGCTATGCAGAACACTGGAAATGTCTTCCTGGCTCTCTAGTGTACATAAAAACATTTTTGAAACTAGTATTTGTTAATACATATTTCAAAAATTAAATACATCTATTTGCCTTTTCTATTACAGTAATACTTTTTTTTACTTCTTGAATTGTTGACTCCTCATAGAAAGTTTTTTGCAAAATAATTAGGAAATGAGAAGTATAAAGAAGGAAACTTTTACTAATTCTTTAGCTAATTCTGATTAATTTTGTTTATTTACAAACAAGTATCAACTGATAAAAGCACAGGAAGAAACCAAAATATTATCTTTTTAAATAAGTTGCATATGCATGAGTGATATGATAATTTTGTTTTGATGGAAGTGAAAAAAAGAACAGCTAACCTTCCTCATTCTTATCGGGTCTTCCTCTTTTTCTGCACGCTGCTGTTTTATGATAGTTTTTTAAAAAAAGACAAAAAAAATGGGTTCATTTATTTTGATTTGATTTAGCCTTTTTCCCCCTTTTTCTTTTTAAAGAAAACAAAGCAACCTAACCAGACAAACCTGATTTTGGTCGCCATTTGTGCTGGGTATTGACATTTTTATATGCATTTTCCCCACCTATGTTAAAAAATAAAGCGGCAAAAACATTTTTTGTTAGTAGAGTTTTGGAGATAGCATTGCTTCAAAAACTACCATTTGTTTTTGAAGCATTGTGTAAGCATGCATTAATTAACATGCACTCTTATGAAGACATAAATAAACACCATACTTTATAATGACAGTTTGTTAGTCCCATATAGTTGATGTTATTTTATTCAGCATTTTGAATTCTTCAAAACAATTTTATTTTAAGTATAAATATGTAAAGAGGCTTAAAACATGTTATACAGCTGTACACTTCGAAAGGTCTCTTCCAACTTTTCTCTTCTTGTTATTTCTGGCTGTGATGAGCTTCTAAAAATCGTAAGAAGCATGACAAAATCTCTACATTGTATTTAACTTGATCCTTGTTGCAACAAATGTTCTAAATGAATTGGGGTGATACTTTGGAGCAATAATTCAGGAAATCGATTAGATTGCAATCCATTCCTTACAGAGAAATTTGCTTGAGAAGGAATTCTGCTGGTTTGACCAATGTGAAAGTATGACAGAGAACAAGCACAGGGCAGCGTAGCAGGTGTGGAACAAGGAATCAAGAATCAGTAGAACATCAACTGAATGAGAAACTAGGTATCAGAACAGAAGCAGCCAAGAAGGCACTAGTCAGAAAAAAGAAATCCAAAAAACTTAGTGCATAAGATGAACAGAGGCAATACATTTGAGCTATAGGAAAAACACAAAAAAAAAAGAGTTTTAAACCAAACTGTTCATACAAAGTGTCTAATAGAAGTGAGGAAAGGATGAAGGAAAAAGGTCCCAGCAGGGTATTTCTATTAATTTTGGATTTCTTTGTTCTTACACATATAGCCTTGGCAATTCTCATAAAGTGATATAATCATAGACTGATTATATCAAGAGTATCAATATGCAGAAAAAAGGACTTAGCCAGAAATTTTTGTTACATGTTTCTTAAAGATGCTTGCAAGTTCGATGTTTGAATTGGGTGAATTATCAATTATGCAGCTATTAAATATAGGAGACAGGGCACACTTTTTTTTCATTTTTAAACAGTCCAAGGTTTTAAACCAACATTAAAATGTTAACATATTGCTCAATATTGATAAGCAATGGCAGACTATATTTCAACTGTCAACTTTAATACAATATTATAATATGATATTAGCTGAACGGAACTATACCCATTTGTTGTCAGTAAATCCCGCTGAAACCAATCGGGTGCATTTTTAAATATAAGAATATGGGATTTAACTGCAGTAAAACCAAGAATAAGTTTATTTAACCTAAATTAAATTTTAATATATTGTTTTAGACATTTTCATGTTGAAGTCTGGATTATAAATAGGTTTTTCTATTTTTTTTCTCTATTAAAGTCTGACAAATGGAATTTGAAGAAAGAGAAAACCACAGGCATCCATACAATTACTGTAATTTATCTGTAAGGAATTTCAGGGCACAATGAAAAAACCATCAAAAGTAAGAGTTAAGATACAGAGCAAAATAATAAAACATTACTAGCACAATAACAATGTATATAACAAACTCTTTAGATCCCAGTTGAAACATAATATATCTAAAATAATGTCTCATTTCACATATTTAGGGCATAACACAATGCATGATATTACGTAACTTTTAGATTTTCTCTTGAAGAGACTCTCAAGCAAGTCCTTTATAATGTTATTGAAAGTTAAATGCATATAGTTGGAAAATGTCTTCTAGCACAGCATCAGAACTTAAATACTTATCTACTCCTATTGATTCCTATTACTGACACACTGCATGACGAAGAAATCTATCTTAATAATCATTATCAGTAGCTCCATTCCAAACACTGAATTCACTTGCATCAATGACAAGAATTAACTAACTGCAGCTGAGCCATACTTTTGAAGGAATATGTTTAAACCCTGTACTGACTTTTAAACATTTGGATTCTTTTGGAGTTGGCACATATAATAAATCAAATAAATAAATAAAGGACCGGATGGATTATACCCCAAGGTTCTGAAGAAACTGGCATACGAGATCTCAGAACCATTGAACTATATTTTTCAAAGATCCTGGGCATTGGGGAACTGCCAGAGGACTGGAAAAGACCTGACGTAGTTTGCATCTTCAAAAAAGGGGGAAAAAATAGATCCAGGAAATTACAGACCTATCAGCCTGACCTCAATACCAGAGAAGATGCTGGAAAAGATAATCAAGCAACAAATCAGCGAACACCTAGAAGCAAACAAAGTAATAACCAAAAGCCAACATGGGTTTGTCAAAAACAGATCATGCCAGACTAATCTTATTGCATTCTTTGACAAAGTAGCGATATAATTTACTTGGACTTCAGTAAGGTATTTGACAAAGTAGACCATAACCTACTACTAGATAAAGTAGAAAAATGTGGGTTCAACAGCATCACCACCAGATGGATTCGTAACTGGCTGACCAACCGCACTCAACATGTAATCCTCAATGGAACTGCATCTACATGGAGGGAAGTATGCAGTGGAGTACCCCAAGGCTCTGTTTTAGGCCCAGTACTCTTCAACATCTTCATCAATGACTAGGATGAGGGGATGGATGGGGAACTCATCAAATTTGCAGATGACACCAAGCTGGCAGGAATAGTCAACATTCCAGAAGATAGGCTTAAGATACAGAAGGATCTTGACAGACTTGAACACTGGACGCTATCTAACAAAATGAAATTCAATGGTGAAAAAAGTAAGATTCTTAGACAAGAAAAACAAAATGCACAGGTACAGTATAGATGGTCCCTTGCTGTAAGCCGCCCAGAGTCCCTAGGGAGTTGGGCGGCATAGAAATGTGACTAATAAATAAATAAATAATAAATAAATAGTGGTAACTGTGAGCGGGATCTTGAAGTCCTAGTGGACAACCATTTAAATATGACCCAGCAGTGTGCAGCAGCTGCCAAAAAAGCCAACTCACTTCTAGGCTGCATAAACAGAGGGAGAGAATCAAGATCACGTGAAGTGTTAATATCACTTTATAATGCCTTGGTAAGGTCACATTTGGAATACTGCATCCAGTTTTGGTCATCACAATGTAAAAAAGATGTTGAGACTCTAGAAAGAGTGCAGAGAAGAGCAACGAAGATGATTAGGGGACTGGAGGCTAAACCATATGAAGAACGGTTGCAGGAACCATTAAACTATGTCTAGTCTAATGAAAAGAAGGACTAGGGGAGACATGATAGCAGTGTTCCGATATCTCTAGGGCTGCCACAAGGGGTGGTGGTGTCAACCTATTCTCCAAAGAACCCAAGGGCAGGACAAGAAGCAACGGGTGGAAACTAATCAAGGAGAGAAGCAACTTAGAACTAAGGAGAAATTTGACAGTGAGAACAATTAATCAGTGGAACAATTTGCCTCCAGAAGTTGTGAATGCTCCAACACTGGAAGTTTTAAGATGATGTTGGATAACCATTTGTCTGAAGTGGTGTAGGGTTTCCTGCCTAAGCAGGAGGTTGGACTAGGTCCCTTCCAACTCTGTTATTCTAAATCAAATCAAATCAATCAAATCAATCAATCAAATAAATAAATATATATATATTATTAGGACAGTCTCTCTCTCGCTCTCTGTAATAAAATATAAAGACAAAATTTAATCCACTGAATAAGTAAAAGCAACTCTGTGAAAATACAGAAAGAGGGAATTTATAAGCAACTATTTTTTAGTAATATATTTCATTCATCATTGATGATTAAAATACAAATGACTGTTCAAGCAATCCAATTTGCCACTTATAGTGTCAATCTGATAGACTTTCTCACAATTCCTTCAAATTCCAAGAAGTTCAGTGAATGAGTATAGAAGCTTTCTAAGAAAGTTAAAATATAAGTTAAATATAGCTTCGAAGAAGAGCCAAAAAGTAGGTAAAACTGTCTCTAATTGCAGCTAGAGATGATAGGTAACTATGGTGAAAAAAAGAAATGACTACAAGTTAGTATGGTTTTAAGATCTCAAAATGAAAGGAAAAAAAACTATTGGAAAGCAGAGTTTGGGAAATACACTGATCAACACGATCAGAATTATTTAGTTAGAAGGAAACCATGAAGAATGTTTGGCTGAAACTTTCTTAGGTTGTGAAAGCAGTGCTTGGAAATCAGTGTAAATTGTCCTTTCACCTTTAATCTGAGGACAAAATCAGAAAAAGTGGTAGATACTTTTCCAGGCTGCCTATGCAAGTGATTTAACTGTGAGTGGGATCAATCTTTTATCTTATTCTAAAATAAACAAAACCATCTTACCAATAATGATAAAAATGGTGGACCATCATACCTGAAATCCTTCAGTTGGTTCTGCTTTGGCTTTATCTTGCAAAGTTCCTTCAAGTTTGACTTCTTTTTTTACTGTTTCCTTTTCAGTTTTAAGAACTGCTGGTTCTTTGCTGACAGATGCAGCTGGTATAGTTGGCTCAGTAACATGGCTCTGAGCAATAGCTGGTGCAGATGTAGGCCGTGGGCTTCTATCAGGTGTAACCACTGCTACTGCTAAGCAGAAATAGATACATCTTCAGTTATAGTACAGAACAGAATCAAGAAGAAAGCCACAACACTGCAAAATAAAGATATGCAAAGCAATTGGCATGTCTAAAGCAGAGTTTATTTTTAATAATGCATGAAGAAAAATGTTAAAGAAAACATTTAATACCACCAAGAGCCACACATTTAATGTTAGTGAACAATACAGTACGTAAAAAACCTTCTTATTTCAAGAGACACTGTACAAAGTAGGTAACTGGTGCAAATAAATATCACAGGCAATATATCATCACGTAATTACTGCTGTTAATCTTGCGATAAATGCAAAACAAGACCACTTGAGTTACTGACAGACTTAGAATCCTTACTATAAAGATTAAACTAAATAAATTAGTATTTTTGTTTCAAAGGTGGCCCAATCGTAACACTGGCTTTTTTAAAAGCAATTTTCACAATTATATCCTCCTACTATTGTGAGAATAGTATGAAAAAGTCCAGATTACATGACAAGAGTCTTTAACAGCTTTCTCTCTCTTAAATGGGACAGTGAAACACACTGTAAATTGGATCACCTCTCAGATGCAACAATACATTCAGACTGGGTCCTAAGAAAACTAAGCAAAAGAATGAGCAGCAATAGTACTTCATGCTACATCTATATTAATTTATTTTACATACTCATTACTATTCAAAATGTTATCCAAAAAATTATATTGCCTCAAGTTTGACATTTTCAAAATCTAATTTAAAATTGAAGTACACATTTCATCAATCAAGTATACTGTACTTGATCAATGTCAAATGATATTACTCAAGCTAAAAAAATTATCTTTGATACTATCTCTTCCATATCTTGTTTTGGTTCTTTAATGCTGAACTGGCATTACTAAAGTCCCCCTAATTCCCAAACAGATATATAGGTACTCCTCAATTTAGGACCACAATTGAGCCCGAAGTTTGTTAATCAATAACTGAGTTTTGCCCCTTTCTACGACCTTTCTTGCCACAGTGTTAACTGAATCACTGTTAAGTTAGTAACATGGTTGTTAAGTGAAGCTAGCTTCCCCATTGATTTTGCTTGCAAGGTCACAAAAGGTGATCCAATGACCCCAGGACACTACAACAGTCATAAGTAGATGCCAATTACTAAATGTCCAAATTTTGATCATGAGACCACAGAGTTGCTGCAAAGATTCTAAGTGTGAAAACGGTTATAAATCACTTTTTTCAGTGCCATTGTAACTTCGAACAATAAAGGAGAATATTTATAGCTCAGGGTAGGCATGAGGGGTCCTTGGTACTCTGAGTTTGCTTGTTTTCTTGCAGATGTTTCATTAACCAAACTAGGTAACATAATCAGTGCGCTGAATGAAACATCTGCAAGAAAACAACCAAGCTCAGAAAGCACAAGGACCCCTAACTTTGAACATTTCACTAAACAAATGGTGTAAGTGGAAAACTACCTGTACTTCACTTCCTTTCCCTCAGTATGGATCTATTCCATGCTACCACTCCTAGTTCATGCTCATTCACACTGGCAATGTTCCAGAGAGGAGGAAAACAGTGGAAAACATGCATACTATCAAAATTGGACTAAACTACATATAAACTCTTTTAGAGCAGCTTTAATTGTGAATGCCCCCGTTCATAATTTCAAGTCTATCAGATAAATATATTAAGCTTAGAGTATTAAACTCTACCCATTATGGTACTATTTTGTGCCATACTACTGGTAAGTATTGTTATAATAAGTCTACTGAATTATTAGATAAATTAGAAAGAATGAATATTAGTCACTAAGGAAAATATATTAGTCACAAAATATAAGAAGTTGTTACTGCGATACCTGACTCTTCCTGAATTGTTTCAAGTAATAGCGATTTTGGCTCTAGATCCTGTACAACTGATTTTTCTTCTTTCTCCTCTTCTTTTATTGTACTTATGTCAAGAACATGCATAGCTATAAAAGTTATGAATGCATTTTAAAACTTCAAAGAATTAAAAAGAGAATTACTAGGAGTAAACTTGTAATAGAATTTTGTCTCTTCTTCCAAGCTCACTCAGCTCTGCCCAGCTATTTTTGCATGCAAATACATGCACAGACACATTGCTCCGCATTTTTTTCTATTGAAGCAGTCATTCAGCTCTAGAAAAAAAACATGACTGCTTCAAAGATATGAAGTGAGCTTGCAGTCTTTAGATTAGATCTAAATATAAACAACCTAATTATTCTACTTGCTTTCTCTATCCAACTTGATAAATGATTCACTAGTACTACTGTGTACAAACGACAGAATGCAAATTTAATATCACTGTTCTAACAACATGTTACAATTTTGAGGGTTACTACTTGTCACCATTCTGTTACGTGAACACACAAGAAGAATAAGGGGCATGTGTTTATATATGTAGTATCCTTATAAAAGGATACTGTTCTCCCATTAAATTTCTTTAGTCTTATAATATGAAACGTAAATAATATACGCAAAAAATGATACTTCCATTCTCAAAAACCTAATTAGAAGCTGAATTATACAACAGGAAATATCTAACAATAATCCTACTTCATCTGAACAATATTAAAATAAACTATTTAGCAAATTGCTCTAAATATGTCTTAGCACTTAGAAGAATGACAAAATAAAACAGCATTGTGAAAGCAGCAGAACTGAGACTGAATTCAATGTCTTAAATGTGCTCTGAAATGTTTGTCAGAAGTAATCTAACTTGCTTTGTACAGGCTTTCCAAGACAGATTATACTATTATAGACAAACATAATGTTTTTAAAAATAGGATGAAATCCTCATGAAAAATAATGCTTAAATTACAGCAAAAAACCCAAAGATATGCTAAGTTTGAATATAACTTTAGGACTGCATAAATGACATTTCCAGCATAGCAGTTGCACACTATCCATACCGAAGAATATAGCTGGCCAGAGATATTGAAGAACTCTTTTGCAAAGTATCTTTTTTTATTTTACAATAGCGAATACAGAAAGTGGTTTTCCTTCAGTCATCTGACACCTTAGAACCAAACTATTTTCTCAAGCAACTGAGATTTGTGGCTTTATTGTTGATGCAAGAATCCAAGTATTAATATACAGGAGGGACTTTGTGTTCCAATCATTGAAGAACTCATTTTATTCCTTTATGAAATTGGGGGGGGAAGGGAATTTCCTGGGAGGAAAAATATACCCCAGAACATGTGAAGCATTTCAGAATCAGGTAAGATGTCTCAGCTCACAAAAGGATAGAAAAAGCAGCGCAGAGACAGGGACAGAGAGAGAATCAGTGCTACCCACAGCGATACCTGGCTTCTCCTGAAATTGTTCCACAGGTTCTGATTCCGGAACCCCAACCAACACCACATCCTCCTGCTTCTCCTCCTCTACGAGTTTGAACTGAATTTTTTGAGAGCCACGTTTAGCTGAAGAAATTTTGCACATGTTAAGAATATACAAAACATTGTATATAGAAAAGAAGTTGCTAAATTTCAGTATGGATACAACTGCTTTGTTGATTTCTTCAATTTTATATTCAGCTGCTTTCAGTTAAAATTATCTCCAAATTTGAAATGGTTCTTAAAATTCACAATTGTTATCTATATTAGAAGAAGCATTGTTAAGTGTTTAAGGAAGATTTAAAAGCTACTTTTATGAACATTTTAAAATTGTTTGTCTTCATGTTATGTCACCAACATGGAAGTCTTTTCCTGAGGCATTCATGTTACATAACAGAAGAAACAATGAGTCACACAGGAGATAATAGTTATTTCCTCATGACCTCCAGAACGTGGCAAAATAACAGAGTTGCGGTAACCAGGGTATGGTAAGAATCAGATGCCAGTTTTCGGTTTCACATTTTTTTCAAACTTCCCATGTGAGTCCAATACCATTTTTAAATAAATCAATTACTACACACGTAAGGCAAATCCAACTCAGTAGAATCTGTAAAGAACCAACTTAAACTGGAACTTATAGTAAAGAGAATAGGGTACTCACCACCATCAAGGCTTCTAGAAGCACGTTTACTTGCTGTTCGTTCAAACTGAGGTGCAGGCCTATCTATCAGGGCACTAGCTTGCCTGGTCTGAGCTTGTGTCCGGCCACTGTAGCGAAATTTAGAACCCAGCACCAAGAATCTGCTCTTGGGGAGCGCTTCAGTTGATGTTAATCTAAAAGATACATGCATGTTCTAATGTTATTAATTTAAAACCCAGGGATATGTTTCCAATTCAGATAAAATGACTGCCACTCAATAGCGAGCACCATCTTAATTGTATCTTTACTTTATTGACTTATAAGTGCCATTCACATCCATCAGCAGGAACCCCAAGGCTGTGAAGCTGTGAGATAACAAATGATCAGAATTCACTCTGCTTTTTAAAGGTAAATATAGATCTGAATGAGATTTTCTTCATTCGGGCAGCATGTGTGACTGTTGCATTTTTTTTTGTTTTCTAAAATTTCTGTTTTCCAATTTGTAAAAAATATTTACAGATTTGGCTTCACTGATTTAGTAAGAGAATTTCTCATTAAAGTCCCCATGTGTAAGATTGCATAGGACTATAGCTTTCCCTTATAAAATAAGCACAATTTCTATTAAGTTCTGTAATTGTGGGCTTTGGGCAAGACATTTTAAAGTAGCCCCTTTCCAGTTTTCTATGCTTAGCTAAAAGGGAGAAGTGTTTGATAGAAGAAAGCTTTCTTATTTAGAGAAACTTTGCAAATGGGCTACCTCCAGGCTTGTATATTCTGAAGTAATGGAACAACAAATTAGTTAATTTTTATTATGAAAGAATCTGACTGTTTACATTTAGTTATTCATTTATGAATACAGACAATGCTTGAACAATTTTATGCTATTCAAAGCTTTGTGCTCCTCCACCCACCTGCTGCCAATGTACTGGCCTCGGCACCTGTTACTTTCTACCATGGTCTCAGCAGTAAAGAATGAGCCTCCCGATCATCCCAGCACTTCTGCTTTTCTCCCCTTAGCAGCCAATGTCCTTGACTATTTCCCATTTTTATGCCATCAACCATCATTCAATCAACTTCTGCCTGAAGTGACTGCTTTTTGTTCCATGTTAGTAACAAAAGTTCAATTTTATTCTACAAATAGACAAAATAATTTAAAATATAGGTAGTTTTTGCCCAATTATGTTAATACTTGAAAAATCACGACTGCATTTTTTTAGTGTCAACAGTCCAGTTGTTATCAAGTGAGGACCGTACAGCTTGCTAAGTGAGGACTTCACGTGACAGTGACTTGCATGTTCCCGCCACCTTCCCCATTGACTTTGCTAGTCCTAAGGTGGGAAAGGTCACAAATCATGATCACATGACAGCCAGAAACTGCAATGGCATAATTGTGAGTTAGCCAAGTACTGAGATCACCATCACATGACCATGGGGGTGCTACAATGGCTATTAAGTATGAGGATCAGCTGTAATTGCTATTCGATTAGCGCCATTGTAAGTTTGAATGGTCATTGAAACCATATTTGATCTCATCTAGCTTAGATCAGAAGTGGAGTTAGTAGATGTAACAGTAACAGTAACTGTTGGAAGGGACCTTGGAGGTCATGTAGTCCAACACCCTGCTCACAGGAGACCTATACAAGAGATTCAAACTGCCGTACACCTATAAACACCATTTCTTAATTAGCCTGCAATAAAAAATACAAATGCAAACCTGAAAAATGTGTGGTGTTCAACACAGACTTTCCACAATTTCTTAGCTGCTCGATAACTAGGAAGTTTGAAGCCAATAGTACTTTCATATTGTTCATGCTATGGAAAATAGTAAGAGTAAGTTTGATTGGCACAGAAGTTATGCACTGGATTAAATTATTTATTAAAATTAAAAAAAATATTTTCATTGGATTTTTAAAAAGAAATAACCATTGACCAAAGCCAGTAAATTTCATTTAATTTAAGGTATAATTGAAAAAGTTATATCATCATCGTCAACTAAAGAAAGCAAATTACAAAGGAAATGAAATGAAAAAAAAATGGGGAAACAGGAGAGAAAGCCCTGGAAAAAATAAAATAGGGGAAAGAAGGACCAGTCACTCTTTCTTGGCTCAGCTCACCTCACACAATGATTGTGGAGAAAATAGGAGTGGGGGGAGCAAATTAGTAAAATATAGAAAATAAAGTAAAATCCTAAAAACAGTTTTTAAAAACTTTCAAGTATGTGGCTGCATTAAAACTATAATGGCTTGATTGCATAATGTAGTTGTTTTTATAGCAAATTGAATACTTCATTCTAACCATTTAGCAAATCAAATAACTAGGTTATAAGTTACCATACTCCTTTCACTAGGATTAATTGAAGTGATTAAAAATACCACTCTTAAAAAGCATTTTCCCAAAGGAGAAAAATGCAATATGATTTTACATTAAAATCACAGCATGACTTGGTCAAATTTCAATACAAGATGATGTTTTTAAATGCTGACAAGAAGTGCAGATTTACTGGTAAAATATGTTATTATCAATAGAAATATGTATGTCATAAATATATATATCTGAACCTAAAATGAATATTTACTCTTTAAAGCTGATATAACTAATAGCAATATCCACATTAGAGCAAGAACTCTGAATTCACCCAAGACGTGTTCATTTGATGTAGATTGGTGTATGACTAACATAAAATGCAACACAGCGTATTAAGTGCGTCTAATCAACAAAGTCATATTTCAAACCATCTACACTATTCAACCCAGGTCCAAAGACAATTCCTCATAAGCCTCCTCAAAGGAAGTAAGTCATAATCCACCAAGTTATGCATGATTGTGGATAGACTTTTGTTTAGCATCCAGATTAAGTTGTTATTTGAAAAACACTTTATCCTTAATATTTCTCAAAGATAAGGCGACAAATGCATTCAATTAGAACTAAAATGACTCCATAGCCTACCTCGCCAGGCCGGATCTTGATAAAAAAGCTGCTGCGCTTGTAAGAAATCTTTAACACTTTGGGCCAAGGAAAACGGTTGATTCTCAATTTATCTTTGTAGACAAGAAGACCACTGGAACAGACTCCTAGAGTGATGTCTACACCTTCCAAGTCCTATGAAAAAAGAAAATAGGATATAATAGTCATATGTTCCTATTTCAACATTAAAAACATTAATATTTCAACCTTAGAAAAATTAAAGGACTCAGATTATTGGGGGCAATATGCTGTCTCTGTAAACCATTTAGAGAGGTCTGTAAAGCAGAATGAAGCGGTATAAAAGTCTAGGTGCTACTGCTAAAAACAATAAAAGATCATACAAACTAAAGTCAGAAAAAAGAGAAAGTGGAAGAGGTAAAAAGGAAAGGATAAGAAAAAAAATATTTAAGGAAGTGACTTTCAGTCTTCATTACAAGTACAAACATGCTTGGTGATTCTTTACCTCCCTATAAGGTTACATATCCCTTGTCCATATACAAAACCCATAAATCATTAACATTCCAGTCTTGATGTCAGCAAAAACTTGATAAAGATACCCATTTTATAGAAACATGTCTTAGTTTAATTTTGGTTGAACAAACCAACTTTTACTCCTTCCTTTGGCTTCAAGCAATCTTGATCTTTAATTCATTCAAATGAATTATCTAACAATCTACTAAATCCATAGAGGCAGAAATCATTGCTGATATTTTAGCTGCTAGTTTGGGTGCCCAGTCTTCAAATATCTCTTGGGGTATTTCTAATGTCATACTATTTTCTATTATTTTGTCTCACTTTTTATTCTTTTTTCTTTTATGTCTAGAATCTTTAATTCCCATCTAGCCCAATTTCTAAATTCTAAAATCATAGTCTCACATTTCTGTTGTGACTGAAGGTAGGTTGCACAATTTAGTTTTAACGAAAGGATTATTTTTTATAATTATTTCCAAAACCTTATGGTAAAACTCCTAATAATCCATATTTGTCTGGTTCCTTATTTCATTTATAACATTTTTGGATTAAAGTCTTATTTTGCTTTTGCTATTTCAAATCCTTTAAATTCTTAAGCTTTAACTTTTTTTATTCTGGAAAGAAGATAAACTCAACAGGTGGCTTTGCCAACTTGTAGTTTTTAAGATCTCTAATACTCTTAAGACAAATAGGTAATTTTCAAAAGTGATTAGAAAGTGAGGTTAGCAAACTTTTAAAAGGTTCCACTGTAGATGTGTGTTGCCTTTCCTTTGTTTCTCAGTGCTCAAATCCACAAGAAATCACTTTCCTGTGGTTTCCTCTCAAGCAGGCTATCTCGCATCTGCCCCTTATCCACAGAGGTTCCATGGTACCAGTCTATTCATCAGTACTTCAGTTAGTCATGATGTCATCTCTTCTTGTTCAGAGATGTGTTACAGCACCAGTCCTCATCAGAAGTCTTCTCAACATTAAAAATGCTTGATTCTATCCATGGCTTCTGCACTAGTTATTTTTTAATTTCTTCTATATACTGTTCTCTTGACAAAATTCTGACCTGAGTAAAATGCTCTTTTCAAATACAGTTCTCCATTAAATGTTCCATATTCTGATTGTATTAGCCTTGATCCAACAGGATAAATATAATTTCAGATGCAATTGTTTACATTCATGCAAGCATATTCCCCCCAAAAATAAAAGCTCTCTCTACACAATTGTCAAGTCATTTTTCAGTGTTTTCACCAAAGGCAAAATCCCTCCCGAAAGTTCCTAAATTTAATCCAGGATTTCACTGCTTGTATATGAAGCATCATAAAAACAAAAGAGCATTATGGAAAGGGCCAACTCTCTCTCTCTTCTGGCAAAGCTCAGAATTTTTCCACCCAGTGGGAAACCATCCTTTTCTGAATTAGCTCTACGTCCTCTTTGTTTAGAATACTCAAGAGCACAGACAGATGAGTGCTAGAATTAGTATGGTTAGATTATGCACAGGAATTCAGAGTGTGTAAAAAGACAGATTCTTCCTGTCTCCCATACTCTGGGGCCTGCCTATTAAATAGTGCCATCTGGTGGGTCCCAGGAAGCAAGCTTTCTCTGTTACAGCATCTGCTCTTTCGAACGCCATATCCCCTGGATTCAGAGAATCCCAAACCCTGCTAGTATTTCTAAAAAAAACCTGAAAAATTGGCCCTTTCCTCAAACATAGAATCTGGAGGTTAGGTGAATCTATTGCAGTAAACTGTTTGTTGCTGTTGTTGCTGTTGTTATTATTATTGGAATTGAGTTGGCTTTTGGTCACCACTACTTTCTTTTTTACTTTCTTATTTGGCTCATTGTATTTGTTTGATTTTAATCCTGTTTACCAACCAAAGTTGCAATTGGGTGTGATATATAAGTAAAACGTACTAAAGAATGGAAATATTATAAACAAATGTAAACTTTTACCTTGGCTTGATGAAGGTCAACTCCATACATTGACAGCTTTTTAGCATTCTCAAGAAATTCCATATCAGCCTGAGCTGGACTCATAGATCTATAAACAAATAGATTCCAAAATAGCATTTTAGCAGCACTTACAAGTGTGTCCTGGGTTTACTGAACCATGCAAATTTAATTAAACTTGTTCACAGTTAGTTGAGTTCACCCAAAATATTAAATTTATTTTAATTTTTAATTTTCAAGAATAATTTACTTTAACTTCTAGAATAATTGTAGAGGCAGTTATAATGACAAGTTATAATCTGAGTGAATAATAAATTATCACTGTATTCATGTTTTAAAGGCATTCATATTTACACACACACACACACACACCTTTAATTGATTATACAACACTTGATCAATGACAGGTTTAATACTCACTTGTATGTTTTATGTAATTCTGTGATCTTGTCTTCTAGTTCTTTTGTTTGGTTTGGGGCCAGTTTAAATTCACTGACATAATCTGCACCATGTAGATCTGTATCATAGTCTCCTAACTCAGATTGGATTGTGTAGGAACCCAGCAAAGCTAACGTAGCAAAGGAGCAAGGAAGCCGCCCATTAATAATATCTTTTCTTAGCTGGAGACACAAATAATACCTGTAAAATACAAACATCGTACCAAGGAGTTCAAAGATTCAATTTCATCAATACCCAGCAATGACTAGAACTACAAAAGTACCTCTTCACTTGCAAGTGTCTAACTAAAAAAATCCAACAGATGGATTGAAAATTATTTCAGTTTTAAAGAAAGCTTCCTAAAACCAAGTATTACTTGTTTTTGGTATAAGCATGATAAAAGATAAAATTGCTCACTCTGGACCTTATGGAACTACACAAGATTAGCATTATGTAGCAGAATTTTATTATTTTCTTCTGTATTATTTGCAGATGATGAATACAAAAATAAAATCATTCTCCCAAGAAAAAAAGCAGGACAAATAAGGTATGTATAATGAAGCCAAGTTCACCATTAAACCAACACTATATCTGTCTTCCAAAGACTGATGGACTCATTAAACTGTTTTATCTATTCCCCTATTCTTGTGTCCTGATTACATCTTTTCCTGCAGATTGAGGAGTACTAATTAAGACTTCCCTTATATATATATTTTATATTTATATAAATATCTTATATATGCATTATCCAAAATCAAGTATTTTAATTTGTTTGTTATTTTTCATTTTCTATAAGTTTAAGATAGTGTTACTTGACCTTAGAAACTTTAAGATGTGTGGACTTCAATCCCCAGAATACACCAGTCAGCATGCTGGTTAGGGAAGAGCTAAAATCTACAAATCTTTAAAGTTGTCAAGGTTAAGAAATAGTGATTTAAGGGTATCACAAACCTTGTAATATCTTCTGTTAATTGTGCTGGGTCTGGAGGATAAAACTTGACATTGAAAGTGAAAATCCATGGACCTCCTGAATTTAAGAGAGGTTTTTTGGTTAATTTCCAATAGTTGGCAAATTGTTAAATTATCATTCTTATCATCAATTGACTAAAGGGCTAACAGACACTAAAAGAGATCTGGAAACCACAAGATCTCCACTCCTTCCATCAGTTTTGCTATAATTCAGTAAGATATAGAAGTAACACATTATAAACATAAACATTACAAGCAAAATTTCTCCATCGTATTATAGAGCAAAAATAAATTACAACAAAACAACAAACCTGGAATCTCTCTGTCTTTAAAAAACATATCTTAATCCTATTCCTACCAGCTGTAATATCGCAACTTCAATTCCTAAAAGTTAAAACAAAGTCACCTTCAAGGAGTCAACCAAATATGTAACATTGGCTTGTAACCAGACTCCGATCTTTTGTAAGAAAAATAAAGACCAATTCAAACTGGAGGGGTCACCATTCCAACAACTAGTATGACAAATGCTACATTGCTGCTAAAACTGTACTTTTTTTTCCTTTTACAACCCTGTAATCCCTTTATTTGGAATGAAGTCGGGGCAATTAAATGGAGCTGAGTATTTACTGGCCAGTTGACTTCCTGATGCCTACATGATGTTTGCAGCAGATATTTTCTTTTTGTGTTCTTTTTCTGTCACTGCCAAAAGTTGATCTCTCAAATTTCCAAATGGGAGGCAAGCATCTTCACCTCTAAGCCACCATGCCACTCGGGATGCTAAAACTGTACTGTTTGCTCAGAAAAGGAGGGAAAACTCCTCTGTCAGAAGAAAAAATGGTCACAGCTAATCAAAGCTACAAAGTCAAAGACCACTGGTATATTATGACAAATTGTTCCTACAATGATGCCACCCAAATACACTGTATTCCCTTCCATATCTGCATATGTTATCTGCAAGCCTTGTATTATGATCCTCATACCGACACCTACATGATGGATTTGCCTTTATCCCTCTACCCCAGTGGCCCCCAGTAATATGCAAGTAAAAAATATTATTAATCAACTTCAGTTTTGCAAAATTCCAGGTTGTAATTGTATTCTTTCCAAGTTAATTAAATATAGCTCTGATGGGCACCAGTACTGGCCTCTCTATTTTCATATATTAACTGCACAGCTAAAATCCCAGAGAACTGAGGGTAGCAATAATAGTTTCCTTATGTAAAAAGCATGACAAGAATGACTCACCTAATTATAGGTTAATTAGCCTATTGAATATCAACAGCAAATTATATACTAGGTATCTATACACCAGAGTATATATCTGGATAGTAAATGAGAAAATAATTGATCCTCAGCAAGTAGGGTGACAAACAGGACTTTCTATTACAGACCACTGCTATAAGTACTAGCTAATAAATCCAAGCTTATAAATTCAAAATTTATAATAAATCCAAATTTGTTGTTTCCTTCAATAAAAATGCAATAAAAATGCAATGTCTAAAACTGGCACAGCAAAAATGAGTAGATAGAAATCCATCTTTGCACATGGAAACCATGGCTTGGTGCACATACAGTTATAGTATTAACACATCACGCTCTAGGCTTGTTCGAAACCATGTTTCTTCTGCTTTCTCTGGACAAGCTGACAGCTGACTTGCCCAGATAGAATGAGAGCGAGTTCTGACTGGGCTCCTGCTTTGTGTGTACAAGTCTACCCCTCCAAATAAAGACCACCTCTTTATTGTTGCATTCACACAATACATAAACTAAGCCAACAATAAACAAACCAGGTATATTGTGATGGGTGAACCCAGTGACAAAGCTACAAATGCACTGTGAACTCAGGGTTTATTATAGCTGCAAATTAATTAAGGTTATAATCTCCTAAGTGAGTAAATACTGAATCGTTATTCTGCACCATTTATGAGGGAGGGAGGGAGGGAGGGAGGGAGGGAGGGAGGGAGGGAGGAAGAAAGGAAGGAATAGATTAAATTATATTTTAGGCTTTAGTAAATCTTAAACTACAAGTATGAATTGGACTACTTTATCCTTCAATTATTTTCAAAAAGTTTTATTCCAACTCAATGATGCAATTATATCCCTGCACAATTAACATAACTGACAGTAGAATCAGTTTTAAGAAATAAGCTATTGTACTTGATAAACTGCAAGGCAGATTTCACTAATATATTTGCTGATTCCTTTCATCACTTTTGGATGACTCTGTGAATGACCTATAGGCATTTCACCCTGATCCTTTTTAACAAATACTTGTTTGAGGAATCAGACATCAGTTACCTTTTTATTTATACATATCTACCACTTTATTAAAAAATCCACTTACCATGAACTTGTTTTTTTATCTCTTTGGCAGCATCCAACCATGTCTACAAGAAAATAGCAAATATTTATCATTTGAAATGTTGAAAAATAACATAATCTGAAAATGTATTATTGCTGCATTAATACAATACAAAACTAGCACAGTAATAGAATAAAATGACACATATTACTAAAATGTTAACATAGTCAAGCTGATGAACAGGAAGTATTTTAAAATTTTTCTAATCATAAAGTGAAAAATAAAAAAACAAAGACTATCAATACTAATTGCTGCAGAATTATAATTTTACAAGCCTGGACATTTTTGGACAGTTTTCAAGTTGAAAGCAAAACACAACTGCCAATTCCCCCTCCCCATTATATAAGCTCTCTGTCTATATATGTAGATATAGTATGTGCATTTACATTGCCCTGTTCAGAAATATCAGAAGTCACTGGAGGCAGGTGCTGTCCATGGTACTGATCTATCCAGAAGACTTTCTATGTGCAGCGTTATGCAGTTTAGTACTTTTCTGTGTTAGAGCCAGTGTCTACAAATTTACCAGTGCCAGGTTGCATGCATTCTATTATCTGTTATCCAGATAAAGTTCAGTTCTTCCCTGCTACCCCACCAAATTTAAGCAAATTAATTTTCCCCAATGACTTATTAAGAACATTTTTGTGTCAAGTTTTCTTACCTTAGACGTTGGCGTATCCCATATGGCCAGTCCAAAATAGTCCTCTTCCAAAAGGTTGAGGTGATCACATACTTTCTTAAGAAGATCTTGTCCTTTGGCATGTTTCTGTAGAAAAATACAAATGGTTAAGAGAATTATAGATAATTATAGTAAAGATGTATTTTTAGCTTTGGTCATAAATGGGGAAAAACAAAAACAGATGAAAAATGGCCAGAAAGAAAGCTGCAGAGATGTGAAGACTAAATGTCTAATCTGGGACATAGAAAAAGGAAGGGGGGGACAAATACACCACAGAAACAAACAAACATACATACAAACAAACCTTAAATAAATCTGACTGGGCATACAAGTATATCCCTTCACAAAAAAAGAGAATCATGTATTTCATTATTTACAATCAATACTCTCTTCCCTTGAATAGTACGTTAAATTATTGGAAGGCTGCAGTCCTGTTTCCTCTTAAGACTTCTCTTCTTTAAACATATCCAATTATTTTAATAGTTCTTCTTATGATATGGTGTCTTAGCCTGTCACTATCTTTGCTGCCTTTCTGTATTCTAATTCCTCTGCCTTCTTCTTGTATTGTGGTGACAAAAAATGGAAGCAGTATTTTAAATGCTGTCTTACCACATCAAAGTCATCGGAATGATAATTCCACTCCACACTACACTGGTGCGGTCTGACCAGTGTAATGTAGAGTGGGACAATCAATTCTATGATCTTGACATTATAATTATGTTGACTGCAGTGGCTCTTTTGGCAGCTGCAGCACACCATTGGCTCATGCTTATTTTATGGTCTATCAAGACATTCAAATCCTGCTCACAAATACTATTGTTTGGCCAGGTACCACCCATTTTGTACCTGTGCACCTGGTCTTCTTTACCTAAGGTTTAGAATCTTACATTTTTTATCACTGAGCAGCATTTTGTTGGATAGGGTCCAATGTTCAAGTGTATTAGTTCCTTCTGAACCTTGATCCTATCTTCTGAAATGCTAGCAATTCTCCTAACTTCGCATACCTTTCTACATATCTACAGATATTCAACCAATTGTGAATCTTGTAGTGAGTTACCCTGTGGTAAGATGGGCTGTCAATATATATATGGTCAACTTTATTAAATGCCTTACTGAAGTCTAAGCACACTCCATCTATAGGTAGTCCTCATTGAACAACCCACTAGTTCAATGACCATTCAAAGTTAGGATGGCACTGAACAAGGACCACTTATGGCAGATCCTCATAGTTGCAGCCAAGCTGCCACACTGTCCCAATAATCATGGGTTGAGTTGGGCAGTTGGCATATTATTCACAATTGTTCACAGTATCCCACAATCATGGGATCACCAGTGATTATCTTCACTACTAGCTTCTAAGAAGCAGTCATTGGAGAAGCCATCAGGAGGTTGCAAATGGCAAGCACATGACCCCAAGATGCTGTAACTCTGCAGGATTCACCTTACATTGGCAACTGGGACTGCCACAACTGCCACTGTAAATTGGCATGGCAAGTGAGGATCTAATAATCTAGTCAAAAAAAAAATGATTTGTCTGGCACAGCCTATTTTTTAACAAAACCATGAAAGTTCTAGTAATCACCATCCACTAAATAATTAGTTAAATGAACAGAACAACAGATAGTTGAATTATGGCTGGTTTAATTCATCTGTATTTCTCCACAATTTCATAAATATGATTTTGGCTGATGGCCAAACTATAATTTTCCGCTAGAGCCTAAAGATTATAAATCAATATAGGAGCATTGCTTGAGGCACTGATGGGTGAGACGTTTTTTTCTTCAAGCATCAGCAAGCCTTTCCCTCCCAGCCCACAAACAGATGTCAGGCTGAAAGGATATAAAAAGCTGCTTTATATCATCAGCCTGTTGTCTTCCCTGCTAGCAGCAGTTCTCCAGGGACTTCAACCTAGGATCTTTAATCAAAGATGATACAGAAGGAATGTAGAATCCAAGGCAGTGAAATCACGACTTTACCATGAGCCTCCCATATGAAAAAAGAATCTCTAAAATTTGCCGTTTTGTTCAACTTCCATTCTCTACATATAGAATTAAAGACTACACTTTAGAGGTACACATACACAAAGTAACCACTGGGTAAAATAATACTAATAGCAATATTTTAATACCATTATATAATAATGTAACATTCATACACTGACTAAAACATTTTAAGTCAATTAAAACACCTATTTTGCTCAATCAGCTACAGAAATACAACTTGGCAATAAACATGCATTTAGGTTTAATTAGTGACTCGAAATATCAGTAAACTTTTAAAAAGAACAGTGGTACTTAATTCCCAATCTACTATGCAACAATCAAGCAAAAGGGACAAGGTAATGTATCACATGCAACTTCTATTATCCGTAACTTTAAAGGTGCAACTACTATGTTTTTATTTATTTTATTTTATTTTTTATTTTATTTTATTTATTTATTTATTTTGCAGGCGTATATAACAGATGTAAGTATAAACATGATTAGGAATACATGAAATGGATACAAATAAATGGGGTAGGCACTTTGGTGCGCTTATGCATACCCCTTACAGTCCTCTTAGGAATGGGGTGAGGTCAACAGTAAACAGTCTAAGGTTAAAGTGGGGGTTTGGGACAGAAACCACAGAGTCAGGTAGTGTATTCCTGGTATTGACCACTCTGTTGTTGAAGTCGTATTTTCTGCAATTGAGTTTGGAGCAGTTTACTTTAAGTTTATATCTATTGTGTGCTCGTGTATTGTTGTGGTTGAAGCTGAAGTAGTCATTGACAGGTAGGACATTGTAGCAGATAATTTTATGTACTACTTTTTAAATTTAATTTAATTTTTTTTAATTTTATGTATTAGCAAGGCTCAAATATGCCTATAGTATAGTCTAGTCAGTTCCTCTCATACCAATATCAAACCTCTTCACCTTATACCCAATGTCATTCATTCCTGACAACATATCAAACATTAGAACCCACTGATTGCTTAAAAAAAAAATTAATCAGATTCCTGGGGTCAATTATAAAGTAGTGGTTCCTCCAAATAGTTATTTTATGAGTGCAATTTTTTTAAAAATGAACTTTGTAATTTAAAAATAGGGTGGATTTGTTTAGTCTACTATAGAGAAAAATAGAGTGTTCTATCATTTGAAAAAGATACAATGAATCAGGACAATCACATTCCCTCCCCCATATTAGTTTTAATACAGGTTTACAATTAAGAAAAACAATCAGTAAGATATAAATATACTTACATCCACAGAACACTCAAAAATTGCATCATCCAGTAAGGTAATCTTGCAATGCATGCTATTTCGGGGTCGTCTTACAGTTTTGGGAGCACTTTTTAATTCTTTTTCCACCTTTCCCTTGTTTTCTTTTTTTTCACCTGTATTGGAACACTCCACCTGCTCTTTTTCTTCCTTAATTTCAAGATCTATGTTCTCTGGATCTTGGTCCTGATCTTCTCTCCTATCCTCTTGAGCAGGCTGAAATCATTAAAATATTCTAACATAAATAAAACATTTCCCTGTAATATGTGTTCATATTTGTATTTTATAAATCTTTATTACTTTAAATACTTGATAAGAAACTTTTTTAAAACTGGGACACTCTATCTGAAATTCACAATCTGCATTGGGGGAGGAGGGAGACTTTTTAAATAAAAGGATACATGCATATACTGGGAATTGCTACTTAAATGCCGTTAGTTTCCAATATAATTTAAAAAGTAACAAAATACATCCTCCATAAATTATACCTTAAAGATGTGAAACATTTCCCAACTTGAACCTAGTTAAATAAACTTTTTCAAAATTAAGTTGTAAAACTTGGACTAATTATTTTACATGCTGCCTACTGCCAAATGGCTCTAAGAGGTACCCACATACTCAGTAAAAAGCATAAGTATCTTAAATCCCTATGCAAATGAGGGGCATGCCTCAACTCCAAAAGAAGTGTTTTCAATTATGGCTGGATCACTGGAAAAGCAGACATTCTGTGGATGTTAGACATACCCATGTTAAAGCCAGAATTTAAAACAGGATGGGGACAACTGCAAGTATCTTTGACACAAGCTTTGTGAGGCTTTGTGCACCTTGAATTGGAACTGGAAGACAGTATAGCTTTTTCAATATTGGTGTAATAGAGTATTTATATTTTCTAGGGAATAAAATCCACGAAAGTCCCAATAAAAATATATTCTGTTTTAGTTATATTAAACTAAATTATTAAATAAACTATATTAAATTAAAGTCATATGCACATTATTAGGAGGAATCTCCCTAGAAATCTAAGCAGCTAGAAAATATTACATTTACATGATATTTACCTGAGTTTCTGCACTGCTGAGTGAGTGAAGATCTAAAGACGGATCAGTCCTAAGTTCAGGTTCAGGAGCTGCTATTGGGGCTTTCAGCAAAATTTCTTCATTGAGATCAGCTTCTATATCAGTCTCTTTCTGGAGTTCTTCACCAAGTTCTTTTGTTCCTGCCCCGTTGCCTTCTTCCTCCGATACCTGAGATTTGGGCCTCTTGAGAAGTGATGAAAATAAGCGTGACAGGCCACGAGTTTCAGAACTGCATTCTTTGTTCTTACTCTGGTCCTCTCGGGTGGGTGTGTCACCATTGGATGCTTTCAGCTTCTTCTTGGATGGATTATCCCCCTCGGGTACTTTCTCTACAAAAGATTCCTGGGGATCAGTTTCAGCAACTACCTCCTCCTCCTTTGGGGGCTGTTGTTTAGGAGTCTCAGACTCTGCCACTAAACTCTTTTCAGTTGTCATGTTTCTAGTGGCAAAAAATTAAAAGAAATTTAAAGACATGAAATATTAATATAAAACCACATTTTATGTTAAATAGCTACCTTATTTTTCTTAATCCAGAAAAAAAGCACCTAACATTTATAATTTATAAAATTTCTTTTCCAATGCATCATTTCAGTAAGATAATGTGTGCTGTATATTTTTAATGTACTGGACGTGAATTCTCTTGTAATTACAAAATTCAGTTTATCAGGTACAAAAAATAAAGTCCAATGCAAAATTCTAAAACTTAAAATTTAAGCAAGATTGCCAAAATTAACCTTCAGAACTTTGTTGTGTACTACATGGATTACTCTCAAGGCTTTCTAAATGCTTCATACTTATAAAACAAAACAGCAGTCTACTTGAAGATGGTTCACCTTCCACTAACACCTAGGGGAATGAGTATACTAAAAGTACAATGAAAAGTCGTAATAAGCTAATCAAAGGCATGTAAATTGGGTGTTCTATATTACAAGACCCACTATTTTTTGCCGCAGACAGAACTCCTCAAAAGACAACTTAATGCACATGGATTCCCTATTTATTATATATTATCTGAAAACTAGTGAACTGTTACCAATAATAAAATCAGATTTTGGGCAGTAATATTATACAACAAAAGCCAGTTATGCATCTTTCTGACCATCTTATTTCTGCCATCACTTTCTCTTCCTATTAACTTTGATACAGGGGAAAATCCAAGATAATTATGTCTCTGGAAAAAATACATATCAATATATCTAAAGAAGAAGAAATGCAGCTTTTATCAAACTTGGAGATCAATGTAACTTGGAGATCAAACAGGTAATCAATGACAAGAATTAATTTACTATATTTGTCCAGGGAGAAAGTAGGGATGACTATTTTTACTGATTAGATGGATAGCAGGTAAGCAACAATACTTTGTTCTGCGAAAACATCCCTCAAAACAAGGTGTATCAATCTGGCTGCCTCTTTGCTTTAGTATCTTGTTCTGGAGGTTAGAATGAGACATCAGGTGTTCATTCACTGCCATATCTTAGTCTGAAGGCTCCTAAAAATCTCCTAAAAAGATTAAGCATTATATTGGCCTCTGCAGCTACTGAGGTGGAATTACATGGAGACCTTTACTGTGTAACATAAGAGGTCTTGACCTGCCTAGAAAACATTTTTTGGATCAAAGATATTAAGGCAGAAGACAGAAATTGGTTCCATAAAACAGATGAGCAAATTCTGAACATATTCTATCCACTATTCGAAGTCCAACATTCTATCTACTACTCTATATCTTGTCTTTTTCTACAGAAGAAAACAGATTATCTTTCAAGTTTCTAAAGAAAGGATTTTCTGTTGGAAAGCAGCTAGTTTATCAAGTGATACCATGTTTAGCATAACTATAAAAAAAATTAAGGGTTATATAACTGTAAATTATATATAAAATCTTTAAAGCTTTAAGAGTTTCACAAATGTAGTCCAAATTTCAGTCCTGAACTGGAGCTGAGAAAATTTTTCACCAGATAGGGCACTAAATAATTCCATGTGCTTCTAATTAAACTACTGCTACCTAAGTGGGGGTAAACACGTACATTTTCAAAATTTATATTTTAGCCTTAAAACCAGAAGACATATTTCTTTTGATTACTGTAAAAGCATCTGGAGGATTTACTATACAATAATTGCAAGTTTCAGTGCTGATTTCCTAAAACTATTAAAGAAGAATAATTTTCAAAAATATTTCAAATAAAAATATTTGCAATTTGATTCTTCAGATTCTAACATCATCCAATTGCATTAGTTGCCAATGTTAATTTTCCTATGTTATAATTAAATAATCCATCAGTGCATTCCATAAAAAGTGGTTTGAAAACAATATAGAACTATAATATTATAGAATGAATGCTGTTTATACTTTAGAAATTACACAGCAATGTAGAAGCTTAAAACCATTTCAGGAATACTATCCCGCCAAGCACGACCATAGCTGTTATGCTGACTCCTTCCCATTCATCTTGTACTTAATACAAACATGTTTATATTCCGTAAAAAGAACGAGGAGAAACTGAGTTATATTTTGGGCTATATGCCAAAACAACTTGGGAAAATACCAGCCAAAAGAGAATGTTTTTATAAGTTCCTCTACCACTCAAGCTTTGAAGTGGAGAACCAGATATATGCTTACGTGCAGCCACAGCCATAATTGTTTTTTTTTAAAAAGTAAACAACATAATCCCAGGAGGGGGAATATTTGCCATTTTAAATATGGACACAGGACAACGTTTGTTTGCAGAATTGTTTATAGTGGTGTGGTGTATTAATGAGATATATATCTTTCAAACAAACTCCACCTAAGGTTTCAGTTACGTGAATGAATGTCTCCATGGTTTCCTGAGAATTACATTACATCACAACACTTTCAAATAAAGATAACGAAAAATCCTGAAGGATGCAGAGATAGGCATGCACAACTATTTTACTACAGATACTCCTCGAATTACAACAGTTCATTTAGTGACCTTTTGAAGTTACAATGGCACTGAAAAATGGTTAAGGCCATTTTTCACACTTATGACTATTGCATCATTCCCATGGTCATGTGATTTACATACAGATGCTTGACAACTGGTTCATATTTATGACGGTTGCAGTGTCCCGGGATCATGTGATCACCTTTTGCAAACTTCTGACAAGCAAAGTCAATGGGGAAGCCTGATTCATTTAACAATCATGTTACTAAGTTAACTGCAGTGATTCACTTAACAAATCTGGCAAGAAAAGTTGTAAACAGGTTAAAACTCACTTAACAAATTTCCCACTTAGCAACATAAATTTTAGGCTCAATTGTGATATTAAGTCAAGGATTAGCTGCATATCCTGTCCTTGTTATACTCTTTTCTGAACTTTAAATTGCCTAAACCAGATCAAAAGGCTTTCTTCTTTTCCATTTCGAAATTAAAATAAAAGATTTACTTTTCCCATTTTAAAATTGTATATACTTTTTAATTAAATTAAATAATTATGGAATGAATAATGCTAAAGAGGTGAAACTAAAGAAATATTTTTGCTCTGTTTGTGGTGTGCAACTTGGTTGTGTTTCTCAAGTTCACTCACTCTAACATAAGTGAAGACACCTATAAATAATATTAATTAATCTAATAGTATCTCAGTCTGGAATAAATTCTCTCAGATACTATATTCTTGCCACACTGATAGCCAAGATGCTAGGTTTTGATAGTGTAAACTTTGGTTTGATGGAGGTTGTTCACTGTAGTGTATTTCTCTTTGTTCTTACTGGATTCTCCATTTTGGGATTCTTTTAATGCAAACCGGGTTAATGAAGAATGCCTTAATAAAATACTGGCTCTCGCTAGTTACTCTATTACACTTCCTTCATTATATATTACAAATACTCATTTATGAAATATTGAACATCTCTGATCATATAATATTGCATATTTAATATTGTAAAATATAATGAAGTGCCTTTTTATTTCTGTACTGATCTTTCAAGAAAATAAAAAAGATTCTGTGTTTCTTAAAGGATAAAAAAAGGATTACTTTTTATAAAAAGTAATCCAATTAGAATTGGGCCATTTTATATTCAATAGCATATATTGCACTGTACTTGTGATTTTTTTTTCTAGTTATGTTACAATGAAAGCATCTTCATCTGTTTTCTAGTTGTCACTCAGGTTAACTAATTTAAACATGTTCTACTGAATTAAGATTCAGAATGTTTAGAAAAACAGAGTGGGGAGGGACATGGGAGGTCTTCTAGTCTAACCCCCTGCTCAAGCAGGAGACCTTATCATTCCAGACAAGTGGCTGTCCGTCTCTTCTTAAAAGTCTCCAGTGATGACAAGGGCTTAGATATTTGTATCTATAAATATTCATAAACTATGTTTAACCAATGCAATTTTTCTTTTCATTAAAAACTGCAATTTGGAAAACTGGACTCTGAGTATTAAATATAACAATTAATGTAGCAAAGACAACAGGAAGTAAAAATATGCCTAACCTTTGAAATGTTAGACCACACCCGTTTCTGATGAAGCAACACAATTATGTTTATCTTTGAAGCTGATAATTCACAAAGAAAATGTACAACAGTAATACTAAGATTTTTCTTCTGATTGTGTCCGATTCTTGGAGACTGCCTGGACAAGTTCCTGTGGTTTTCTTGGCAAGGTTTTTCAGAAGCAGTTTGCCTCATTCCTAGTCCTGAGAAAATGACCAGCCCGAAGTTATTGGCTTTGTGCCTAAGGTGGAACTAGAATTCACATCTCTTGGTTTCTAGCCTGACACCTTAACCATGACATTAAACTGTCTCTATATTTAATCAACATATTATAGAACACAAAATCATTTCTATTATTCATTTATCAGGCTCTATTAAACATCTATTTATGGCTATTTAGAGTCTAATATAACACTTAGAGAGGCCATGTGATCACTATTTGGGAAATTCCCAGCTGGCTTCCAATAAGCAGGAACAGGATTCACTTAACAATCATATGATTCACCCAACATCTGCAGTGATTCATTTAACAATGTGACAAATGGGTCATAAAATCAGGCACAATTCATTTAACAACTGCGCCTTGCTTAGCAACAGAAATTCTGGTCTCCATTGTATTTCCTAGAATATAATTTTGAAACTTTAACACTATAATGACTAGGCAGTTTACCTAAAAGCATAAAATATAGATAAAGGATCAACACACACATAAGATTAGTTGCTAACAGCAAGACAATTTGTTTTATATTACACAAAAAGCGCTATAATTTGGCAGAGATATATATGTATCTATGAAGTCTATGAAACAGAGATGTTAACCCCTGAACTGTATAAGGTTTTAAGACAACTGAAAAGACTACAAGTAGTCCTCAATTTACAAAAAGTGGGACTAGAAAATTTGTTAAGCAGTGCAGTTGATAAGCAAGCATCATGTGACTACATGATAAATGGAGATCATGTGAACCCAGGACGCTGCAACTATCATAAATACAAGTTGGTTGTCAAGCATCCAGTCACAATCACATGATTGCAGGGATGCTGCAACAGTTGTAAGTCACTTTTTCAGCACTATTGTAATTTTGAACAGTTGCTAAATGAACGATTGTAAGTCAAGTACTATCTGTTAAGTGGTTTAGCACTGATAAAATTATTGTATCAATGGTCATTCAATTATCCTTCATATTTCATAACAAAGCATTATAGTTAATTAAATAATTTCTCCAAAAATTACTTTCTATCATTCAGATTTTTAAAATTCTCTACCATTTCTTATGGTGATAGTTCATGGTTTAAATAAGGGAGCAATATCCCCTAACCTTTCTAATATAAATATAAGATATCATTTATATCAATTTTAATAACATTTGCATAATCAAGGAGATATTTGGGTTATGTTTTAAGTTTGCTCCTGACATCATAGAAAAGAATTGAAACACTTATGGATGATGCTGTAAACTAGACAGAGTTCCTTGCAGTAAATAACAAATGTAATAAATAAGCAAACAAATTTCAAAGCTCAGAACTCTTCTTCAGTAAGATCTTAATAACACAGATAATGATGATATGCATATAGTCATGTCTGATTCTTGGCAATTTTATGAATCAGGATTCTTCACATAATTTTATTTTGAGAAAATACTTGAAAATCTCAGTACTGACACCCCAAAATGACAAACATAAAGATGTTTATGTTTACCAGGGGAGTTTTTAAGGGGAGAACTGAATTATATTCTGCCTTTCATTTTGCCAGAGGGCCATATGATTATGAATAATTAAAAGTGTAATTTAACAATAACCTTGTATGAAAGAAATTCAGAATATATGCAGTTTTAAGAGCTTTACAATCAAAACCTCTCTGTGCTTATTTATAGAACTATAATGGTTATCTCTTTTTCTTTCTTTTTTATTATGTCGAACAGTCAACTGTATTTCTGCGTTCCCTTAGCATTCTGCCTAATGAATAGCCAGTTAACCTTTTATTTCCATTTCACCAGAATATTATTTCTTCATAGTTTTTTATCTCTAGTTAGTACTAGAGAACTGTTTGCTTAGAAAGCTGGTTTAACATTACTGCTTCTTCTAGGTAGGTAGCCTATCTGCTTTCCAAAGACTTGATAAGAAATACATATAGAAAGAATGGATGTGCTAGGAATAATGCATGAGGCAGTGGCAGCACTATGTCAAACATGTGAGTTAACTCTTAGACAAGTTGCACTGAGTTACTGAAGTACATGAGTAAAGTGTATGTCTGAAACATTCCAAAGCCTCTGACCACAATCTGAGATAGGCACTCATCAAAGACTACTGGGACTGAAAATCAGTGTGACTTAAATTCAATACTACTTTCTTCAAATTGCTAAGGTGATGTATCAACAAGTTAAAATAAATCCACAACTACAATCTAGTAATTAAAAACATGGGGGCATGAAAAACCAAAACAAGATATATGAAAATATGTATAGGTAGTCCTTGACCTACAACCATTTTGTTTATAACCATTCAGTTACAATAG
This sequence comes from Ptyas mucosa, assembly GCA_012654045.1. NCBI lineage: Eukaryota > Metazoa > Chordata > Lepidosauria > Squamata > Colubridae > Ptyas > Ptyas mucosa. Next base: position 2,027,729 of record WNWU01000079.1, read on the forward strand.
CACCTATGAGCGTTTTTCACACTTTTCAGTGCTGCATTTCCATGGTCACATGATCAAAATTCAGCCGCTTGGCAAGTGACATGCATTTATAATGGTTGCAGTATCCCGTGGTCATGTGACTTCTACAACCTTCTGACAAGCAAAATAAATGGGGAAGCCAGATTCATTTAACAACTGTGTTATTAACTTAACTTGGTTAAGAAAGACTGTAAAATGGAGAAATATTCACTTAACGATTTTCTTGCTTAGCAAACAGAAATTTTGGCTCAATTATTTATTTATTTATTTATTTATTTAGTCAGATTTGTATGCCGCACCTCTCCCGTAGGACTCAGGCCACTCACAACAATAGAAAAACCCGACAATAAGTAAAGAATTAGAAAATATTAAAACCAATTTTAAAATCCCCAATACCCAAAATTAAAATCCACAGCAGATCAGGGAAGTTGGTGGAAGAGTCATGTCTTTAGGTCGGCGTGGAAGGTGCGAATTATGAACCAAAGATAGTCCTCCAGGACTACCTATATTAAAGATGTAACTTGACACCCATTCTAAAAGTAGTTGGTAGTATGTTCCTAAAGGTAGCAAATACTTTAAAGATTACAACAAACACATTCAATCAAATCTGGTAAATAACTGACAACCAGTACGAAAGTTTAAGTATTGGAGCGACTTGATCACTGCATTGTGCTCCAGTTAGAAAACCAGTTTGTACCAACTGAAGTTTTCAGATGCTCTCCAATTACTGTAACACACTGAAATAGTCAAAATATGCTACTAGAACATGAATATATGCAACTAAGTTGTATTTCATAGCTGTAAATTCATCATCTATTAACTTTAAATGCTATCAAATCTAAGTCTATCATTTGTTGGCAAAGTATTTTAAGTAGGTCTCATTGCCCTGGAAGATTTATTTTCATATTGCCTCTGAATTTGGAGTGCCCTAATACCTTAATAAGAAAAAAAAAACATTTTTATACAGTCCTTCAATTATGCAATTTCTTATTGGTTTCTTCAAGAGTGTTAAAATACAAGATAACAAATAAGTTATCTTGGAGGATAAGTTACTATCAAACACCATATCTTTATTTGTCCCTCGTCTGTTTAAACTTATTCCAGTTGTCCTAATTTGATATTTATGACATCCAAAGTCTCACGTTATTTATAGGCCCAATCAATATTGAATACTCTACAGTTGTAGTGTTGAAAGACTCTTATTAAGTTGGAATACTCTTATTAACCCAGGATTACATTAAACAAAACTCTGACAGCTGCTACAACTGATAACACTGCCAGTGAATTTAAGACAAACTGGGTAATTTTTTAACACACTGACTGTTGGGGAAGGGAATCTTTCCTGAAATCAGAATTGAAATATTTCACCAAATTAAGGTTATTTAAAAATAACCTTTAAATCCAACATAGTCAAAATGTGTTCATGGCATATAATGAAGTGAAAGCCACAAATCATATCATGCATTTAACATTTGTCTGGAATGTCTATGGAGATTCTCAGTCATCCAGATCCTGGTTGTCCCAAAGGCGCTTTTCAAAAGGCAACTGAATTGTTTTTTCCATGAAGACATTTTGCTTCTCATTCAAGAAGCTTCGTCAATTCTTTGGTCTGGAATATTTATTATATAATGCCAGCTAAATAACTACAGTAAATGAAGTAGGACTGTTAACAGACTATAAACAACACAAAGCAACTGTACTATCATCAAAAATCATTTGCAATAAATGGGTATACAAGCTTAAATCTTACTGATTTCACAGAACAGTCCATGTACTTTAGAAGTAGTTTGTCACTGACTTTATCTGGGATATTTATACTTCCCAGGTTATGGCATTAATCCATTTAAGTACTAACTTTGCCTAACTTTCTGAGAGCAGCTAAGTTCAACTACATGTGGCTAATGCATGTAATGCTTTATCAAACTGAATTTAAGGCAACCATAGCTAAGTGAAAACTCACTAGGTTTTTTTTAAAAAGTGATCTGAGCACTTTAATTTTTAACTGATTAGTTTCTATTACCGTAACCACAATATGATTTTGCAATAAAAACAGTACTTGTAAATGCAAGAAAGGCAATCACATAATATAACTTGGTTGCAGTTCCATATATCATCTCACTGTTAAAGTTTGTACATCACAATCTTGCTTCAAGAATCACCCACCCTATTTACTGTAAGTGAAAAAGAATACACATAACTCATTAATATTTATCTCATTAAACAACTTAAAAGCTTTTTTCAAAATCTTCCATCTGGTATGTGATCCTCAGACCTTTGAAAAACTTAAACGTAGACAGAAGAAATCAAGCTAAATTACAATAAGACGTATCTATAAAATACCCCCTTTAACATATATAACTGAAATAGAGACCAACAAAATGCCTATGGAGATTCTCAGTCATCCAGGTCAAGGTTGTCCCAAAGGTGCTTTTTCAAGAGGTAGCTGGACTTTCTGGCTTTTCTTTGAAGATGTTTCGCTTCTCATCCAAGGATCCATAGTGGGGAATGGAAGGATTCAGTCATCATCCAGTCAGAGCTGAAGAAGCTTCTTGGATGAGAAGCGAACGGTCTTCAAAGAAAAGCCAGAAAGTCCAGCTGCCTTTTGAAAAAGCATCTTTGGGACAGCCCAACAAAATGTTTTCATGCTGTGTTTAGGACTAAGATGTATGGCAATCAAAGCAATGCAGTTTCAGTTAACATCAAACAGAATTAGGGTATGTAATCATAAGGTATCAGTAGGCCTTTATTGTTTTTATTTTGAAATCCAGAATCTTGCTGTCAAGAGAAATAACCAGTCAAGCTCCAAGGAACGGTGTTCAGTTCATCTCAGTGTATGCGAGAGATTTCCTGTACCTGATCAGCTTTGTCTCTCTCTGTCCCTCTGTCCCCCCCTCCCCAAAACGCTTACACAACTGCAGACGGCCCTTCCCCCCCCCTTTCAAACTCGAAACTGTCACCGCTGTTATCTTTGGTGCCATTGCAAAAAAAGAAAGAAAGAAAACCCCCAAAAACCGAAGATCTAAGAGACAGTATAAAAGAGGGAGGGCTTTGAATCCAGACCACAAACCGACTGACCAGGGATATAGCAAAGAAGGGAAGGAGAAAAGCGCAGGAGGCTATCGCAGAAGCTAAACCCGCCAGCTCGCCTTTTAATCTTTCAACCTCGTCTCTCTTCTTCTCTGCCCGCCCCCCCCCCCCACCACCACCACCACCACCGACATTGGCGCGCGCGCTCTCCTCAACCCAACGCCCTCACCTCACTTGAGTCACACCGTCTTCCATCCCATAATCCCCTCCCTTCCTCCGGCCCGAGAGGCTGCCAGGCGAGCGCGAAGACACAGCTCAACACGCTTCTCTCTCTCTCTTTCCCCCCCCCCCCCCGCCCCCCCCCCCCCCCCCCCGCGGCTGACGAAAAGCGCCCCCTTTCCTCCTTCTCCTCCGTCCGTCCCACACCTTCACTGCACCACCTCTCCGTACCGTCTCCCACCATTACCACCACCACCACCACCACCCCGCGGCGCAACGAAGCCGGACGCTTCTTGGGCACCTCAGAGCGAGGGACACGGCTGTCGCTGCCCTCGCGCGGCCGGGCAAAAGGCCAACGGCCACCTGAGTGCCGTCCAGGCAGCGGCCCCGCCCTGCCCAGGAGAGAGAGAGGGAAAGACTAGGTCCCTTCTCGCGCCGACGCGCCTTCGCCAGTCCCTCGGCCGCCCAAGTCAGTCAACCCGAGCGCCAGCTGAATGGATGTGGACGGCCAGACAGATAGCCGTCTCTCTCTCTCACTTCACGACGCACCTCGCTGAGGTAAAGCGGGGAACGAGAAGAAAAGGGACGAGGGACGGAAGTCGCTTGCGTCGCCGCCTCACTTGCCTGACGCCTCCCCAGGTGGGGGATGCTTGGACACCGATAGCCTTTCGCGAGGGTGCCGGCAAGTGGTCGAAGGCGCCCCCCTTTTTTTCCCCCCTCAGACGGTCTCGCTGCTCGGCTGGCTCGCGTTCAATCGCGCTCTCCCTCTCTCTCTCTCCCCCCTTCACCCACCTTTCCTCTCCCCCCCCCCGCCCCATAACATAGTAGTAAGTTTCTATTGGCGGAGAGAAGAAGGCGGAGTTCCTCAGGGGCTCAACCATTGGCTCTCGGCCGCGGAGAGGGCGGGAACCAAAGCGGAGCGAGAAGGGAAAGAGTGGGGAGGAGAGAGAGAGAAGACTGTGTGGTGGTGAAGACGAGGGAGCGCGGGACCCGCGGAGGGCTTCGTGGGAGACGCAACGGCAGCGGGGAGGAGGAAAAAAAAAAAAAAAGCGCAAGCGCGCAGGAGGAGAAAGGCGGGCGCGGGGGGGGGGAGATAGGTAGCGAAAGAGCGCGCCCGCGCGCGAGGCTCGCGCCCTCTTCAAAATAAATGAATCCCAACGGCCATCTGGGTCAGTTATGAGGAAAAAAAAGGTGCGCGCGCAGGCGCTCTCTCTTATTTCTTCGCCGCCCCCCCCCCTTCCCCGTTTCCTTCCCGCTATGGGAGTTGCAGTCCTTTTCTGTGGATCGCCCTGGGGACTTAACCTGCTTTTTTTCTTCCTTTCTTTTTTCTTCTCATCCCCCCGCAAAAAATGAAGGAGATGGGGAAGATAACAATGGCTCGTCGGCCCAGACGTCTTTGACCAAAAGGCGGGGCTGCCGTGGTGTAATAATAGTAAGAGCGGAATGGACGAAGGAAGCGAGGCATCCAATGGAGTCGGGAGTCTCGAGCGCTGCGTCAGATGGAAAAAAAAGCAGCTCGGCTTAAAAGCGTTCGCAGGAGAAGCTGAACCCCGGTTTACTCAATTAATCCAGTTTCCTATGGCAGTCTCCGCATGTCTTATGCTAATCCCTTGAGCTGCTGGGTCCACTCGACGCAAGAGGTGAAAAGGTGGTGATTATCTAGTCTAGTGAAATGATTCAAGGTTCAAGAAGCAGCCGTTAAGGGCCATCCAGTCTGTCCCCCCCCCCAAAAGTCAGCCTACTGGGTTTTTTTTTAATTTTCCAAGCATTTGACATACAGAGAGGTACACTGCCTCTGAATATGGAGGCTCCATCTCTTCGGCTTTTGATAATCCTGTCACCTCACTGACTCGGTGATCTGCCCTATATCTGTGGCAGTGAGAACAGTCAATTAACTATATTCTGTGAAATCCTTTCTTTTGTCTGCTGTTCATCTACCCTGTTTCCCCTAAAATAAGACATCCCCTGATAATAAGCCCAATCAGGCTTTTGAGCGCATGCGGTAAAATACCACCACCACCACCCCCCGAAAATAAGCTCTCCCTGAAAATATTTAACCGCATGTGCAGCCGGTCCCCGCCATTTCCTCTGGTTAGGGTTAGGGAGACAGAGCTGAAAATCAGGTAAGACGGCAAGAGGAGACCCGTCTTGTTTCACGCGCCCCAAAATAATACGACATCCCCGAAAATAAGGCCAAGCACTTATTTTGGGGTTCAAAAAAATATAAGACAGGGTCTTATTTTCAGGGAAACACGGTACTGTAAAAGCTGCCAAATGGTGCAAGATTGTATGAGAAAATGATCTTTTAATTGCATCGGTTCTGAATTTCTCATACAATCTTGCACTATTTGGTAGCCTTGATAGTGAGTACTTAATGCCCAATATTGCTACACCCACAAGAAATTCCATACAATCCTCAAGTTTACGACCATTTGTTTAGCAATTGTTGGAAGTTATGACTGGTGGAAAAAGTGACTTACAATCTTCTCACTTAAAACTGATTCCATCATACTACTGTGGTCACATGAAAAAAATGTGGGTGCTTGGTAACCAGCATATACTTACAACAGTTATAGCACCATGGGTCATGTGATCACCATTAATGATCTTTTCCAGTCAGCTTTCCACAAAGTATATGGGGGAAGCCAGATTCACTTAAAAACCACAGCAAAAGATTGGGCAGGACTCAATAACTACCTCAGTGACAGATGTTCCAATCCCAATTGTGGTCATAAATCAAGGATCACCTGTAGTCTGAACAAGAGACAGCTTAATCCATTTGCCAGTATCCTGAGAACTACTATAGCAACAGTGTTTCATACTATAAAAGGGCAGACCATCCCTCCTATGCATTTTACTTCTGCAAGTTGTTTGAAACAACTATCTACCGCTTTCTTTGCACAATGAAATCAGGAAGTGTTGGCTCTGCATATTTAAGTTTAGCATATGCCTTTAAAAACTTTAAATCTGAAACATGCCAGCTTGCTCGACTGAAGGAGGAAGTTGTAGCAAAATAAGACTCATGGGGAAAAAACAGCTTCTACCACATATTTGCTCTGAAGAGTACTGTACACACACACACATTGGGCAGGTAAAGAATGATGCAGCTGGCTTTCCTGCTATAGCAGCAAAAATCTCTTGCATGAGATTTTTAAACTACCCATGTTTCCCCAAAAATAAAACCAGGTCTTATTGTCTTTTGGGTCCCAAAATAAGCACTAGGGCTTATTTTGGGGGGTGTCATTCCCCCCCTCCCCATGTACGAGAGGCCCATTTCTGCTTGCTCACAATGGGGCAGGAGGGTGTGCTAGTGTGGATGTGCAGACTCATAAGTAGGGCTTATTTTGAGGGTAGGGCTTATATTAGGTGTATGTGTAAAAAAAACCCCCATGCTAGGGTTTATTTTCAGGGAAACGGTATATAGAGATTAATTTCTACCACAATTGGGACTAGAATTTCAGTCACAAGGTATGGTCATAAGTAAATTGGACCTGATTTCACAACAACTGTTATGGTGGTCATTAAGTAAATCATGCAGATGTTAAATGAATCCAACTTCCCCAATGGGTGGATTTTTTTGTTGGAAATAAGTATTGCAATACGCAATCACGTTACTGCAGGATGGCTGCAACCGGTTGTAAATGCGAGCTGGTTGCCAAGTGTTCCAGTTGAGCTCACATGACTATGGGGTGGTGCAATAATCATAAATGAGACTACAGGTTGTAATTCACTTCATAGCTTTGAACCATCATTAAACCAACAGTTGTAACTCAAGGACTACCTGTATTCTTCACAGTGTTGACATATGAAAAGGATGCATCCCCTTATCATAGAAAGGCATCTGATGGCGCTGTCTAGTATGTGTCACACTCACAGCACAGGAGATGCTTTACACCCAGTCATTGAGCACTGAAACACCCCTGGCTTCCTTTTCACAAAAAATGGGTGGAAAGTAATTGAATTAACACACATACATCTAATGCAGATACACCTCCATGCACATATCAACACTGCAATCCAACAAGCTCTTTTTTCCTAACACCGTTATCAACATTTATAAACAGCATGCCATTTACTACACATAAGAGTTTAAAAAAATTCCAGGGTTCTTAATATGGAAAGGTTATTACAAGGGAAAAGAATTATAATTTTCAATTGGATGGTGTGTTTTTTTAATCTCCCTTTTACATACAAGGGAAGCGTACATACTGGCTTTGCATACTGCAGTAATCTATAAATCAAAGTATATAATGGTTGGGTAAGCCAAAACCAAAATCAATAAACTATGGATTTGTCCACAATGTGAACCAGGCCTTAGAATTACTATTTTATATACTGCATGTAGATGCCATATTTTCTCTCTCATGCTTATTTAAAGGTCTCCCCTCATTTTATTCCACCTAAAATCATCAGGAGCTCAAAGCAAGTGACTAGCCAAAATCACATAATGAATTTGGTGGTCAAGTGTGGATTTAAGTCTGTGTTTGCTGATTGAGGTTTGACCCCATAACTGTTGTACTATTTCTTTACTACATTCTCAAATATCTGACCAAGGATCTTACTGCAATATTCTCTAATCAATAAAATAGGTATGGTCTCACTGTGGCCTTTCCACGGCAACATCTTTAAACAATCTGCAATTCTAAAGCAGTTCACTATTTCAAAAGCACAGCTTTAGAATTATGGATGTCTTTTAACTACATATGAAAGTTGCAACTTTCTAATACTAATCCAAAGTATACCAATACTATACTAATCCAAAATAAGTATAGCTGACTTTCTATTTGGACATACAGTATAATATTTCCAATTGCAGGTAATCCTCAACTTACAATGGTTCATTTAATGACCATTCAAGGCACTAAAAAAGTGATTTATGACTGTTTTTCACACTTATGACTGTTGCAGTATCCCCATGGTCATGTGATTAAAATTCAAACAATTGACTCTGGGATCATCTTTTGCAATCTCCTGACAAAGTCAGTGAGGAAGCCAGATTCACTTAACAACAGGGTCACTAACTTAACAACTGCAGTGATTCACTTAATAACAATGGCAAGCAAGGTCATAAAATGAGGCAAAACTCACTTAACATAAATTTTGGGCTGAATTATGGTCTTAAGTCAAGGACTACCTGTACAATCTTATACCGTGTTTCCCTGAAAATAAAACCCTTATATTTTTTGAACCCTGAAATAAGTGTGTGGCCTTATTGCCATTTGCTCAAAAGCCCGATTGGGCTTATTATCAGGGGATGTCTTATTTTGAGGGAAACAGGGTATAAGAGATATCCAAAGGATGAACATTGTGGTACTGAGTGTGAATGCAGTCAGAGCCACTGTCTTGGGTAGCATTTTTAGTAGTCCATAACATGCCTGCCAACATTGTAACTGGAGCGCTTGAGAAATTTCTCTTAAGGAACAGTAGATAGATGCCACTTTTAAATGTGATTACACAGTCGAGGACCTGGATTACAATCCAAGAATTTTTATCAAAGCTATTTCCATTGTAGCACTGAGCTGATCTCATCAAATTTTACAAAGCTCAGCAGGGACAGTGCTGAATAATGCTTGGGTTGAAGGCTAGCAGGAAATCCCAGGCCTGGAGGCTAGGCTGAGAAGTCAAAGGAAAAGGCAATGGCAAATCACTTTATGTTGTTGCCAAAATCCTATATGGATGGGCCTGTATAGTTCCCAGGAATCAAACTTGGATTGATCTTGGGGGCAGGGGGATCAAGCAGACCATGAATCCCTTTTTTAAAAAATCATTTGAAAGCATAAAAATATATAACAATCAAACAAGGTAGAATTGTGTGATTGTACAAGCTTGATCCATTTTTAATCCAAAATAAAAGTTTGCTTTAAAATGATGAGATTAAAGCAGTTGAGGAAATGGCTTTTGTTTTCTAGTGCGCCAAAAATTCATGTTGCCTCTTGCATCATGAAGATGGTAAAAAGTCCCTTAAATTAGAAGGGACATTTTCTATAATCCTATTTGAAAGTTTAACTATGCTACAAGTATGTCTTGTGATCCCTGCAGTTAAATATTACACAGAAGAGAGAGATTTGCCAAGATTGAAATGAAAGATTACATAAGTAAATGTATTTGGAAGGGAAACAAAACATGGTCCTTTTAAGAATGTATTATACTCAGATATCTTGCCAGAGAAATTTTCACTCTGCTCCAGGTCAACTAATGATTGGAATTATGGCAGGTACATGCAAGATATATATATACATATATATATATATATCTGTCTCTTTTCTTCTGTGGTGCCAAATAAAGCACCTGGGCCTATTTTTGTCTGCTGCTATTTCTAGCTTCCAGCAGACAAGACAGGATACATATTTTCCAAAGGGTAATTTTTGGAATGTATTTCATATACTGTTGTCTCTGTTTAAAGTTAATACAATGTATTTTAGCGCATTACCGATTTTGTTAGTCTCAAGTTTGTCACTTATCAACAGAAGAGTTCCTTCAATCTTTGAAAGATTTTCTATTCAATGATGCCTTTATGCTGAAGGAACTATCTTCCATCCTCCTTTACTTTGATGTTAACACACTTTAAAAAGGAATCAGCTTTGGAGGGATCCATGGAACAATGTGTGACATGGCAGTAAGGCTGCAGAAGAAAGGGGACAACTATCTCCTATCAGCAAGAAAACAGTGAATGGACTTCTGCTCAGTAAATGATTCTGAGACAGAGGTGGTATTCAGCCGGTTCAGACTGGTTCGGGCGAACCGGTAGTGGTGATTGGGGGTGGGCCCACCCCCACCTACCCCTGCCTACCCACCTACCCCTGCCTACCCACCCCCACCTACCCCTGCCTACCCACCCCCGCCTACCCACCTGGACATAATGCTATTCTATTTAGCTACGTTTTCGAGGCCGGGTGCATGTGCAGAAGGTGTGCACGTGCACAGCAAGCATGCAGAAGGCTGGGCGCATGGGCGGAAGGTGTGTGCGAGCAAAGTAAGCATGCACACACGGAGCGAACCGGTGGTAAGAATTTATGAAAGCCACCACTGTTCTGAGAGTATTCTGGATCTAATCCAGGGGTGGGTTCTACTTACCTTTACTATCGGTTCGCAGCAGGGCTCGCTTCGCTCACGCACACGCTCTTCTGCACAAGCACAGAAGCTTCTGCGCATGCACAGAAGCATTTTGATGACGTTGGGGTCGGTGGGCATGGCCTCCCGCCGGTTTTACTACTGGTTCTATAGAACCGGTGCGAACTGGGGGCAACCCACCACTGATCTAATCCATTACTCTCCAGTTTATTAATTTTAATCCTACACTGTTAGACTATGCACCATGTTATTTATTTTGATGGGCAAGACACAAATGTGTGAAATAAGATGTAACTGTAAGATACTATCACTGCTATAGGCGCTCTATTTGTCTTTTCTCCATGAAGGAGCTTGGGGCTAGAGATACAGTTTTTACTTGTTATTTTTATAATTCATTGAGAATTGTGTAAATAATAAGTGTAAATGGTTATATTTTATTTTGCTTAATTTCTTCAATGCATTTATTTTCCAGGAAGAGAAAGCAGCCAAAAGGGAAAGAAAGTCTGAAAAAAAGTCCTCTTTTTACCTCAGTCTATGTACCAGAGCCAGCTGGCTGCAAACTCTCCATTCAGGGAATTTCAAAACATTTTCCCTCCTCTCTTGGGGCTCCTGCACAGACAGCAGCCCGGGAGGTGGTAGTTACTAACAATAGACCACTCATGTTGCAGAAAAACACGCAGATGCAGCCCCCCACATGCTGAAGGCCTTTTATGGAAAAAAAATGTTCCTGGTCATGCATATTAATAATGGCGGCCTCCTAGAAAGATTTCCTAAAATAAAGACATTTGACTACATTAAAGGCAGCCGGCCCTTGACAGCTTCTTGAATGGATGCCATTTGAGGAGGCGTAGCTGCTGCATCTTAGATTCTTTCAACTTGTCATTTAGCACAAAAACAAACATTGGTCATTAAGTGAGGGGTTGAAATGACATGTTTACAGTGGTGATCCTGGAATAATCATTAAGAGGAGAGAGAGAGAGGTAAAAGGATTAGAGCGCCCGACAGGGAGACCAGAGAAGTTTATAGGCCTCAAAAGAAATTGGAGGGAGGAGGGAGGCTGAGCATTAAAAATGCAAAACAGCCATACTTGATCTAGGTTACACTGGAATACTTTTTCCCCCAGAGATATTCCTCAGAAATACTGAGTTATTTTTATTATTTCATTTTTATAACCGAAAGCCAGTCTAGGGGAGAAAAGATAATGATAGCTATTCCATGCTGGGTCCATTTTACCTGCTATATAGGCAAAGATGTCTGCAGGTTGTTAAAGAAAGGCAATATGGCCACAACAAGTTAACCAAATCTGATTACAAGCAACACACAAAAAGCGCATTGGTTGCACAGTCATACTACCATTGACTTGGTTCCACCTTGTGAGATGCCCCAAATGTACGCATAAAATAAACCTATTATGCCTTGGATTCAAAGTTGACCTTATCTTCATTTTGCTATCCAATGATTTGCTTGATAATAACTTATATTATCCACTGCCCAGAAACAACAATTTGTAATACATTTGCATTATTCGATTTTACGTTAATGTTGCATTCCCGTGATTACTCAGGATTACTTGAACAAACTAGTATTCTTGCATCCTCAGGATTACTTGAATGAACTATTATACTTTTATGGTATTGACAATTGGCTGAGCACCTCTTAAGGTATTAAATTGCCAAATAGGCTTGAACCCTATGAACAAGTGGAGTGAGGCAGGCAAGCTATACCACTTCAAAACCTTTGTACATTTCAATATGAAGCGTGGTAATCATTAAAAATCATAAACGGAATATTTTATTTTTTTAACTATGTGTTTTCTAAAAATAGAAGCACAGACTTGTGGCATCTTCGTGACACTTTTTATAAGCTTTTGCGATTCGTGAGCCTTTAAAGTAGCAGTGAGTTTATTAAAGATTCTTTATTGCTTTTGCTATAGTGGATTATCAGAGCCACCTTTTGAAAACTTGTAATGATTTAATAATCAAATTACACAAAATGTGAATAAATCTCAAAATTGTGTTAGTCAATATCATCAACTGATTGATCTCTTATCACACTTAGAAAAGCATGCTTTTCTCTCATGCTTATTTCCTTTGTGGTCAAATGGATGACATTAGATAGCAGGGCTTTTGCAGAAGACTGTTTTAACTCTGGTCTCCTCTCCCATGATGTTTACTCCATCTGATGGGACTGAATTCAGCTCACGGACCACACTGAATTCTCACTTTGTTCTATAATATCCAAAACGTGGGGTGCAGATTTACTGCTGCTGTTCATAGCCTATTTATATGCCATTGCTCAGTATCATGTAAAATATTATTACAGTTTAAAACCAGTAGCTATACCTATAAGTAAAAAAATAGTACAGAAGAGAGGATGTATAAAAATGTATTTGAAATGGGAACAACCTATTGAAGTAAATGTACTGATTATTTTAATAGTTCATATTTAAACTTCACCACTATTGTATTATTGGAGGCCTCTGAGATTCAGGAGCTGTAGCTCACTGGCAGATTCACTCCCTGGTATAACATAGGCCAGCTTCATAATACAGCATACAAGCCCAAAAAGGAGATTTAGGTAAGAATGACCTTATAGATCTCAAGAGAAAAAAATCCACATAAACACTGTATTTTATATACATTGTATGTCCATCCAGTCTGGTGTCCCCTCCACAGTTTGGCAGATCCGTATACAAAATAAGAACAGCAAACTTTTGATCATCTGCATTCTTGAGTACTCCAATGGCCAGAAGCAAATTCATGCCTACAGCATGGGCTCCAGAAGAACAATGTAAAGCAGCTTATACCAAATCATATCAAAATCAGCCCCATTTGTTTGTTGAGTAAAACAAATGTATGATAAACTCAATCTTGCAGATAAGCAAAATACATTTATCGTTTTCCAGTAATTCCAGAAAAAAAAGGTATTCCCCATTATTGAGCAACTGCTAGTTAGCACTGCTATGAATCAGTCAGGAAAATGAAAAGAGCATAAAAGGAAAAAGCCCAGAAAGCAGAAATAAACCATGTCCATCTGCAATCGTGCTGTTCCTGGATTACAATCAATAAGTCAATTTTTTTTAAACAATAGCTTCAAAGTCTGGTTTGCTATCCTAAAGCACATTTTAGAGCAGCCATTCACTAATTCTATTCATAGAACACAGTAAATTAAAACCCACAACTAACTTCATTATTTAAACTCAGAAATCTGAATGGCAGATATTTAGGTTGTAACCTTGTCCAATAACAATACCTAACAATTTAATATAAAAGAACTCTGAACGCTGAAGAGGAAAATTGTACATATAACCCCTAGTTGATTTTTTTAGTGCATGGTCATTTTTTTTTCCAGTCCAAAGAATCAAGCCAAATAATTATATTAAAACCAATAAAACAACTAGCTCCTTGCCAATATAGTAAACAACTCATGGCAGATGGGTTAAACCTCTGTATTTAAAAACTGTCCTGTTTTTAAAAACCTTAACTCTAATATTAGCCACTTTTAAAATTACTTTTTGTGAAAAGCATTTTGAAATTTGCTTTTAGTTCTTTTGCCTTCCATTCCTACCAAAAACAAATAGAGTAACCTAGAATGTCTCTTTGCTATGTGGGTTATTTTACAAAAAGAGGGGGGGAATACTGCAGAGCTCATGACAAAATAATGAGAATTGAATCTGTCTGCCTCTTGTGGTCTGGAACATGAAAAGCAAAAAGACTGTATCCTGAAGCTATAAATAATGTCTCCATTCACATTCAAAACTCAGCAAAGACAAAAATGCAGCTCCCAAAGGACAGCTTTCGTGAAGAATGGTTAAAAACACAAAGTTTGGAGAAAATGTTTTACAGTCCTAGGCAAGATAGTTTTCTACCAAGGCAATCGCTCCTTGGTGCTCCATTTATATTCCTTGGACAAGAAGATACAGGTAGCCCTCGACTTACAGCCACAATCGAGCCCAAAATTGCTGTTGCTAAGTGAGAGAGTTGTTAAGTAATTTTTTTTTAATATATATATTTATATGCCGCCCTTTTCCGGAGACTCAGGGCAGCTTACAAGGCATTAAGCAATAGTCTTCATACTTTTGTATATTTGTATAAGTCAGCTTATTGCCCCCACAAACCAGGTCCTCAATTTACCTACCTTAGAAAGGATGGAAGGCTGAGTCAACCTTGAGCCTGGTGAGATTAGAACTCGCAGTAATTGCAGGCAGCTGGATGTTAAATGCTGCCTTTAGTAGGAGGCATTAGCCTGCTACGCCACTCAGGCTCCTGAGTGCCCCATTTTACGATCTTTCTTGCCACAGTTGTTAAATGAATGGCTTCAATTAAGTTATTAATACGGTTGTTAAGTGAATCTGGCTTTCCTATTCACTTTGCTTGTCAGAAGGTCACAAAAAGTGATCATATCAGCCAAGGACACTGCAACCATCATAAATATGAGTCAGTTGCCAAGCCTCTGAATTTTGACCACGTGACCATGAGTGTGAAAACTGGTCATAAGTCCCTTTTTTTCAATGTCATATCTTGGAACGGTCACTAAATGAATTGTTGTAAATCGAGGATTACCTGTAATTTTAATGGTTAATACACAGCGAGAGCATCCCAATTACAGACTTGAGATATTTTCCAGTCAATCATAGCTTTCCTTGATCAAATTTTAGAAACTTCCTTCAATTTTGTTGTCGATGTGGATCTGTTCCCTCGTCAGCACCACAACCCAAATCCTTTCACTTCATCATCAGACTGGCAAAGTTGTAAAAGCAAGGCTGTTCTTTCTAGGAGCCATTACAGTATTTCCATTTTCGGAAAGTTGACTTCAGATGTTTCCTTAGAGGAAGGAGCCGTGCTTCTTGAGAAGACGTAAACTGATTCTCCAAAGAAAAACATCTGGACTGCAATCTGTGTACTTGTTCATAAACAATGTTTGCAACTTCCGTGGTCTGATGATATTTTGTTTTGTTTTGCTTCTTCAGTCTTCTTTAACTTTAGCATCCTTTTGGCTGCTTTACCCCCATACCAGGGGGTCTATTTACCCTTACTACTGGTTTGCATCACGCCCATGTGCGCTGTTCTGCACATGCGCAGATCATCTATGACGACATCCGGGTCAGCGGGCACAGCCTCCTGCCGGTTTTACTACTGGTTTTTGCAAACCAGTCTGAACCGGGGGCAACCCACCACTGCCCCATACCCAGAAGAAATGGCGTTCACAGACAGCAAAGCTATCAAGTAGAAAGCAATACCAAAGGGCATTCAATTTCTCCACAGATTTGTACCGGCCAAAACCCAGCAAATCACGATCAGGGTTTGGCACTTATAGGAGATGTTGGAAAAGTTGCAAAATCCTGTGCAGGAAATACCCGTCAATCCTCAGGTGAGAGAGACCTCCATGTATATGATACGTTGTTCCCCAAAGCTGAAAGCGAAGAACTCTCACTTCCCTAACGCAAAGAGTTAAGATTTCTTTTCAGCTACAAGTCCTGTATGTAACTATTAGTCAAAAGCTGGCATAAATAATAACTACTCCATTGGGGGGGGGGAATCAATTGTGGTCAGGTTTCTTGCAATGAAACATTACCTTCATGCCTTGTATTATTAGCATCATCAACAGGAGGGTAGTTAGTGTTCTTTTAAGTTCTACAGCATTCCTCAATGAGTAAAGCCCATCTGTTGATCCAGCTAAGCCTTCTGTTTCCAGATAAACATGGAAAGGTTATGCAACAAGCATCTAGTATTGAAATTAAGCACTGGCATATCATGCTGCTCCTTCAAATATGCATACAGAAAAGGAATTTAATAAATGCACAGAGGAACGTGGGCAGTAAAATTGAACGGTGTCTCTGGCCCAGTTCAGACATTCAAATATGAATAGTTTAACAAATCATGGTTTGCTACTGAACGTTGTAGGCCATAGCAATAGCACTTTAGACATATACCGCTCCATAGTGCTTTACAGCACTCTCTAAGTCTAAGAGGGTTTACAGAGTCAGCATATTGTCCCCCAACAATCTGAGTCCTCATTTTAACGACCTCGGAAGGATGGAAGGCTGAATCAATCTTGAGCCAGTCAGGCTCAAACTCTTGGCAGTGGAATGCAGAGTTAGCCTGCAATATTGCATTCTAACCACTGTGCCACCAAGGCTCCGGTAGTCAGCAACCGTGACTTGCAATTCACAGCGTCATTCTGGGTTCACCCAGCATGCTATGCCATAAACCAAACAAATCATGTTGCAGAGCAACAAATCACGTTATATCTTTGATTTTCATCTCCCACCACTCCTTAGTCCAAAAGGAAACCCTTTCAAATGGCTTAACTCCACGTCACGCAAACAAGATCGGGGCTTCCAAAGAAGAGGCTGAAAGCACCAGATACTATAATCTCATTGAAACTAAACAGATCCAGATCCAGTTAGCCTTGCACAGTACAAGATCTATTTGGCGCAGCCAAAAATAAATTTACATGCACCACTTTGTGTTCCGTGGAAGAGAGATATAAATATGATAAAACAGATGCCTCCCTCTCACTTCTTTAGTGTTGGAAGGAATTGCTTTACATTTGACAAAAGAAGAATCCAAAAGTCTGAATGAATGAACCCGTTCAGATATATTTCGTTAGCTTCCCCTTTCATGCTGCTGTCAGAGAAGAAAGTCTGTCTCACTTTGACCATGTGCCTGCCTAAACTCGGGGGAACCTGCTAGTATTTCCTTTAAAGGGACAGGTTCAAGGTGTAACTGTCAAGGCATTTGGCCTGTTTGCTGAAACTGACAAACCTCTTCAGTTTGATTACTGACCACAGGAAAAACACTGTCATCTTCTGTCAGGCACAAGGAACCCAAAACAACTCAAAGAACTGGTCATGGTGGTATGT
The DNA here is from genome assembly GCA_012654045.1 of Ptyas mucosa. Classification (NCBI taxonomy): domain Eukaryota; kingdom Metazoa; phylum Chordata; class Lepidosauria; order Squamata; family Colubridae; genus Ptyas; species Ptyas mucosa. Next base: position 2,044,929 of record WNWU01000079.1, read on the forward strand.
TTATTGTTGCTCGCCTATAGATAGGAATATCGCCAGACTAAAGCGCTCACTACATAGCTACTAGATAAATACTGTGAAGTTTTAGGGAGGCTCTCCCTTTAGCCACTTCCTCCCCACAAGCAGTGGTGGGATTCAAGTAATTTAACAACCGGTTCTCTGCCCTAATGATTTCTTCCAACAACCAGTTTGCCAAACTGCTCAGAAAGTTAACAACCGGTTCTCCCGAAGTGGTGCGAACTGGCTGAATCCCATCACTGCCCACAAGCCACTCAAGGCTACTCAACCATTTCACTCCTCCCCTCAATTCAGCACCTGTAGGAGAAGAGCATGCGGAGCTGGGTGGGTGATGGTGGAGTTAAACTAGTCATCAGCCCAGAGTCCTTGCATTCCCACAAGCACTGCAAGCCCAACCTCTCCTGAATTCTGACCCTTATCTGGTGCGCATTCAGTGTTGAACCTGAGTTGACCAGATTCTTGTGAATAGGCTTGAAATAATCTTCTGTATTCTTTGTGCCTGATGTTAATCTGGTCAACTCAAGTTCAACACCAACCTTATTCCCAAGAGCCTCTTTCTTAATCTGCAAAAGTCAGGAGGACCTGAGGAAGATTAGCATTGTTTTGCTGCAATCCTACAGCCTATCTGGAACAAAACGCAATAAACCAAGGCAGCTGACATCTGAATAAACATGGGAGCAGTGTCTTTGCTAAACACAAGCCTTGGGATGTAACTCATAAACAAGACGCTTATATTTACGATAGAAATTCAAGACAGATTTCCAATATAAATTCTTTTTTTTTTCTGGACAGGTTTCATATAAATCTCCGTGATGCAAATCAGCGATCAAATATTAATGCCTCTACTACACACTTCTCCCATTCAGAAATATGATTTATAATATGGAACTAACCATATAAAGAAGAACATTCGACAGAAAATATCCATTGCTGTAGAATAACAAACTAACCCGCTAGAATTCTACTCTATTTTTTTTAAATCAAAAAATGAATCCAGTAAGCTTTCAGTTACATTAGAAAGGAAGGATTAAACAATGTAAACCAGAAGAACTGAATTAAAAAAAAAAAAAGAAATGAGACTAAGCAAAGCCTCTGCTTCTGGAAGAACACTTTCAACTCATTAAGAATGTCATTAAAAGTTCATACTCACCCCAAAAAAATGGAGCCAATTACAGGAATCCAATAGGTAATTCATCAGAATCCATCAGTGTAGAATACATGGAAAAAAGAGTGAGAGAAGGAACATATTTAATAGCCAACTAATATAGGTTTGAAAAACAGTCATATATACAAGCATTCTTAATGCGCAAAAAGTTATTTATTTAAAAAAGCTAGATGTCCCGGAGAATGCTAGTTTGGTGGAATGTTTAATGCACTAGGCTGGAAACCAGCAGACCTTGAGTTCTAGTCCTGAGTTCTAGTCCTGCCTTAAGCATAAAGCCAACTGGGCGACCTTCGGCCAATAAGAAGGAGGCAATGGCAAAATCTTGCGAGGAAGCTGTATGAGCTAGTTGTCAGGAGTCAACACTGACTCAAATGTCCCAGAGAGATAGCAATAGCAATGGCACTTAAACTTATATACCACTTCACAGTGTTTGACAGCCCTCTCTAAGCAGTTTACAGAGTCAACATATTGCCCCCAACAATCTGGGTCCTCATTTTACGGATTTCGGAAGGATGGAAGGCTGAGTCAACCTTGAGCTGGTGAGAATTGAACTGCCAAACTGCAGCCAGCAGCCAGCAGAAGTAGCCTGCAGTACTGCACTCTAACCACTGCGCCACCGCGGCTCCTGAGATTTTACTAACACTCCCCCCCCCGAGGTCAAACACAACCTGATGTGGCCCTCAATGAAATCGAGTTTGACACCTCTGACCTAGGACAACAAAGGCTTGGCAAAAATGCTGTTGAAGTCCAGCAAGATTAATCAATATGTGCAAAAGACATTTGAGAAGCCCAGGAACATCCATCTGAACTCCACTATAAAAGCAAAGTAGAATACAAATCTTTGCAATAAATAACTGCAGTAGAAATATTTTGAAGTTGATTGTATCCAACTTCCATACACATGCAATTCTACCAAGTGGCATTCCCATTTTTAGAGGTAATTTCATTTCTTAGATAGATTTCAAATCCTGCAGAAGTTTGGTTGAAATATAGGTATCTTGAAAACTTTTCGATCAAGGAACTGGAAACTGGAAAGACTAAATATGTTTAGCCTTGAGAGAAGATGACCAAAGGGTGATGACCACATCCATCAAAGTTCTGAAAGGATGTCATACAGAAGGCAATCCAAATCTTTCAGATTTGGATCCAGAATACAGGACATAGTATAATACAGAAAATAGCAAGGAACAAAGATTCTGGCTTAATGTTAGGAGCATTTCTTAGGGCAACATCAGTTCATCAGGGTATAGTTGAATGATCTAGGGAGGAGGTGGCATCTATTTTGCTTGCTGTCTTCAGACAGACTCTGGAAAGCCAATTCTCAAGATTTCTGCACTAAGCAGGAGAATTGATGACTTAAATGAACTCTTCTGCTCCAGGAAGCTATGACTTCCCTTGAACTCTGATGACTTAAACGTAACATCCATTGAATGTAGTTCGTACAATGACCAATGAAATGCTGTGAGAAAGCTTGCAAACTGTGAACAGCTAATAGCCATCTCTTGGGCCAACAAGAGGTGTCCCTCAACCCCTGAACATGAAATTACTAATTACTCTCAAAGGAAGAAATCAGCTTTCCCCATGGACCAACAATTTGATGAAGGCAAAGAACAGTGATATTTGTTAGTAACCCAGCAATCAGGGCTCGCCCCACCATTAGGTAGAATAAAGTAGCTGCTTTGGGCAAGGAACTAAGTTCAAGCAATGCTCCACCTCTACCTGGTAACAGGACTGCAGACCCCTTGCATCAAAGGCACGATACAAGGTGTTGTATCCTCAAAATAAGGCATTGCAAGAAGATTACAGTACAGGTACTCCTTGACCTATGACCACAATAGAGCCCAAAATGTCTGTTCTTAAGTGAGACAGATGTTAATTGAATTTTGTCTCATTTTATGACCTTTCTTTCCACAGTTGTTAAGTGAATCATTGCATAACATGGTTATTAAGTGAATCTGGCTTCCCCCTTGACTTTGCTTGGGGGAAGTTTGCAAAAGGGGATCACACGACCCCGAGACACATCATAAATATGACCCAGTTGCCAAGTGTCTGAATATTGATCATGAGACCAAGGGGATGCTGCAATGGCTGTAAGTGTGGAAAACGATCATAAATCACATTTTTCAGTACTGTTGTGAACTTCAAACGGTCACTAAACGAACTGTTGTAAGAATGGAGGTTCGTTCTCTGAGCTTCTGGCATTGGTTTCAGAACGTTTCGTGACCAAGCTTGCTAACATCTTCACTGGAATTGAAGGCATTCATCGTCCGCTGAAGATGTTACCTAGTCTGGTAACGAAACATCGGGAAACCAACCCACAAGAGCTTGGAGAACAAACCTCCACTCTCATCCTACACCCAAGCTACAGATATTGCGAACGATTGTAAATCAAGGACTACTTGGCACAGGCCATTATTGCTTACAGGAAGCTGGCCAAGCTGCTATGGCCAGGGGTGGGCTTCAAAAATTTTAGCAAGGGGTTCTCTGCCCAGTTGCTGGGTGGGTGTAGCCTAGTCGGCCTCCTGCACCACAGTGGGGGAGGGGACATTTTTGCCCTCCCCAGGCCCCGGAGGCTTTCCTTGAGCCTCTGGGAGGGCGAAAACAGACTCCCCAGGCTCCAGAGGCTCTCTAGAGGCCGGAAACGGGCCCATTTCTGGCCTTCCCAAACTTCTGGTATGCCCATCTTTTGCCCTCCCCAAGCCTCCACGCATGCCCTGCACTTACCTGCATCCAAAACGGGCCACAAGGGGTCTCCTGCGAGAGGCAGGAACAACCAGGAGTGGGATTTGGGGGGTTCTCTGAACTGTACAGAATCTTAGCTAGAGGTTCTCCCAAACCCCTGCAAACCCCCAGCAGCGAACCCCTGGTCAGAGGAGAGTACAATGGGACAGTTGACGGTGGAGGACCCACAGATCCACTTGGGCTTCTTTGCTGCTTCGGTCTGAAGCTCCCCTTTTTTCCCTTTTTCTCTTGAAGGGGTTACTGAAAGCCAGTCTCCGTGGCTAGCTGAGATCCGGCTCAGCGGCTCTTTCAAAACCAAACAAAACTGTCCTCCTGTGACCCCGGGATGTTATCTGGACAGACAGTGAATAAACAAGGCTTCTTGACATTCACCTTCTGGAAGAAATCCCAAGAGCTTTCTGGCCTCCTCCATTCCAGGCGGGGGACGCAGATGGTGCCAGAGATTAGACTATCCTGGGAATTAAACATGGCTGCACAAATGAATTTCCTCCTTCAACCCACTGGGGATGGCCAGGTGCCCCTGGAAGTTGGGGAAGGGAAGGGATCATGACAAATGGCTTATCTCTGGCCTCCCACTAAGCATCAAGGAATAAAGCAGGGCGGACAATAGGGGTCCAGGGCTAAGAAAATAAAAGAAAAACAAAACAAAACAAGCCAGGATCCGGACAGGCCGGTGGCCCACTGCGAATGGCTATGCTGGCCAGCCCCAGCTCCTGGTCTTTCGACAATTTTATTAGTTACCTAAGCACGATGAGCTTTGGGGCAGCAGCATCCTTGCCACGAAGTTACTGTAAACAAAAACCTTGCAGCTGGGACATGTCCTGCTGCGGGGCAAAATAATGGGTCGATATTATCATGCTGAAAAGACCCGAACCTGGGGGTGGGGGACTGGAGGGGGGGAGAGAGAGAGAAAGGAAGAAAGGAAGGCAATCATGCGCACGGCAGTGTCCACAAAGGCCGAGCTTGAACAATGAAAGGGATAAGAAAATTATGCTCAGTTTGCATCTAGGTCCCTTCTGGTGTAAAATGAGACATGGCACCATTTGGGATATTAATTACTTAAGGTCCCAGCGGGCACGGATCAAAACAGAAAACACAGGACCGAACACACACATATACACACACACACCCCCTACACACAAAGGTGCAGATGGCTGCCACCCCAAGCACGCTTGCTTCGATGGTACAACGTGGAGAATGGGGTTTCTTTCTGAAGACGAGAAAGATGGAATTGCTCTGAAATCCGGGGCTCCTAGCTGGGAATCGGAAAAACGAGGCACAGAGAAGTCACCTTCTCTCTCTTAACAAAAATAAACTTCCTACATTCCTTCTTATATCAGCCCTTTATCCAAAGGCTAAATTGCAGGACTTAATTAAGAAATGTTTTGCTTAACCGTGTTTTCTAAATAAAGCATAAAGCAGCCTAAAGTACCCCAAGATGGTTTTGCATAACATATCAAGCCCAGTGGGTTTCAGCAGGTTCTGACTAGTTCTGGAGAACCGGTAGCGGAAATTTTGAGTAGTTCGGAGAACCAGTAGTAAAAATTCTGACTGGCCCCGTCCCCATCTATTCTCTGCCTGATTGGGAGGAAATGGGGACGTTACAGTAACCTTCCCCTGCCACGCCCACCAAGCCACACCCACAGAATTGGTAGTAAAAATTTTTGAAACTCACCATTGGCCCAGACCCAAAGTTTACAAATGACAAGGACACACTAAGTCTAGACAAAAGAATTTGATGAAAGGAATCACCTAGATTAAAGACTTCCTTGGTTTCTATTTTTAGGGAGAAAATATTAGCCGTCAGTGGTAGAGCTTCTCCTCTGCATTTGGGTTCAATCTGTCATCTTTCTAGGTAGGGCTGAGAAAATGCTGTACTTTCCTGGGGTCATGTGATCACCATTTGTAACCTTCCCAGCTGGCTTCCAACTCGAAAATTCAATGGGAGAAGCCAGATTTGCTTAATGACCGCATGATTCACTTAACAACTTCCATTTCGCTTAACAATGGTGTAAAAATGGTCGTAAAATGGAGCAAAAGAACTGCCTTGCTTAGCGATGGAGATTCAGATCTCAACTGTGGCTGAAAGTCCAGGACTACCTGTAATTACACACTGGATATTATCTTTTTCTACAGGTTTGGTAACTTAGTGGCCTGCAGATGCTTTGAATCAGAATCAGAATAAAGCTGGAAGGGACCTTGGAGGTCTTCTAGTCCAGCCCCCTGCTCAAGCAGGAGACCCTATACCAGTGATGGCTAACCTTTTTGCCATCGCGTGCCAGGAAGGGAGGGGCGGGGAGGTTCGTGCATGCGCGTGCCAACACCCATAATTCAATGTGCCCCGCCCTGCACACCCAACCTCCCCTTCCCCCCTTGCTCCTGGCCCGTTTTTCTTTCTCACCTGGCTCCAGATCCTCTCTATGCATCTGTGGAGGGCGAAAACAGCCTTCCACACCTACCCCCAGGCCCTCTGGAGGCAGAAAACAGCCTGTTTCCCTACTTCTGGTGGCCCCAAAAGGCCTGAAAATCAGGTGGCTGGCATGCACATGCGCGCCAGAGCTGAGCTCGCGTGCCCACTGATATGGCTACGCGTGCCACCTGTGGCACGCATGCCATAGGTTCGTCATCACGGCCCTATACCATTTCAGACAAGTGACCGTCCAGTCTCTTCTTAAAATCTCCAGTGATGAAGCACCCACAACTTCTGAAGGCAAGATGTTCGGCTGGTTAATTGTCCTCACTGTCAGGAAGTTTCTCCTTAATTCCAGGTTGCTTCTCTCCTTGATTAGTTTCCATCCATTGTTTCTTTTGTCTTGCCTTCTGGCGCTTTGGAAAATAAATTGACCCTCTCCTCTTTTGGGATGTCCACACTATCTGGATAATGCCCAGCTGGCTAATTTAGGCTGGGAATAATACTGAGCCTGTTTGGGGTCTGTACATTTAGAGTCAGCATAAGATCCCTTGCAAATATTCATTAAAGCTGTCTTGGGAGCAATGACACCAGTGACATTGCTGGCATGCTGTAGGTATCTGATAGCCCATCTTTGCTAGATAGAGAGGCTGAAAATAGACAAGGTGCATTTCAGCTGTCGGTTCTCATTGGAAACTCCCGGCTACACTTTCAAAAGAGTTCAGGGCCTCCCTGGAAAATGGTTTCGAGGCCACAGAGCCACCGGTTTGACAGAATTTCTTGGCTGGCTTCAGGAGCATCTACAGGGTTCTGATCCCCCCCAAAAATGTGACTCTGACTTCTGCTTTTCATGTACAGGGGTGTGGATGGAACGATGGTCCTTTTATGACTTGTGGGCTTTAACTCCCAGAATTCCTGAGCCAGCCAGTGTGCATTTTTATCAAGAAATTACTGCTGCTGAATCCTGGGTACCTTTTTTTCTTTTTTCTTGGCTCTGGGTACCCCTTCCCTTCTCCTTGCTTTCTTGAGAGGGGTACCAGACTCTTTAAGAGACAGCACAGTTGCTCAACCTGCATCAGATCCCACAAGGAACTGACCCCCCCCCCCGGCTCTCCAGGATGTTGCAATCACAATGACCTTGGACCCTCTTATAGCGTTGTTTGTTCTGCCTGGCGGTGGCCCTCCAGGGTTTTTTCCATTATCCGCTACCTGATCCTTTTAGCTGTTGGTGACAGGGATTAGCTGTGGGATCTTACACACGTAAAGCATGTGCGCTCTTCCACTGAGCACTTCCTTCGCTTTATTTTATGTATTTAGAAGAGCCGTGGTGGCGCAGTGGTTAGAATGCAGCATTGCAGGCTAATTCTGCCAACTGCCCGCAGTTCGATTCTCGCTGGCTCAAGGTTGACTCGGCCTTCCATCCTTCTGAGGTCAGTAAAACGAGGACCCAGGTTGCTGGGGGCGATATGCTGACTCTGTAAACCACTTAGGGAGAGCTGTAAAGCACCGTTGAAGCGGTATACAAGTTGAAATGCTATGGCTATTTATTTGTACAAGTGTACGTCAGCCCTACCAGCTTTCTTTCCACTCCCTCAGCCTCTTTGCTCCCTATTCATAAACTAGCCTGCAAAAACAACTCAGTCCTCAACTTACAACCGCAATTGGAACCAGAATTTTCATTGCTGAGCCAGGTAGTTGTTAGATGAGTCATGCCTGACCTTTATGACATGTTTTGCCACAGTTGTTAAGCAAGTCACTGCAGAGCTTAAGTAAATCATGAGGTCATTAAACAAATCTGACTTTCCCATTGACTCTGCTTGTTCGAAGTTACAACGGCAGTGAAAAAAGTGACCTACGATCAGTTTTCACACGTATGAGCATTGCAGCATCCTCAAGGATCCAAAATGTGGGCGTTTGAAATGGGCACCTATTTACAATGGTTGCAGAATCCTGGGATCACCATCTGCAACCTTCCCAGATGATTTCAAAATCAATGAGGGAAATCAGATTCACTTAACAACCACATGATTCAAGTTAACAGCTGCAGGGATTTCCTTAACTTTTGTTGCGCAAAAGGTCGTAAAATGGGGCATAATTCATCCAACAACTGTCTTGCTTAGCAACAGAAATTTGAGGCTCCGGTGTGGTTGTAATTCAAGGACTTCCTGCATTGTATGAACCAGACGTGTATGAGAAAGAATGATTTTTTTCAGACCTTACTGGCAGATATGATGGTGATGTTTTTATATTGACAACGCAGCAATTTATGAGACTGGATTTTTGGCTGGCTTCAACTAGGAATTGAACATTTCCAAAATCATTGTTGAGCTTAGGGTTAGTTGCAGTGGCGGGTTTCTACCGATTCAGGTGAACCTGTAGTGGCGGCAGTGGGAGACTCCGCCCACCCGCCTGGACGTCATCACGGATGCTCTGCGCATGCACAGAAAGTTCTGCACATGCGCAGAAGCACCGCGCACGAGCTCACAGTTCTGAACCAGTAGTGAAGGTAAGTGGAACCCAGTCCCACTACTGGTTAGTTGTAAGTTACACATTGTAAATTTGAATGTTGGTAATATTCCTTTTCACTTCAGAATTAGTAGTTAATAACTGTCAAGTCTTGATCTCTAGCCACACAGCTTGATTTGAAAAATAAACTGCTCAGATCAGGAATGAAGAGGCATTCCTTCATTTATAAAAGTAAAAACTATTTTATCAGCAACAAACTCAGTTTTCTGATAGGTATCCATCTCTTCTCATTTCAACCCTTTTGATGACTGTATTCTGATTATTATATTCATCCCTTCTATGATTATATTTTATGATTATTATGTCCCAAACACCAGTTTGGGACCATATATTCAAAGGTGTCCAATCTTTGGACCTCATGGAGTGAAAAGAAATTGTCCAGCGCTGCATATAAAATATATAATATAGTTAACGTATATAAATAACAAACTTCCTGTATTTTTTTACAATCTTGTGGGGGCCACGTTACAGGCAGTCCTTGACGTACGACTATAATTGAGCCCAAAATTATGGTTGCTAAGCAAGATATTTGTTAAGTGAGTTTTGCCCCATTTTAGGACTCACTGCAGTTATGAATTTAGCAACGTGGTTATTAAATGAATCTGGCTTCCCCATTGACTTTTTTTTTTATTTATATGCTGCCCTTCTCTGGAAACTCAGGGTGGTTTACAATGCGTTAAGCAATAGCCTTCATACTTTTGTATATTTATACAAAGTCAGCTTATTGCCCCAGAAACCGGGTCCTCATTTTACTTACCTTAGAAAGGATGGAAGGCTGAGTCAACCTTGAGCCTGGTGAGAATTGAACTCGCAGTAATTGCAGGCAACTGGAAGCTAAATGCTACTTTTAACAGTAGCATTAGTCTGCTGTGCCACTCAGGCTCTGGTCTGACCAGACTTTGCTGGTCAAGTGGTCACCAAAAGGTGATTACATGACCCCAGAACATTGCAACCATCATAAATATGAGTCAGTTGCCAAGCAGCTGAATTCTGATGACGTGACCAGGGAGATGTTGCAATGGACATAAGTGTGAAAAACGGTCATAAGTCACTTTTTTCCAGAGTGGTTGTAACTATGAACAATCACTAAATGAACTGTTGTAAGTCAAGGACTACCTGTACTAGCCATCCAGGACCGCAAGCTGAAAAAACTGCATTTGCTGATGTTTTTGTCCACTTGTCCATTATTCCACCCCCAGAAAGTTCCCAATCATCCTTAGCTACCTCATAAATTATAAACTATTATCACACAGCCTGTTATTTCATGCTGATCAGTGTGTTCTCACATGCAGTTTTCTCCCAGCAGGGACATGTGTAATGTAGTCCAATTTTGAAACCCCAAATTTTGGCATTGTTTCTGAAAAGGAAGGATGCAGGCAAGCCAATTGATCAATGTACTTGTAAGGTAATTTCCTTAGAATGGAAAGGCAATTAGTGAGATGTCTGGGTTAGAGAAACAAGGGTGACTGTGGAGATGACACAAAAGAAGCTTTAAGAGAAATCTGAAGACTATTCAGGCTTTTGGAAAAAGCCTGTTTAAACACATGACCAGCATCGTATCATGCGGCATCTTCAAACAGAGAGGGAGTTGCAAACGTTTTATTTTTAACAACCCGATCAAGATCGCACAAACAAGGCAGAGATGCTGATAGACAAATTCTCACAATGGAAGCACAGATTGTGAAGTGACTGGCTGAGATGGCGAAATCGACTGCTTTGATTAAAAGATAATAATTTGACTCATTTTCTTTGTACGTGGAAAAACATGTTTGGACTTTGGGCTTGATGAAGATAAAAATAAAATTTTACTTTGGGACCTGATGATCCGATAAGTTTTAATTACAGAAAAGTCATGTGCTGTTAGAGCTTAAGAGATATACCTTTTATTTTCAGCTTTTATGTATCTGTTTAAATTTAAAGTAGAGGTTGGTTTATTATAGATAATTGATTATAAAAATATTTGGTAATACGTCTATTTGTGGAATTGTTGATTTGTTGGTTATATGTTTTATTTAGAGTAAGAGACTATATAATATATATTGTTATTATTTGACTGTTGGGTATGTATATCTCATATTTTTAGTTTTGTGCCTTCCTTTTTGCTTCATTTTGTTTTATTTTTTAACTGTATCCCTATTAAAGAGAGTTGAAAGTAATTTTCTTCCCCATGTTATTTTTGGTGGGTTGGTTTAAGGTCACTTTTTAAAATTTCCCTGTTGTCCCCATCCTCCTTTTCCTTGTGTGTTATCATTTTATATTTTAACTTTTTTATTTCTGAAACTTAATTAAACTTCTTTAAACATAAGTCAGGGATACTGTCAAAACTTATTCCAGGCCTTGCTCTCTTATTTTGTTTGGGCAAGCCATCTATGAAGGGCTGAGGCAGTGCAAAATTGAGAGTCTCTTCTATAGATTGAAAAGTCATTGTGAAAAAGATTAGATAGAAAACTCCTCATCTGAAATATTTGTTTATATATTTTTCTCATTAAATAAGGATGAGAAACCTGTTATGGAGGAGAATTTATCAGGTTTTTCCTTTCCACCACTCAGCTGGAGTGGATTTTTTTTTTTTTTGGTATGTTCAATGTTAGACTTCATTTAGTGACCATTCAAAGTTACAACAGCACTGAAAAGAGTGACTTTTTCACACTTACAACCCACTGCAGCTGCGCCATGGCCACGTGATGAAAATTCAGATGCTTGGCAACTGACTCATACTTATGACCGTTGGAGTGTCCCGGGGTCATGCAATCCCCTTTTGTGATCTTCTAACAAGCAAAGTCAACGGGGAAGCCGGATTCACTTAACATCCATGTTGCTAACAGCTGCTGTGATTCATTTAACAACAGTGGCAAGAAAGGTCGTAAAATGCGGCAAAATTCATTTAACAAATGTCTCACTTAGCATCAGAAATTTTGGGCTCCATTGTGGTCAAGGATTACCTGTATTTGATATTTGGGTCATCCCTGTGGTGGGTTTCAAAATATTTTACTACTGGTTCTGTGGCATGGCATGGCTTGGTGGGCGTGGCTTGGTGGGCATGGCAGGGGAAGGATACTGTAAAATCTCCAATCCCTCCCCAATCCAGGGGAAGGTTACTGCAAAATCCCCATTTCCTCCCGATCAGCTGGGACTCGGGAGGCAGAGAATAGATGGGGGCGGGGTCAGTCAAAATTTTTACTACCGGTTCTTCAAACTACTCAAAATTTCCACTACCGGTTCTCCAGAATTGGTCAGAACCTGCTGAAACCCACCTTTGGATCATCCCCCCCTTTTTTGGGGGGGGGTTAAATTTTTGTTGTTGTTACTACTGCTGAATGTATGTTTTCCTGTTTTTTTTCTGTTTTGCATTTTATTCTTGCTGATAAAACATAATACATACCGTGTTTCCCTGAAAATAAGACCCTGTCTTATATTTTTTTTGAACCCTGAAATAAGCGCTTGTTTGCCTTATTGCCATGCGCTCAAAAGCCCGATTGGGCTTGTTATCAGGGGAATGTCTTATTTTTGGGGAAAACAGGGTATATATTTTTAAAAAGTCACTGTGAACAGGGATCTGCTTATTTCTTCTCCCGTCCCAGCCCCATTCAGTCCTTACTGCTATTCATTCATCATTTTGGCAAGTGGCAGCATCTTAAATCCTGCACTAAAAACGGCCAAAGCCACTATGGCCTGGCTTGGGACATCATCCAAGCCACAGCGTAGGAACCAGCCTTCCTATTTAGGCTCGCTTCTTTCCCGTTTCTGAGGGGATCCCCAAGCTGATGCCCATCTGCCTTCCGGAAGCATGAAGCCGCTTGCTTTCGAGTTAGCAGACCGCAGTGGGGATAATCTCTCTTCTCTCCACCAACACGTGTACTAGACACAACATCAGCCGCAGCAAGTCACATTACAGCACAACGTGGGCGGGAGGTGGGGCAAATAAGTGGGTCACATTCCGCCCGTTGCTTACGTCATCGATGTCTAAGACTGCAAATTAACCGAGCTTCTGCTGGAGAGCAATTCTTGATTAGAGGATTACTATGTAGGGTGATAAATGCATCCAGACCAGACCTCTGGCTTCAGAGAGGATACTAACCACAACACCAGCTCCACCTATTTGAGTGATACAACTAGAGGTAATAATAATCACAAACCTCTGTATTAGAGGGCTTTTACAAGGAACGTTTAATATTACTGGTGGTCCTCAGCTTACAACCGTTTGGGGTTTTTTCTTCTCCACCACATGGGGGAACCCGAAAAAAAAGACCAGGTTGCTTTTATGATCCACAGGGAGCGGCTATGCTCCCAAAGCATTTCTTTCAAATAGAATAGAATTCTTTATTGGACAAGTGTGATTGGACACACAAGGAATTGGTCTTTGGTGTATATGTTCTCAGTGTACACAAGGAGAATAAAATACATTCATCGAGAATAAAAAGATACAACTAATGATAGTCAAGGTTACTAATAAGCTATCGTATCGTGCTAGGAGACAAATAAAAACAATATAAATTGAAAGATACAAGTAACATGGTTACAGTCATAAGTGGGAAGAGATAGATACTAGTAAGGAAGAGAAGAATAATAGTAATACAATCTTAATAAATTATTTGACAGTGTTGTGGGAATTAGTTGTTAAGCAGAGTGATGGCATCCGGGAAAAAACTGTTCTTGTATCTAGTTGTTCTGGTGTGCAGTAGTTTTGAGGGTAGAAGTTGAAACATTTATGCCGAGGATGTGAGAGGTCTGTAGATATTTTCACAGCCCTCTTTTTGACTCGTGCAGTATACAGGTCCTCAATGGAAGGCAGGTTTGAAATCAATTCCAAAGCAGACACATTCCTATTGCATCATAGTTCCCGGACTATAAGGCCCATCTTATCTTCCACTGCATCATCACCACCCTGGTGCCCTTTGACCCTTTAAAGGCAAGTGAAACAGCACTACAATTTGCTTTCTCTGGCCCAAGTAATGGTCCTGACCTATTTCGGGGGCTTCCATTGATTTCCCTCCCCATAAATCATACAGATGGCTTTTTCTGCAGCAAAGCAAATGGCCAGAAAAAGTTAATATTCTAAAGTGCTCAGGGCTGCTTCTGGAGCCTAGCAATCCCTCCCCCTCCCCTTAATGTACTCCCCCCCCACCGCTTCCATCTGATCTGGCTGCAGCCTGATCAATATACGGCTCCATTATCCCCCTTATCAAGCCATTCCAGTCTCCCCTGAAAACAGGGAAAATACTTCCTTTCTGCAGCCAGGGGAGGCTTTCAAAGGTCAGCCGGTGTTTCCTTTGTATCGGCCAGATCAAAGCAAGGTCTTTCCAAAGGTTAAGAAGAGGTATCATGTTCAAAGGGGGGTCTGTGGGCATTCCTGATAACTCCCGCCCAGCCACAGAATGAAACATGATGGGGGGAAAAAAACACCAGCAGGAATGATGTGAGAAATGTCGACATCACAATCAATACTTATCAGAAGGAGACCCCTCCCCTCTAGGCGCGTGGCTTTATCCCCTAATATTTTTTTTAAAGGGAAACAGTTTTTTTTTAAAAAAATGTTTCTTTTTTTATTTATTATATAGCACCATGTCCAGGGGTGAAATCCAGCAGGTTCTGAAGAACCGGTAGCAGAAATTTTGAGCAGTTCAGAGAACCGGCAAATACCACCTCTGGCTGGTTCCAGAGTAGAGAGGGAATGGGGATTTTGCAGTATTCTTCCCCTGGAGTGGGGTGGGAATGGAGATTTTGCAGTATCCTTCCCCTGCCAAGCCACGACCACCAAGTCACACCACGCCCACCAAGCCACGACCACAGAACCAGTAGTAAAAAAATTTGGATTTCACCAATGACCATGTCTCACTATTAGATACTTTAGTTGTCTTTTTGGTCAAGATGTCCCAAAGGTGCTTTTTCAAGAGGAAACTGGACTTTCTGGTTTTTCTTTGAAGACGTTTCGTTTCTCATCCAAGAAGCTTCTTCAGCTCTGACTGGATGGTGGGGAATGGAAGGATTTGTACTCCTTGCAGACAGCCGGTCATTTGCATTCTGTTAGCGAGTCATGAGAATGCAAGATGCAAGAAGGCAAGATGCAGACCAGCTGTCTGCAAAGAGTACAAATCCTTCCATTCCCCACCATCCAGTCAGAGCTGAAGAAGCTTCTTGGATGAGAAGTGAAACGTCTTCAAAGAAAAACCAGAAAGTCCAGTTTCCTCTTGAAAAAGCACCTTTGGGACAACCATGACCTGGATGACTGAGAATCCCCAGAGACTTTTGGTCAAGATGTTATCGCCTTCCTTCTGCCTAACTTGGGAATCTACTTATAGGTAGTCCTCGACTTATGACCAAGCTGGATTCAACGTTTCAATGGTTTGGTCTTCTTTGTAATCATGTGACTGGGAACCTGGCAACAGAGCTGCACTTATGGCTGATGGCAGTGCCCCACAGTTACGTCAGCACATTCGGTGATGGTTTTGCCAAAAACCGGCAGTCTCAAGTTTTTGACAAAATGTGCCTTTAGTGAATCAATGGTTCGTTTAAATGATTGCAGCACCCATTTTACAACTGCTGCATTCAATTAACAACCACCACAAAAAAAGGTCGTAAAATCGGGCCAGTCACCTGGCTGACCTGTTTTATGACGATTGTTAGGAAATGATTTTATCTAACTTGTTGGGTTGGCAATATATAAGCCATCAATATAGCTTTAAGACTGCTGTATTGCATCATACTTTGTCCTGATTGGTTAGCTCTGTAGCCAATGTCCTTAAGAGGGACCTAGAAACATGGTTTGTTTCTCTTTGATGCTTCTTTGCTGTTTGCTGTGTTTGCTACTGTTTGCAACTGTTTATGTGTATGACTACAACAACTGGTAAGAAGACTCTGTTATTGGATTATCCCTTGATTATTGTTTAACCACCTACTGCTTTATATGTGAATGACCTGGACTGTTTATTGGATGTGCCTTATTACTATTTCCTAAAAGTAAACACAACTCAGTGTATCAGTGTGTTGGCGGTGTTATTTCGTAACTACTCTCAATCGCTTTTCATGTGCACACCCTTGCTACTCAAGGGCTGCTCTGCAAATTCCTCAACAACGATTTACAACATAATGGCAGTTTCTGTTATGGTTATGTGTTGAGGACTACCTGTATGACGAAGGATGTCTAATTTCTAAACGTACCTATAGCTTGCAGACGTTCGCTGATAATCCTGTTCTCATTTTTTTTAATTGTTTCCAATTTGGTTTTTCTGTGCTTAAAATTTCGTATCTGTGTTTCATTGGTCGGGTACTTTAAATAAAGAAAAATGAAAGGTTGCTCTATTTATACACCCCTGTTTTACAGAATCGACACAGAGAGAGAGGCCATCCCAAAGCGAGGTGCGCAATATAAGGATCCAATTCTGCTTGTGCTCCTTAAAAGCCTCAAGTGCCCCTTGCAAAAGTTTGCTACCAAATATTTGTTGTTACACAAGATGATTATTAATTAGATGATTTGGGGGCAATCATACTAACTACGTTTAATTTAAATCTTATGTAAATGTCAAGGCAAGTTAATTAAATGTACGACCAGTACGCTCCCATAGAGAGGGACTTCTCGGGGTGCCGTCGGTCAAACAGTGTCGACTGGCGGCCCCCAGAGGGAGAGCCTTCTCTGTGAGAGCACCCACCATCTGGAACGAGCTGTCCTCAGAGATACGGATGATCCCGGATCTTCATGCTTTCCACCGTGCCCTCAAAACATTCCTATTCAAGCAGGCCGGCCTGACCTAACCTCGTTGAAAATCACTTTAAATTTTTAAACCTGAATCTGCCCTATAAATTGAGATGTTTACTTTAATTCTATTTCTGAACCAAACTATTTAACTGTAATTTTGATCGATTTTTGAATTTAATCTGTTTCACATGTGTTTTTCGTTCAACTGTTCACCACCCTGAGCCCTTCGGGAGTAGGGCGGTATATAAATTTAAATAAATAAATAAATAAATAAATAAATAAATGTGACTTTCATTCGGTTGGGTTGGGTTTTGCTTCCTGGTAGGCTATCAAGACCTGTTTTCTAACCCCAGAAAAAAAATCCTGCTGTGTGCAAAACGGGGATCTCGAAGGGTTGCTGAAAGCGCATGTACGTAGGCAAAGAGGTAGTATTTCTGTTTGAACTCTCTTGCTCTAATCCCAAATCAAGGACAGACAGTAGTAAATTATGATTGTTTCAGGTCTACTTAGCCAATCTGAATGGGAAATTGCTTCAAAGGAGAGGATTTACCTGCATTTGATTCATGGACAATGGTTTTAGTTATGTAATAAGAAGCAGGGAGGGGAACAAGGAATAAAACTGCTGGTAGCTGGAAACCCACTAACACAGCAGTCACCAACTGGTGGTCCATGGACCACTGGTGGTCCGCAGAAAAATTATTTGCATGTTTTATATTGCATTAAATCAGGGGTCCTCAAACTACGGCCCCTGGGCTGGATACCTGCAATGAATATTTGTTTTGCTGCAAAGAGTCTCCCCCTTTGGGGTTTTTTTGTGTGGGTTGGAGGGGGGAAGAAATTCCAACTTGGGTCTGCTTCAGCCTCCTGGTGTGGGGCTTTGGGCGAAGGCTGGAGGGAAGTGCCGCTGGTGGCAAAGAGCCGGAGGACCTTGTTCCAGTGGGACTGCATCATGGCCTGGAACTGGCTGACCATCTCAGCCCGCTGAGCCTCCAGGTGCCAGTACCTGGCCTTGCACTCCCATAGATCTTCCCTCTGCTTGGAAAGCCTATGCTCGTAGTCCTCAGTGAAGTGCTTCTGCTGAGCTTCCTTCTCGGTCAGATCCAATTTAAACTGAGTTGTTTTGCCAACTCTTTCTCGTGGTGGCTGCTTAGCTCCAACAATTGCTTCCTGTTGGGGCCCTAAGGAGCCCAGGAGGGGAGGGGAGGCGAGGGGCAAGTAGAGGCCAGCAAGGTGCCCCTTGATGTGAGTGACATCGATTTGACCACGCCCACCCAGTCACATGACCACCCAGCCACGTCCACCCAGCCGGTCATTAGGCAGATTATATTAGTGGTCTGCGGGATTTAAAATTATGAATTTAGTGGTCCCTGAGGTCCAAAAGGTTGGTGACCCCTGCACTAACAGATTGACCATAACAAAATCAGTTACTTGCACTGATCAGGTAGTCCTCCATTTACGACCATTACTGAGCCCAAAGTTTCTGCTGCTAAGTGAAACGTGTTCATGAATTTTGCCCCGTTTTATGACCTTTCTTTCCGCAGTCCTTAAGTGAATCACTGCAGCTGTTGAATTAGCAACATGGTTGTTAAGTGAATCTGGCTTGCCCATTGACTTTGTCAGAAGGTTGCAAAAGGGGATCACGTGACCCCGGGACATTGCAGCCGTCATAAATAGAAGTCAGCTACCAAGTGTCTGAATTTTGATCGCACGACTATGGAGACGCTACAATGGTCATAAGTGTGAAAAGCGGTCACAAGTCACTTTTTTCAGTGCCGTCGTAACTTTGAAGGGTCACTAAATGAACTGCTGTTGGTCAAGAATTATCCGTCATGCCCACAATTCTGCAATCAAAGCATTGCCTGCATGCAAGCTAAGCTTCAGCTGCATTGTAAGAGCCTTGGTGGTGCAGCAGGCTAAAGTGCTGTTAACTAGCACCAGCTGCCTGCAATTACTGCAAGTTCGAATCTCACCAGGCTCAAGGTTGACTCAGCCTTCCATCCTTCCGAGGTAGGTAAAATGAGGACCTGGATTGTGGGGGCAATAAGCTGACTTTGTAAGATCACTCACAAGAAAGGTATATATCGGAATGGAGAAGATGGATTGATTGTATCCAAAACAAATATCGGATTGAAAAGTATCAAATAGCTTATGAATGAATAGAAAAGTTAAAAGTATGCATATTTAGTTAAGGAAAAGGCGTTTTGCCATTTTGCCCTTTTATTTTTTTTTTACTATACCCTAAAGACATTTCCATTCTTCCTTCCTCCATTACCTTTAAGAGTCCAATGTTTTGAAAAACTGAAATTATCCCCTACGCACGACTCACCTACTGCTCAGACAAGTTGAGATTCTCTGAAGATCAAACAGCTTGAAAACTCACCAACACACACATTAAAGCCAGGAGAGGAGAGTTCTGAGTCTGGACGGAGCCTTGCCAAAAGGCATGAAATTGCCGAGAATGTATGGCAAGAAACCAACAATGTCTCCTTGAGAAAAGGATTAGGCTTGGTGCCACCCAGCCACACAAACAAATCTGCTGTTTGCCCCTTTCTCCTCGGCCTGTTCTAAAAAGCAGACTTGGAAGTCAACCCAGGAAGTTTGCTCAACTCTGAAAAACTGGACAACTGGCAAACAATGCTCCTCTAGCTGGAGAGCCAGTCTTTCAGGTTCCACATTGTGTGAAAACACCCCCAATTCCATTGCAAACAAGGAAACTGGAGCTAGTTTTCAACTTGCTGCCAGCTGGCAAAGGCCAGCCTTGAATTTATCAGCCAGCATTGGGGGGTGGGGGGGGAGTAGTTTAAGGACGGGGTGTGATTCAAGGCAGCCAAAAGCAAACAGGGAGTTGTGCATTCACACTGTAATTGGAAAATGTATTTCCTGGAAGGCATTTGATTATTCCTTCCCCAACAGGCTGATCTTAGCAGCTGTTCTATCAAGCAAATCCAGCCTAAGGTGTTCAGGTACCCTGACGAGAATCAAGCATTGCCTTAAATCGATGTTTTTCAACCTTGGCAACTTTAAGACGCTGGGAGGTAAAGTTGCATGCAGGCTGGGGAATTCTGGGAGTTGAAGTCCATGTATCTTAAAGCTGTCGAGGTTGAAAAACACTGCCCTAAACCAAATAATACTAGTGTGAAAGCTTTGCAAGTTGACAACGAGGCTGCTAATTGTAGCATGGCAGTTTGGGTTTCTCTCATAAGCAGTTTCATGTATTACGACCACAATAGGGACCAGAATTTCATTGTGATGAAAGAGAAGTTCTCTGAAAATGGGCTCTACAAATAAATCCAAAAGCTCGGAAGACTAAACCTCTGGTCCTGGTGACCTACTGAGACTGGATCCTTCAACATTATCCTGGGACGTGGATTTCAGAAGAGATTTTAACAGAACAGAATAACAGAGTTGGAAACGACCTTGGAGGTCTTCTAGTCCAACCTCTTGCTCAAGCAGGAGACCCTATACTAGTGATGGAGAACCTTTTTGGCACTGAGTGCCAAAAAGGGAGCGCACATGTGCGGGGGCTTCATACATGCATGCACACACTTGTCTGGATCGCAACCCAGAAGGGGAGCTACCCAGGGCACATGTGCGTGGCTGAAAATGAACTTTCGGCTTCAGTTTCGGCCAGCTAGTCTTCTAGATTTCTGGTGCGATGATCAGCTAGTCGGTGCGCATGATCACACAGGAAAATGGAAGATCAGCTCTTCCAGTTTCCAGCACTGCCGCACGCATGAAGGCCAGCTGATCATCGTGTGCACATGAGTGCCAGAAACCCAGAAGAGGAATGGGTGACACTGTGCATGCCAGGCAATATGGCTCCACGTGTCACTTCGGGCACGCGTGCCATAGGTTCACCATCATGGCTCTATATCATTTCAGACAAATGGTTGTCCAGTCTCTTCTTTAAAACCTCCAGTGATGGAGCAACCACATTTCTGTGGTTTCTTCTTTGTCTTCCATCTTCCTTAGGGTTAATATTTTGAGTTTAGAGAAAAGGAAGATTGCTGAGAGCATCCCTTCCAGTCACTCGATAAGGAGTCCGGGAGAAAGACAGCAACTGAATCAAGAAAATCACATTTTCCTTATTTGATCCCACAATGCTCAATTCTTGATTTAATCTGAGGCCCATCCCAAGCTCGTGTGTTCTACTTCTTTTTATTGCAACAATTCAATTGTGTGTGGCCGTTTAGAACATCCCACTGATTTCATGAGGACTTTTATACATACCAATTTGCGGTCTTTCCTGTAACTAATTAACTTGTTTCACTTGCTTGGCCCAGTGATTCACCTGTCAGCTTTTACCACAAAAAAAAGCTACAGTAAAAAACCTCAGAGCAGTTACCAAACCTCTACTGATTTTATTTTGTCAAAACGAGAAAATAAAAATGGTCAATGGTTATTATGTATTGGTTCTCTTTAACAGAGAACTTATGCATGTAAAAAAGGAGCGGAGAAATATTTGACTTTAGAGGAACAAGTACGCCTGATAATTTTTCTGCTCATTTTAAAACAATTTTATTTGGAGTTCAGGGAAAGTACTTAGCAATGGTTATATTTTAATGGTAGGCATTAAACTTCTAAAAATAGTTTATTTACTTTCTGGAACAAAAAAATCCTAGGATATTTGTGAGCTGAAATGTGCTCGGTTTCCTTTAAATAATTTTATTTACATTCTAGGATTATCTGTTTCATTTTCTTGCAATTAAACTACAAACTAACCCTGTTTGTATCTTGTTATATTGTTACCTTTCAGCTTTGGTATAGTCATATAATACATCTTATTTCTAGTCATTGACTGATAGAGTACACCAATATAACAAAAACAAGATGTAACATTGAACATTTGAACAAAATCAAAATAGATAAACCACGAAAAGGGAGAGAGAGAAAAATTGCATTGATTGTTTTACATGGCATAAATTTGTACTATACTAAGTTTTGCCTCTGGGCTCGAGACCTCAAATCTTGTTGTTGCAATAGTGCAGTGATGGCAAAGCTTGCATGGAAACGTTGCATGTGTGCACATGTGCTCTTGTCAGAGCCATGCTTCGGAAATGCTGAACTTCCGGGTTCTAGCACTCATGCATGCCCAACTATCAGCTGGCTGACGTGCATGCACAGGCTGATTTTTGGCATTGCCATGCGCACAAAGGGATTGCGCTCCGGAAAAGCCAAACTTCCAGGTTCTAGCGTGCATGTGTGCCCAACAATCAGCTGGCCGGCGTGCACGCACACACCAGTTTTCGACACTGCTGTGTGTGCAAAGGACAACTTATCCTCACGCACACATGCGCGCCAGAAACCCGGAAGACAAACAGGCAAGGCCGGGCGTGCCGGGCGACATGGCTTTGCGTGCCACTTTGGGCAAGTGTGTCATAGGTTCGCCATCACGGCAATAGTGTATCTCAGGGGTGTCCAACCTTGGCAACTTTATGACTGGTGGACTTCAACTCCCAGAATTTCCTAGCCAGCTGGGAAAGTCAGGGAGTTGCCGTCCACACATCTTAAGGTTGCCCATGTTTTAAAGACGCTGTTCTATAATAAAGACACGATGAGCAGAAGTATTTTCAGTATTTTTTTTTAAATGGCTGAAGATGTTCAAGTGGATGTTGAAGTCCACAAGTCATAAAATCGCCAAGATTGGACACTCCCGGTGTACTTCAAAGGTGCAAATTAAAATGCTCATAAGCCCCTAAATTGTAATATAGTCATATATTGAATTCTGGAAAGCCTTTAAGATCTGACTCTGATCCCAGATCCAGCAGGTCCCCATCAATGGTGGGTTTCAAATTTTTTTACTACCGGTTCTGTGGGCATGGCTTAGTGGGCATGGCAGGGGAAGGATACTGTAAAATCTCCATTCCCACCTCACTCCAGGGGAAGGATACTGTAAAATCTCCATTCCCTCTCTAATCCAAGGGAAGGTTACTGCAAAATCCCCATTTCCTCCCAATCAGCTGGGACTCGGGAGGCAGAGAATAGATGGGGGTGGGGCCAGTCAGAATTTTTACTACCGGTTCTCCGAACTACTCAAAATTTCCGCTACCGGTTCTCCAGAACTGGTCAGAACCTGCTGAAACCGACCTCTGGTCTCCATCCTTCTGGCCTATAAATGGCTTTTCCCACAAGCCTTAGGATAGGGTGAGGATGGGGTTCAGGGAGCCTCTTTAATATTGTTTATTTCTGGATGTCTGGGGATGAGCCGTGTTGGATGGCAGCTGGATGTTAGCTTTTATCTTTTTTACAGCCTTTATTGTTTTATGATCGCTTAAGAGCTAACTTATGCTGCATGAGATAGGCAGCTATTTACATCAAAGAGCGAAATCAATAGGTAAAGTCAAAAGAGGAAGTCTGTTAGCAGATAAGCACCATCTTCTGGTGGTGGAATACAGGTAATCTGTCAGGGAAATGCGCAGCAGGTGTCCCAATGACATCAAAGATGCTGATACAAACATGTAGTTTTATATAAATAAATATGTTTTACATCTGTATTTGCAGCAGACAAGATAGTCAGGCAAACAAGAGCATCCAGAGGTAAATCACAGAGCATACAGGGCACACAGAAGAAAAAGGCGGGGGAAAAGGGAAACTGCCCCCTCCCCACCCATAACAACCAATCACAGTGCAGATTGCCTCAGGCAAGAGCTAGCCCTCTCTAATCAATCATGGTAGAGTAGTGGCCAGAATTGTGGAAACCTTTTGGGAAAAGTGTATTTTCTAAAACTAGCTAATAACACCACTTTTTTTTTGGAGTAGTACCATAAAATTGTATATCAATGGAAAGATAATTTAATCAAGAATGTAATGCAATAACTTTTATGAAGGATTTGCTATTAGAATAGCAGTTACAATATAAAGAAGAAAGTGAAACATGTAAAAAAAATGAGATATACAAAAATGATCACCAAAGACAAAATGAGATATACAAAAATGATCACCATGTCAGTTAATACTTAGTTGGGTAACCTTTAGCATGAATTATGGCCTTACAACATCTTCCTGTGGAGTGAACCAAGTCTTTTAGTTCTGCAGCTGTTATAATGTGAAACCAAGATTGAATGATTGCTTCTATTAACTGGATTTTATTGCTGGGTCACTTCTGACTAACAAGTTTCTTAAGGTCTGGGCTATTCCCAGGCCATTCCAGCAGTGGAATATGATTATTTTGAAACTCCAAAAAAAAAAGTGGTGTTATTAGCCATCAAACCTCAAAAATACACTTTTCCCAAAAGGTTTCCACAATTTTGGCCACTACTGTATAATAACTGTGTTTTGGCTCATTGTACCACCTCACTGTTCCAACTACTAAATTAATATCTTAACATATCGTTGATTTACCAGTCATTTAGCAACTATTCAAAGTTACAATGGCACTGGAAAAAAAATAGACTTATGATTGGTCCTCACACTTATGACCATCACAGCATCCCCATGGCCAGATGAAGTGTTACTAAATGAATGTTTGCAAATTGAGGATTATCTGTACAATATATAATACAGGTAATCCTTGATTTATCACCTTTTGTTTGGCCACCAAAGTTACAAGGGTACTAAAAAAAATATTGACTTATGACCAGTCCTCACATTTATGAATTGTCACAGCTTTTGCACAAGATCACAAGATCAATATTCAGCTGCTTGGCAACTGGCATGTATTTATAATGATTGCAGCATCCTGGGGTCACGTGATGATCCTTTGCAGCCTTCCCTGTTGGCTTCCAACAAGCAAAGTCAATGGGGAAAGACAGATTCACTTAACGACTGCATGAGTCACGTGACTGGCAATTCACTTAACAACCATGGCAAAGATTATAAACAGCAACAGCAATAGCACTTACATATCACTCCACAGTGGTTTACGGGCCTCTCTAAACGGTTTACAGAGTCAGTATATTGCCCCAAAATAATAGTCATTTTACCAACCTCAGAAGGATGGAAGGCTGACTCAACCTTGAGCCTGTCAAGATGGAAGGAATCGAACTCCTGGCAGTGTGAGCTGAGTTAGCCGGCAATACTGCTTTCTAACTACAGTGCCACCACAGTTCTTAAAGTCCAGTCATAAAGTCAGACGTGACTCACTTAACAACTGCCTTGCTTAGCAAGGGAAATTCTGGTCCTAATTGTGGTCGTAAGTTGAGAACTACCTGTAATCAGTGCAGTCCTGGTGTTGCAATAATATTACCTGCTGAACCATCAGAGCATTGACAGTCAAATTCTCCTTGCTCAGGCAAGTAAATTAAGTGATGGTAAGGCTTTCAAATGCCCCCTCCTCATTCCCAAGCATCACACCATTTCTGAAGAGTTAGCATAGAGAACCTCAGCGCAGAGAGTAAATAATTGAGGGCAGCCAATTCCTTTCCTTTTCATTGACAGGGTGTCCTCCTTCAGAGCTAGTAATTTAAATGGCAATGTTACTCTCCAAGTTTATTTGACTGTCTAATTCAGTAGCTAAAAGCCTGCATTTCAGCAGGCAGGAATATTTCTTGTTGAAATCACTGCCTTTGCAAACTGGATGCACGCAGCCAGTAGTAAGTATTGCGGGGTTCAATCATGTTTAGATCCAAATAACTTGCTGATCCTAATAAATTGGACATGGTTGCTGTGCTCCTGTTAATGTGCAAACAGGTGCTTGTACAAGCTTAGATGGCAATATAATCTATACTCTAGATCAGGGGTATCAAACTCGAATTCAAGGAGGGCCACATCAGGGTTGTGTTTGACCTCGGAGGGCTGGAGGGGCATGGCCATGGTGGGCATGGCCACCTCGATGTTACTTGTGTTGGGGGCATCTGTGGTGGCCAAGTGCCAAGGCAGGACTTCCCTGAAACCTTCCCTCACTCTCATTATTATCTCCTTCCTTCCTTCCCTCCTCCCTCCCTCCCTCCCTTCCTCTCTTTTTCCTTCCCTCTTCATTCTCCTTTCTTCTACCTTCCCCTCTTTCCTTATTTTTCCTTCCTTGCTCTCTTCCCATCTTTCCTACTTTTTCTTTCCTCTTTCCCTTTCTCCTTTCCTATCCCTTCTTTTGCATGCTCAAATGCAAAAGGAGAAACATTTCTCCTTTTGTTTTGTTTTTAGTTTGTTTTGCTAGCCCTCTGCCAGCAAAAAAACGGAGCTCGAATGGGGGGGGGGTGCCTGCTGTGCCCCGTTTTTGGCCGCAACGGCCTCCTGCAGTCCTCTGCCAGTGAAAGTT
Organism: Ptyas mucosa; assembly: GCA_012654045.1. Taxonomy (NCBI): domain Eukaryota; kingdom Metazoa; phylum Chordata; class Lepidosauria; order Squamata; family Colubridae; genus Ptyas; species Ptyas mucosa. The sequence continues at coordinate 2,070,673 of WNWU01000079.1, forward strand.
TTCTCTGGCAGAGGCACGGCACGCCGGTCCTTTGCTGTTTCCAAGCTGGCCACACGGATCAGATACAGCCCACAGACCTTGAATTTGACACCCCTGCTCTAGATTGTAAGTTTAACTGAAGATTACGGTTGCATCTGCCATTCACAAAGCACCCTCCCATTCAAATCGTGAGATATTCGTTTTTAATACCGTATCCCGGATCACCAAAAATTTATGCTTTGCAGCCACGTGAAGTAAACTGCTGAGAATCAGCACCATCAGAGGAATGTCAGAGTTTGCAGAAATAAAAAGAAGGAAATTAAAAAGGGGTGTTAACTTCCCTTTCATAAAAGCAAGCTCATGAGAATTGAGCATGCTTCGTGATTCTAATATGCTGAGTCTGGCTAGGTAAGTGTCTGGTTAGCCCATAAAAAGGAGTCCTTCAACTGCAACGTTTCCTTGTAGTTCCCATTTTGAAGAATATTAAACAGAAACCTATTTGCACACATCAGCAGGCACATGATAATGACTAAGTTTTTTTTGTTTCTTTCTCTTTTTTTCACTTTCATCAATCAGCAATGTGTTAAAAATTCCCCGGAGTTTTTTCCCCCTTGTGGTCTGTTTATTGACCTGGCTGCATTTTCCAAGCAACTTGCAGCACGTCTGGCAATGTCAAAACTGCCAATGAATCAGCACTGTTAGAGCCAAACTAGAATTTTCTCAAAGTTTCTAAGAAGAAAAAAAAAATAGAGCATTTTTCTGTAAAAATTTGCTTAACGTTTTTCCCCTCAAGACATCTTTTCTTTTTTGACATTTGCATTTCTGAATGAAAATTTCTAATATTTCCCCTGGAAACATATTTATCCAAGTGCTTACTAAATAAGAATGGTAAAAATAATCAGGAGACTGGTACAGCCTTTTCTGACTGGTGTAACCAGTTTCCTTGAGAACATAAAGCTTTTGTGTGGCTTATGTTTGGATGGTCAGAGGGGGCTGGATTGATGTAGGTTTTAAATTGGGGTGAGGTGGGAGAAAAGAGAGGGATAGACAGGCTAATGGTACAGAGGCAGGTTATACATGATCCAGAGTAGAAATACTTTATTAACAACAACTGTAATGTGTTTAAAATTCACTGCGTTTGCTGAGACCTTTTGGGATAAGTTGAAATTTTTTGATGCATGAATTCAGCAACGTTCTCATTCAATAGGACTTTTAAATTCCCAATCTGCCAAAACAGTCACTTTGAAGTAGTTATAATGTTAATAACAGTGATTTCTTCATCAACTTTCAAGCTAAAGAAAACTGACGTGTGAAAGTTAGGAAACATTTCTGATCCCCACAAATGCTTTTTAAATGCAAAGGAACCACAAGCCAAAACCCCCAGCCTTCCACTTCTTATGATGTCTGTGTGCTTTCCCTTATGCAGCTCTCAAATAAACCATTTTCCTTGCCCCCCCCCGAAAAAGCAGCCCTGACTACTCAAATATTTAACCGAAATGGGATAAGCTCTTGTGATAGGCTTAAAGGGCAGCTTGTGTGCGTTTGTGCCATCAAAATGGTAGAGAATTCAAATATGAAGAGTCTTAGGTTTGCTCACCCTACTGCAAACACTGACCTGGGAATAAGTCTCATTGAACTCCACAGGATTTACAGTACTTCAAACAAGGATAGGATTACATGGATTTTAACTTACAGTTTAAAATCAAAAGCCGGCAGTCCCGGGGGTGGGGTGGGGCTGCTGAGGGTTCGCAGGGGTTTGGGAGAACCTCTAGCTAAGATTTTGTGCACCCCCAAATCCCACTCCTGGCTGGCCCCGCCTATCCCACCCTGTCCCTCCCAGGAGTCCCCACGTGGCCCGTTTTGGATGCAGGCTTGGGGAGGGCAAAAAATGGGCCTACCGGAAGTTCAGGAAGGTTAGAAACAGGTGTATTGCCTCCAGAGGGCCTCCGGAGCCTGGGGAGGCCGTTTTTGCCCTCCCGGAGGCTCGAAGGAAGCCTCTGGAGCCTGTGGAGGACAAAAACACACACCTACCTGCCGTGATGCAGGAGACTGACTAGGCCACGCCCACCATGGCCACGCCCATCCAGCAACCGGGCAGAGAACCCCTTGCTAAAATTTTTGAAGCCCACCCCTGCTGCAGTCTCAAAGAACCTGATGCCAGGAAAACAACTAAGTGAAGGACTGCTATTCCCTGCTGGCATCCTTAGCTTTTTTTTTTTTATCCCTTTCTAAGCAGCTTTGTTGGGGAAAAAATTCTATAGCAGGGTTTTTCAAACTTGGGAACTTTATGATGTGTGGACTTCGACTCCCAGAATTCCCTAGCCAAGTTTGAAAAACATTGTTCTATCATAAAGGCATGCTGAGCTGAAGTATTTTCAGAAGTGCTGAAAGTTAAAACGCTATTAAGACCATGAGAACACCGCGGTGGCGCAGTGGTTAGAGTGCAGTACTGCAGGCTACTTCTGCTGATCACCGGCTGCCAGCAGTTTGTCAGATCGAATCTCACCAGGCTGAAGGTTGACTCAGCCTTCCATCCTTCCGAGGTGGGTAAAATGAGGACCCAGATTGTTGGGGGCAATAGGCTGACTCTGTAAACCGCTTAGAGAGGGCTGTAAAGCACTGTGAAGCGGTATATAAATCATCTAACTGGCCCAGACATCTTCCTAATCTATCACTTGCCAAACACTATGCTGGTTCTGAATAATGGAGAGAGACTCTTATTGGATATACCATATGGAATTGCTAGAATGCTGGACTATGTTCACTTCCTAGGCTCAATTAAAGAGGTACAACAGAAGAAAAGACAGGGTTTATGCAAGATCCTAGCCCGTGTTGCAATTCTTCAATATGAAACTCCAGCCAAACCTACTCAAAGGCACAGTGTGTACAATATAGAAGTCTTCAACTTACAGCCACAATTGAGTCCAAAATTTAAGTTGCTAAGTGAGACATTTAAGTGAGTTTTGTTCCACTTTTATGACCTTTCTTGCCACAGATGTTAAATGAAGTTGTTAAGTTAGTAACACGGTTAAGTGTTTCCCCATCTCCCTCCCTCCTTCCCTCCCAACCCCTCTCTCACCACAACCTTACCCATGCAGGTTAATGAAGTCTGTGGATTTCATTGAGAAATCCCCAGGACGTAACCCACACACTTTTCCACAGGACTGGGTGTGGTTATGCAGCAGGGTTTCAAACATAACAACCAATGAAGCACAACATCACATGACAGAACCTGACGCTACAAAAAAAAATAATTCTGAAAAAATAAATAAGAAGCCAGTCCAAGATCATTTGCTTAGTTGAAGAGTTCCAATGTCGCTTTTAAAATTCATGCTGCATCATTCAGACAATCCTTCCTGTTGCCTGCCATGCCTGGTATTTCTGATTAAGCCAGCTCCAGTTAGGATTATGTCTGTTGTGCAACAGAAATGTAAAAGGAAAACAGAAATTCTGCATTTTGGGAATATATAACCCTCCCCCTTACTAAAATCTGCCACAAACATGATGTAAATAGCTGATAGATATGAAAAACTCCAGGGTATACAAAGTATGCTATAGTGTTAGCATCTTCACAATTTAACCCAGACAGTGTAAGAATAATACAAATATTAACAAGAGGGAGTTCTCAAATTATAAGGGAAACACAAGGGAAAACAATCTAGTGAAATGTGCTAGTGGCAAACACCTAACTTTATATTAATCTTGGGAGGGATTTTCTCATTTTTTTGAGAGAGAAAAAATGGAGATGAACAAGAAACAGAATGCACAGGAAAGGGAAACATCTATAGAGCAGGGCTTCAGAAGGAAAAGCTCCAATTAAAATATCCACTTCCCCGGTTTGCAAAGCTCCTTATGCAAATGACAGCCAGTAATTACACAACAAGCAGTTCGAATATCTGACATTAGAAACTTCCAAACCAATCTCAAGTAAGCAAACCATGCATTCTTTCAGGTAGCTGCTGTGAATTATGAGACCTGTTTAGGAATACTGATCCTTCAGCCATATGCACCATAAAGTTGACACGTTCTAGCCTTGCGAAGTCGGTCTTGCAGAGCCTCCTAAGTTTCAGGGTTGCGCTGCCCTGAGCTTGTCAAATCCAAGATCCCAGCCCCGTGATTGGTACGGTTAGTACTTGAGAGCATTCTCTCCATCTAGGGGTATACAGTACTTGCCAGCTAAGGATACATTACACACATGCAATGAAGCAGCCGCCAGTCAACATGGCTACTGTATTACCAAACCAGCATTAATTTTTAAAGTAACACAAGTCTTTTATTTTTTTTAAGGGAGATTGGCATATCAGACTCAAGCAGGATTCTAAAGGCTTGTGATGGGAGACGATCATCCTTAGCATTTCCTGGTTCTTTGCAGAAACCAAGATCCTTTCTTAGTTTCTGCCCCAGGCTGCTCCCCACCAGATTTAATACATAAATATTGCATCGCTGCTGCCATAAAGTGGGTTTTTTTATGGATTTATATTTGTTATGATTTTTAATATTGTTAAGTCACCCAGGTCAGTCACTTATGTGCAAGTTTGGTGACCATATGCATTGTTAATAATTAAATGAATTTCTTTGCAAGGTTTTATTACTGTCCCGAGTTGTGGTATTACAGCTACTCTACCTTTAACCTGCTCTGAAAGCTGGGATGGCAAGTCTCTTGTAAGAAAAGTTTGTTTTGCCTTCCACCATTGTTGTAGATTGCTGAATTCCAAGCCAGACAACGAAATGCACCCAAGTTCTGACATAGGATCCGAGAGATCAGATATTCCCCAGGAGAAATTCCTCAAGGTAAACCTGATTGCAATTTAGTTTCCTTGGCTGGAATTTGACAACTTCAAGGGATCAACCTTTTTGCAATCAAAATAATGAAGGTGGCAGTAAGCAACCCTAAGAGCCCAATCAGCTGATTTTGGAAGGTAAACCGCTGTGCCTTCCCAGCTTTTTTTGTTTTTTCCTTGAAAGGGAAAGGAACAAGAAACATTTCTGTGATGAGCAAGGCATCTCCTCTTCCCATTGACAAATTTTAGGAAGAGGCGCAAGCGTTCATAGGCTGCAGCTCTTTTCATCGAACGCATGGAGTGCTCTATGCATCTGATGGAGCGAGCTGCAGTTCAAGGAAAGCTGGTGCCTTTTTGTAAAAATTTGCCAACTAGAAAAGGGAGCCCCAGACTCACCATTATTATTTTTTTAAATAAAATTTATAATTTTTATTATAACACATATATGACAATCACATAACATACAACATATATATATATATATCTTATCATTTTTAAACATCGGTTCCTCATGGTCTTCCTTCTATTATTTTGTCTTTTTTATTTTTATTATTATTATTATTTTTGCCACCGGGTTCTACCACCGTCCTCCCCAGCGTCAACAAACCCCCCAAAAGAGGCAAGGGCAAACGCAGGCGCCTGTCCGCGCACTCCTTCCATTAGCAACTCGGAATCCTTTTCTGTTTTGTTTTGTTTTTCCCCATAAAGCACTTTTCTGCTGATTAATGGCACCGGGAACGTCACCGCACCCCGGCGCTCAAAATGCAAAGTCATTCCAAGCATCCCCAGGGAAGAAAATAAAGCAGGTGACGCGAGTGAACAAGTTCCCCCGTGTTTGCAAGCTCGGTGCATAACCCTAAAAAAAGGGGAGCCAGTTTGACCCTCCGATCGGGGAAATTCCACCCATTCTAACCTCTCTCTTCCCTCCCCCCCACCTTCCCTCCCCTTGCCTTTTTATTTGCAGTCATGCGGGCGCCCTCCCCGCAAGAATGCCAGATTTGGGGATGGGAGGGAGGGAGGGGGAGGGAGGGAAAGAAGAAGGATTCCCTTTTCCACAGCCTCCCCCTCCTTTTTTTCCCACCTGCAACGACTTGGAAAGGAGGGAAACCCCCCTCCCCCTCCCCCCCAGATTCTGATCCCCATGCCATTTTCCGCATCCTTCTTCCTTTCCAGCTGGCAAAACTCCCCCCGGTCCTCCGGGTCGGCATCGCATCCCACCTTGTCCTTCGCGAAACTACCCTTACCTGCACCGCGCGGGTTCTTCTTCGCCCAGCAGGCCGGAGCGACCCCGACGGCCGTGGGAAAGTTTTCACTTCTTCGCCCTTTTCAAAGGAGGCGGGGAAAAGCCAGCAGTTCCGCGCTTCCCCCCCTTTTTCGGCTTCCAGCCGCTCCGGAGAGTCCTTTTCCACCTGCCCCTGGGTGCCAACCTACCTCCTCTGACGTCACGCCAGCGGCCGGGCCACGCCCTCCCCCCGCCGCTCGCAGCGGTCATTGGCTAGCGGTCCTGCCCTTCATTTCCCTAAGGGCTCAGCCTTCCCGGAGCTGGCTGGCGGGTGCCGCAGGTGAAGCTGTGACGTCAGAGGCGAAGCGGGCAAGTCTCGGTTTGTTTTCATTTTTCTTAAGGAGAACCCGAGTTAAGGGCTGCCTGCAGAGGAAGGGCAAAAGCAGGAGTCAAGTTTTAGGGTTGTTGTTGTTTTTTTGAGTGGGGGGTTGGGTTAATCCCTCTCCCTTGCAGCATTGCTCTTGTTTTTCTTTCTTTCTTTCTTTTTTTTTATTCCAGCTTTTCTGCCATCTGCTGTCATGGATTGACAGCCTGGTGTGTGGGAATTGAGCCTTCATCTGCTAAGATGATGAATCTGGTTGCTTTACTTCCTTAATCCCGGCTTATCTATATTATTTATTCTTTTTTTTTTATCAAGTTCCTTTTCATTACACGACACAAAATAGCTTCCACGCTGGGTTTTCCCCATACATCCTAGCAGTGGTGGGATTCAAGTAATTTAACAAACCGGTTCTCCGCCCTAATGATTTCTTCCAACAATCAATTTGCCAAACTGTTCAGAAAGTTAACAATTGGTTCTCCCGAAATGATGCGAACTGGCTGAATCCCACCACTGCATCCTAGCCATAGGCGTTCCTTTGGATGTTTATGCAACAGATAACTGCCTTACGGATCCCAGTACAATTATGATTTCCCCAGTTTGAGAAGCAGAAGGCTTTAATCAGAGACCTTCCCAAGCAGAGCAATTAGCATGGTTCTTAACCTCAGCAACTTGAAGATGGGCAGATTTCAAGTTGCCACGGTTGAAAAACACTGAATTAAACCATACCAAAAACAATTTTCAAGAAAAAGCTTTAATAATTCCCTTGCTGGACAATTTCAAACATTACTGTTCAAAGCAGGGCCTTTGTAATATTTCATTCTTTTTATCAACCATCCCCAACAGATCGAAACTTGGTGACAATTCAGTCCTTTTTCTGATTCCTTGCTAATTCACTAAAAATCTCTCTCCAAAATGCTTACTGCAATTTCCATCAAACATAAAAGGAAGCCCTTTATTACAATCCTTCTACCCCAGACCGTCCATACAGGTAGTCCTTGACTTATGACCAACATTGAGACCAGAATAACTGTTGCTAAGTAAGGCGGTTGTTAAGTGAATCATGTCCAATTTTATGACCTTTTTGCCATGGTTGTTAAGCAAATTATTGCAGTTGTTAAGTGAATCTTGCAATTGTTAAGCGAATTCACCTTCTCCCACTGATTTTGCTTCTCAGAAGCCAGTTGGGAAGGTTGCAAATATCCATCATGTGACTGTATGATGCTACAACCATAGTAAATACATTGTTATTGTTAGTTGCGAAGTCGAGTCCGACCCATCACAACCCCATGGACAACTTTCCTCCAGGCCTTCCTGTCCTCTACCATCCTCTGGAGACCGTTTAAGCTCATGCCGACTGCTTCAGTGACTCCATCCAGCCACCTTGTTCTCTGCCATCCCTTTCTTCTTTTGCCCTCAATCTTTCCCATCATTAAGCTCTTCTCCAGTGAGTCCTTCCTTCTCATTAGGTGGCCAAAGTATTTGAGTTTCATCTTCAAGATCTGGCCTTCTAAAGAGCAGTCAGGGTTGATCTCCTCTAGGACTGACTGGTTTGACTGCCTTGCAGTCCAAGGGACTCGCAGGAGTCTTCTCCAGCATCCTAGTTCAAAGGCCTCAATTCTTTGACGGTCAGCCTTCCTTATGGTCCAACTTTCACACCCATTTATTACAATTGGGAATACCATAGCCTTGACTATATGCACTTTTGTTGGCAGGATGATGTCTCTGCTTTTTTGTATGCTGTCTAGATTTGCCATAGCTTTCCTCCCCAGGAGAAAGCGTCTTTTAATTTCTTGGTTGCAGTCCCCATCTGCAGTGATCTTGGAGCCCAGGAAAATAAAATCTGTCACTACCTCCATTTCTTTCCCATCTATTTGCCAGGAATTGAGAGGGTCGGATGCCATGCTCTTAGTTTTCTTAATGTTGAGTTTCAAGCCAACTTTTGCACTCTCCTTCTTCACCCGCATCAAGAGGCTCTTTAGTTCCTCTTCACTTTCTACCATTAGAGTGGTATCATCCACATATCTGAGGTTGTTGATATTTCTCCCGGCAATCTTAATTCCAACTTGTGATTCATCTAGTCCCGCCTTTCTCATGATGTGCTCTGCATATAAGTTCAATAGGCTGGGCGACAGTATACAGCCAGTAAATACAAAACAGTTGCCAAGTGCCCAATTTTGTTCACATGAGCATGGAAATGATGTGACAGGTAAAAGTGCAGGATCACTTTTTTCAGTGTCTCTGTAACTTTGAACAGTTGCTACACAAATGGTTGCAAGTGAAGGACTACCTGAAATTATAAATTATATGTGTGGTGCAGTGATGAAACCTGAACCGGTTTGCTACCGGTTTGCTGGCTGTGCATGCAAGTTTGTAACTTCAGTCATTAAATAAACTGTTGTAAGTCGAGAATTACCCGTATGCTTTGTTTTAAAGCAGGGGGTCCCAACCCCTGGAGCATTGCCCAATACCAGACCGTGGCCCATTCAGAACTGGGCCGCGCAAGGGAGAGTGAGCAAAGTTCCACTAGTGCAAGCAGTAGATGCTTGCACGCATGTGAGTGGTGAGCACTTACACTTGTATGCAAACTTCCACTCACACAAGCGTCCAGCACTTGTGTTTGTGCGTGAAGCCCGACTCGCAAGTATTCCTGCTGCCCACAGAAATGGAGTTGTGCGTACACAAACGAGAGCCCCTGCCACGCACACGAAACCATCCCCTCCTCCCCCTCGGGCCACCAAGCCAAAAAGGTTGGTGACGGCTGTTTTAAAGGCAACGGTACGATCAATTTTCACTTCAGTTTATCAGCTGAACTGCCTTTCCAGGTTTTTTTTTTTTTAATTTGATTTATATGTCGCCCTTCTCCGGAGACTCAGGGCGGCTTACAATGTGCTAAGCAATAGCCTTCATACTTTTGTATATTTTATACAAAGTCAGCTTATTGCCCCCACAAACTGGGTCCTCAATTTACCTACCTTAGAAAGGATGGAAGGCTGAGTCAACCTTGAGCCTGGTGAGATTCGAACCTGCAATAATTGCAGGCAGCTGGTGTTAATAACAGGGTGCTTTAGACCACTGTACTACCAAGGCTCTTCCTTTATTTGCGCAGTTAAGTGTTTTGCGCAAATAAAGAAAACTTGGTAATAAGTAATCAACTTTTCAACTTTGTTTGCCTTAGTGTCTGTCCCATTTAGTTACAGGGTCCAATTGTTTCCCCCCCCCCAATTCTGAAGCTTATTGTGCATCATGTGCCAAGGGGGGTTGCTGTCTGCCAGCTTTCTATAGAGTGTGACCCAGACGAAGCCCGAGAGGGAGAGACTGGCCCAAGGTCACCCAGCTGGCTTCCATGCCTAAGGGAGGATTAGAACCGGGATCTCCCTCCCTATTCCTAATCCAATGCTTTTATCGCTACACCACACTGGCTCTCCGTCAGCCAGTGTTAACATAGTAAATATATTCACAGCAAACTTAAGTAGCCCCATTTCATTTGTTCCAGTTGGTGCCTGGAAGTAAGACTCAGAGCTCCATTATGATCTTTATATAGGGATGCAACCACAACTGTGCCCCAAATTTCCATTGCTAAGCAAGACAGTGGCTAAGTGAGTTTTTTGCCCCATTTTACGACCTTTCTTGCAACATTTAAGCAAATCACTGCAGCTGTTTAAGGAATCATCCGTCATTAAGCGAATCAGGCTTCCCCCATTGACTTTGCTTGTTGGAAGCTGGCTGAGAAGGTTACACATGGCGTTCACATGAACTCAGGACAATGCAACTATTATAAATATGAGCTGTGGTGGTGCAGTGGTCAGAGGGCAGTACAGCAGGCTCCTTCTGCTGCTTGCCGGCTGACTGCAATTTGGCAGTTCAAATCTCACCAGGCTCAAGGTTGACTCAGCCTTCCATCCTTCCAAAGTTGGTAAAATTGAGGACCCAGATTGTTGGGGGCAATAGGCTGACTCTGTAAACCGCTTAAAGAGAGCTGTAAAGCCCTGTGAAGCAGTATATAAGTCTAAGTGCCATTGCTATTGCTGTAAATACGCATCAGTGGCCATGTGCCCATGATCATGGGGATGCTGCAACAGTCATAAGTATGAAAAACCAGTCATAAGTCTTTCTCTTTTTTTCCCCAGGAACTTTGAGCAGCCACTAAACGAATGGGTATAAGTCGGGGACTACTGATATACCTTTATGGACGAGGGAAGGATTTTTGTCGGCCTGCAAAACAGTACCTATTGAAACCCAACCTCCCCTGTGGTTTTGGAAAATGCTTCCAAAAAATTGCTTTTGTTCTCATTAATCTCAGCTCCCTTTGCAGGCTGTTTTTTTTCCTGATCTCTCGGTTGTGTTGGCATGACACCTCTGCCACACTTAAAGAAGCCTCCGGGCACTCAGCTCAGTTTTCTGTGGTTGCATAGCACTGCAGACCATAAATTAAGCAGAAGTAGCATTGCAAGGGGGGCAGATCCTCCTCGAGAAAATCTAACGAGACTCCCGTTTTTTCCCCTGCTTTCAAACATGCCTTATAAAGCAGGTTTTTTCGTTCAAGTCCCCCCCCCCCCGTTTTTAGTTCAGTGGTGTCCTATCTTGGCAAGTTTAAGACTTGTGGACTTCAACTCCCACAATTCCCCAGTGCTGGCTAGGGAATTCTGGGAGTTGAAGTCCACAAGTCTTAAATTTGCCAAGGTTAGAGATTCCTGTTTTAGTGTATAACACTGTCTCTGATGCCATTAAAATAATATTAAATTTTATTCCAGTTTATATAAACATTCAGAAGAAAAGATAGATTTTGGTATGGCATTAGATAAGAGCATTGTGCAGCTGTTTACTGACTTCATATTTTGTTTGGTGACTATCGTCTTAGATATCCAATCCACTGTTGCATTAGAGGAATAGTGCTTAATTTAAAACTATTAGCTGAAAGGCAATTTAGCTGTCATTTCCTTTATTACAAAATCAATGTAGTCATTTAGTTTCTACTCAGCAGTATTGAGAATTATACTAACTGTATGTATAATTGGGCTAGGCTACAATTTGCTTAACCATGTTCTTTTTAAATGTTCCCAGTTAAGACAAAAATTAAACTATTACAATAATGCAAAGCATCAGCATTAAAATGCCTGACTTTGAAAAAAATAAAAACACCTTTTGCAGCATCCCAGATCCTAAATGCTGATATATTTTGTACCTTTATTAAGATATCTTTACTAAAAATTCAATTTTTAGTGTTGGCCTTTCTGTCCTATTTGTTTTCCATAGGTTGTTCTTATTCTACTTTTTATTTTAAAAGTGCTTTTTGCATTCATATTCCACTTTTAAAAAGACAAAATATAGAAAAAAAATATTTAAATAAAAAACCTAAAAGTGAAAGAAACTTTCCTAGCCTCTGTAAAATCCCTACTGTACTGGATTATTACCAGTAACCAGTTCTGATCACAAATATTTGATCTGGAAAAGGACAGAGAGATAAAATGTTTAGAAGGTCATCCTTGTTTTCTGAGTAATAATCTCAGAAAGCCTGTTCCAAAATGGGGTGCAGCCAAGACAAAACCTCAATCAATGGAGCCAATTAACCCATCTCAATCACATTAAAAATAACACTTTAATTAGTTTAAAACAGGCTTTGGTGCAGCATAGCACTATGGACAGAACAGTCCTTTGCTTAATGCAGGATTATAGTCTCTTCAGAGCAGCGTTTCTCAACCTTGGCAACTTTAAGACATATGGACTTCAATTCTTGGAATTTCTGAGGTAGCATGCTAGCTGAGGAATTTTGGGAGTTGACGTCCATGCATCTTAAAAGTTTGTAAAACATCCCCTTAGAGCAGGGGTCAGTCACCCACGGCTCTGGAGCCGCATGCGGCTCTTTCATCCCTCTGCTGCGGCTCCCTGTCGCTCAGGCACGCGATTTATTGAGCTTTTCGACCCCAGTAGGCCAACCATGGTTAAATCCAAGAAAAGAAAAATTTCAGAAGAAAACAGAAAGTTTAATTTAACTACATATGCTAGTTTTGTGGCCGCTCAGGAAATAGTCAGGCACGAGAAGGGTTTTTGTGGCTCCCGGTGTTTTCTTTTCTGTGGGAAACGAGCCCAAATGTCTCTTTGAGTGTTTAAGATTGCCGACCCCTGCCCTAGAGCTATATTCAGTTCCACAATTCAGTTCCTGACTGAATTTTGTTTTGAACTCTCTGCAAAATTATAGAATTTTGCCAGGGGAAAAAAAAAAAAGATTCTAAAAATTCTTTTAACTCAGCAAAGTCAGAACTTCTGTCCTGGCAAACAGCTCCACAGAGATTTTGAAGATCTCTGGAAAGAGAGTGGGGGGAGGGAAAAAAAAAACACCCCTTCCCAGTTCTTCCTTGCCTTATTTTAGCTGCAAAAAAGTCACAAGGGCTGCCCGAGCACTGGATCTTTGTCGTTCGCCACTAAGAGTTAGCTGGGCTAGGCTGATAAGTCCCTTGGCTCGGCTAGGTTTCTGCGCAAAATTCAGGACCAAATACCAAGAAAGGATTCTCTTATCCTTTCAGAAGCAGCTGGCACACCCAGGATGGGCCCCATCTGGCGAGCACACACATGCAGAGAAGGATAACCTGGAAGAAAACGATAGGTCTGCCCGAAGGGAGGCCCAGGGCTGGCGGGGAGGGAGGGAACGGGGAGGAAGGCTATCGGGAAGGCAGTGTGTTGACTGCCGCTTACAGGAACAAGTCATGTGCGAAGCTGACTTTCCCTGCTGGGCGGCTCAAGCCATCAAGTCCTCCCTCTTGTAATTAATTGCAGGGAACGGAATGGGGTGGATGTCAAAGCACATGAATGATGAGCCACAGCTGCAAACTCCTTCCACCCCACCCTACCCCGCCTGTGCAGCCACGAAACCTGAGTTTCCCAACAAGAGGGATTCTTTCTATCACCCTAAGTGAAAAGTGTAGAGCTGTAATTTTTTTCCCCAAGAGGCAACTGGACTTTCTGGGTTTTTTTGGAAGACATTTCACTTCTCATCCAAGAAGCTTCTTCTTCAGGAAAAAAAAAAAAGCATCTTTCAGACAACCATGACCTGGATGACGGAAAATCTCCATAGACCAGGGGTGATATCCAGCAGGTTCTGACAGGTTCTGGAGAACCAGTAGCGGAAATTTTGAGTAGTTCGGAGAACCGGCAAATACCTCCTCTGGCTGGCCCCAGAGTGGGGTGGAAATGGAGATTTTGCAGTATCCTTCCCCTGCCATGCCCACCAAGCCATACCATGCCCACCAAGCCACACCCACAGAACCAGTAGTAAAAAAATTTGGATTTCACCACTGCCATAGACATTTAGATATGTAGAGCTGTAAGTAAATCAATCAGTCCTAAAGGAAATCCACCTTGTTCTTTGGAAGGACAGATATGGAAACTGAAGCTCAAATACTTTGGCCACCAAATGAGAAGTCATTGGGGGAGGGGGAAACTCTGATGTTGGGAAAAATTGAAGGCAAAAGGAGAGGGGAACAGCAGAGGAAAAGATGGTTAGATCATTGATGCAATAGATTAGAATTAAAATACTTTATTGGCCAAGTGTGATTGGACACACCAGGAATTTGGGCAAATTCCAGGAGACAGTGGAGAACGGGGGACTGGCGTGCTGTGGTCCATGGTGTTGCAAAGAGTTGGACACCACTTAGTGACTGAACAACAAAATAGAGCTGTAAGTTAAGCAGCAAAATGCCTTAGTGTGCTCCATTGGACTCAGTGGATTTTACTTCAAGCATATTAAAATGTTAGATTGGGGAGGAGACCCAGAGTGATTTCACCAGTGGTGGGTTTCAATTTTTTTTCTACCAGTTCTGTGGGTGTGGCTTGGTGGGCGTGGCTTGGTGGGCATGGCAGGGGAAGGATACTGTGAAATCTCCATTCCCACTCCACTCCAGGGGAAGGTTACTGCAAAATCCCCATTTCCTCCCGATCAGCTGGGACTCGGGAGGCAGAGACTAGTTGGGGGTGGGGACAGTCAGAGGTGGTATTTACCGGTTCTCCGAACTACTCAAAATTTCCACTACAGTTCTCCAGAACTGGTCAGAACCTGCTGAATACCACCTCTGATCTTCACTCATTTTCCTGGAATGACGTTGGTCAATTATTCTTTCAGCAAAATGTACCACAGGGGGTTGTTTTAGGAATAAAAAGGGAGAGGGGTATATCAGTGATGCTTTAAATTCCTAAAAAAAAAAAAGGTGAGACATAAAGGAGCCTGGTTTAGCTCAGCAGACTAAAAGCATAGTGATTAACACCAGCTGTCTGCAATTACTGTAAGTTTGAAACTCACCAGGCTTGAGGTTGACTCAGCCTCCCATCCTTTCTAAGGTAGGTTAAATGAGGACCCAGTTTGTGGGGGCAATAAGCTGACTTTGTATAAATATACAAAAGTATGAAGGCTATTGCTTAATGCATTGTAAGCCACCCTGAGTCTCCGGAGAAGGGCGGCATATAAATCAAAATAAAAAATAAAAATAAATAAAATAAAATAAATGCAATAAATAAATGATAGCATGGAATAGTTTTTTTTAAAAAAAATCCAACAGAGATTGCAACTTGGGTCATACTGGGATTGTCATCTACCATTTTGCTCAAGGGTCTCATACATGACATCATAAATTAACCAATAAAGGGGAATATTTGGAGCTCAGGCTTGAATTGAGGGGTCCTTGGTGCTCTCTGAACTTGGTGGTTTTCTTGCAGACATTTTATTACCCAAACTACCCTAGCACTGATGATGTTACCTAGTTTGGATAATGAAATGTCTGCAAGAAAACAACAACTCAGAGAGCACCAAGGACCAGTGGATGTATGGTTGAATTAGCTGCCCTTGCCTTATACAGGGCTGTTTCTAATAATGTGCCATTATGTATATCTTCTCACAAATATGATAATTTCAGTTCAATGGAGTTGAAACCTTATATTCTTGACTACTATTTGCTCTGCTTAGCAAAGTGCACACTGCCACCTAGTGGCCAAGGTCAAAAAAGGGGCAGAAATAACAAAGCATCTAATGCTTCTTATGGGGTTGGTCTGTTGCAACAGAAAACACGTTTTGGATTGATTTCATCCCTTTTTCTCCCTGTGTTGCTGTTCTTTCTGAATTTAGAGCAGTGGTGAAATCCAATTTTTTTTACTACCGGTTCTGTGGGCGTGGCTTGGTGGGCGTGACAGGGGAAGGATACTGCAAAATCTCCATTCCCACCCCACTCCAGGGGAAGGATACTGCAAAATCCCCATTCCCTCCCTACTCTGGGGCCAGCCAGAGGTGGTATTTGCCAGTTCTCCAAACTGCTCAAAATTTCCGCTACCGGTTCTCCAGAACCTGTCAGAACCTGTTGGATTTCACCCCTGATTTAGAGTATTTACTGGTTGATTCAAAGGACAGGATCCAGAAGGGGAAAAAAGATCAGAAAGGAAAAGAAAACATGGAAAGTCATACAGTTGTTTTTGATTGCCAAGCTGAGTTAGTTCATGAAAAGCTCTTAGGAGGTCTGCTCCTACAAAGTCAAAAGCAGTACACCTCTGGATACCCGTTGCTAATAACCATGAGCAGAAGGGAACAAGGCCTGGTGTGTCTTGGTTGTGGGCATCATAGCGGCTTCTACTTACCTTGTGTGGAAGTAAAATACTACCGATTTTATCAGCGACTGTGTTAATGGAGCCAACCTGACTGGTTGCCACCGTACCAATTCAGCTCTGAGGAAGTCAAGAACAGACAAACAACAGCATCGGCATCAAAACATTCAAGAGGTGGGGTGGAGGCCTCCAATGAAGGGCCTACCAAGAACCTATCTTCTTCCAGGTCTTCCATAGCCTCTTCCAACATCAGCCTATCAGAATATGGTTTTCTACATGCACTGCAGCTTAGAGTGCCGAAGGCTTGGCACTCTAGCAGGATATGCTGATGGAGTAGAGTCCATAAGCTGCTAAGCCTCCCTAAAGCCTGCTTACGTTCAGGCCACAACAACCAGGCAGCTGCTTTGCACATCTGTTCTGTGGCCATTTGAAGCTCAACATTTGGGGCTTTAGATTTTGGTCGGTTATCTGCCTTTCCACTGGCCTGCAAGCAGATATGACAAGCCAGGAAGTCAGCGACAGCACCATTTATTCTGCAGGAACAGCTCTGGTCATTTAGAACTTGCTAAAGTATTTGGGTTTTATATCGGCTGTTGTTAAGATGTTTAAAAATGAACAAGCTGAAGGTTTATTTCTTATACGGTTGGATTTCTAAGCATTACCGAACAGCATCCTCTAGCGGACAGTGCTGGGGTTGATACTACATGCATTGCAGTTTAAGCAAATCCAAAACAAATGGAAAAATAATTCTCTTCCTCCACCAGCGGATTGAGAGAGAGGAGACGAGACAGAGAGACAGAGACAGAGAGACAGAGACAGAGAGACACAGAGAGACACAGAGAGAGAGAGAGAGACAGAGACAGACAGACAGACAGAGACAGAGAGGGAGAGAGAGGGAGACAGACAGACAGACAGACAGAGAGAGACAGAGACAGAGAGAGACAGAGAGAGAGAGACAGACAGAGAGACAGACAGAGAGAGACAGACAGAGAGACAGACAGAGAGAGACACAGAGAGAGAGACAGAGACAGAGAGACACAGACAGAGACAGAGAGAGAGAGAGAAAAAAAAGAGAGAGAGAGAGAGAGACAGAGACAGAGACAGAGAGAGAGAGACTATGAATGAATCACTAGGAAAATTGGGTTCAGATTATAAATGATGTAAGTAATTCGAGAACATTTAACATTAGTGCTTTTTTTCAAGAGGCAACTGGACTTTCTGGTTTTTCTTTGAAGAATTTCACTTCTCATCCAAGAAGCTTCTTCAGCTCTGACTGGATGGTGAGGAATGGAAGCACCTCTAAAAATGGACTGGTCCAAAATTATTATTCATCAGCCATATAACGGGGAGCCAGAACAAGCAATTACCAGCTACACCCCCCCCCCCATTGCAAGATTGTGTGTGGTTGATAAGAGAACCAAATATATCAGCCCTGTCTCAAAACGCAACATGCCAGATGTATGTTACTGGTCTCTGGACATGAACTCTCTTGGATCATTTGTGATCATTTCCACTTTGTCTAAAAGATGATCAACAAATACATCTTTAGATACTTTCAACCTGCTGGATCTAGAGTGGGAGTAGGACCCAGCCCTACTGATTCCTTAGTTTGAAGTGGTCCTCTACCATTGACCGGTGGTAACTGGCCAGAAAGACATCATTATCTGCAGGGCAGTCATAGTGGCAAGAACAAGACTTGATGAACATCATTTTCCGGACAAACGACTCTCCCTCTGGGCACCGAAATTCCACTTCCACTGTGCTGGTGATACGTGGCGTACAACAGCGATTGTCCATACAGCTGCCACAGAACTTTGGCCGATAGGAGTGGACGCTGGTGCAACCAGTGAACTCAAAGTTGATTGCCTCATGAGATTTAGGGTTTCGCAGGCACCTCTTCCCTCTCTGAAAAGAAAAGATTACAGACGCAAGTCCCTTGGATGGGTTCTGAGTTATCCCAGCCTTTTTCAACCTGATAGTTGTCATACCATCAAAACTGTGACATATGACTTTGCATCAGAAGAAGGAGAGAAGGATTGAGCTGCGATCGCAGGCAGACCCAACTGTGAGGATTTGGGCTTTGGTACCAGAGATGATCAGAGGTGAAAGCTGGATCTTTTGGTTTAAGGGACAGTGCTTTACAGCAGTCAAGTGGAAAAATAACGTGTGTGAGAATCTGGCCTTGTGTTTTTCCATCTGTGCCTGGACTACCACGTCTATGTTCAAACTTTGGATAGAACTGGGATTATCCGTTCCATTGTGACCATCAGCACTAATTTCAGCATCAGATAACTAACAACTTTGCATCCCAAAAGTGCTTTTTCAGGAGGCAACTGGACTTTTTTCTTTGAAGACGTTTCGCTTCTCATCCAAGAAGCCTCTTCAGAGTCTTCGGAGCTGAAGAAGCTTCTTGGATGAGAAGTGAAACGTCTTCAAAGAAAAAAGCCCAGTTGCCTCCTGAAAAAGCACCTTTGGGACAACCGTGATGAGAATCTCTACAGACTTTTAACAACTTTGTGAAATCTTTCTGGGTATGTAACACGTCAGGGTTGCAACTGCAAAAGTTCATAAAATGCCTGTGGGGTGGTGATATACACTCAGTGGTGAAGTTCACACATTTTTAAGTGGCCTTGATTGGGAAGCTCTGTTTTAAGGTGTTAGTTAGATTGATGCCAAAACAACAATTTTCACAATGGTAGTTAATTTTTTAAAAAAAACCCGTGTTCCTGTGTGGAGCTCTCCAGGGTTCTGAAAATGCTTTATTTTTCAGTACCAGAAACCTGAAGTGCCTTGACTAGGCATTACAGCTACCTGTCCTTAGTTGGCATCTTTGAACTACTCAACCAGCTCACCCATTTGGGTTATTCTCAACCAAACACATTTTATGGGTTTATTGTGAAAATAACATCTATAACTGTGAGAATGTTATCTTGAACTATTAAATGGAAAAGCAGGCATAAATATGAAAAACACAATTCAAAGCATGTTTTCTCTCAGCTCTACAGTTTTCTTTGTGCTACTTACAAAATGTTTATTATGGGGGGGGGAGGGAAACAACCTACCCCATCATCCTCTGAAGGATCTTTCAGAATGGATAACTCCAAAAAACATTTAAAACATACTAAGATATCTGCTCCAGCTTCCCCTTTGCTGGAGATGCTGGATAGAATTTGACAAGGATGTTTTAATCTGAAAAGCTGCAAAGGCTGGACTGAGGTGCCTTAATAACCTCTTCCAAGTGATCTAATTGAAATAAAGATCTTGGTCAACCCATGCACCAGGAACTTCCCTCAAGTGTCCTCTGAAAATCAATACAGTCCATCAGGTGTCTGGGGGTGACCAATCAAGTGGGCCTCTCTTCTTATGCTAGGGAGCAAACATGGAGATATGATAAAGTCCAGGATGATGACTATTTCATTACAGGCTAACTAGGCTTTAATCTGCAGCAGCCTAAGCTAGGCCCACTGAGGATCTAATAACCAGGAAACAGGGTTCAGTCCAGAGGGTTGAAAGGCAAAATCGGTACTAGACACCACCTGTTGTGGCCCGCCAGAGGAGCTGGTGGCAGACTCAGACGGTGAGGAGATTGGGGAGAAACATGGGCCAGTCCTGGAGTCTTGGGAAGGCTCTGATGAGGGCTCTGCATCGGAAGCAGAAATGGGGCCAGGGCCGTCTGACAATTGTCAGCTGCCTTTGGAGTCAGACATCAGTGGGGCAGAAGAACAGCTGGAGCCTGTTCCCAGTGTGTGCATGCACAGAGCTGTCAGAAGAAGGGAACAGCTAAAGAACAAGGGTCGACTCAGGAGTAAAGCCACAGGTGGACGGTGAATGGCCCCTCCCATAGGGAATAAAGAGGAGCGAAAGGGGAGGGGAGTTTGCAGGAGACAATTGGTTCGCTTAATTGGTTCGTGATTCTCAGAGATTTGTTGCCAAGTTTTGAAGATATCAGCCTGGCAGCTCTCCAAGCCAGATAAGGTCTGTGACTGTAAATTTTTCCTTGAAAGACTTTGCTCGATGTGAATGAGAGAATTCACAATAGCTTAATAAAAAGGGTCAAGGAGTCTGCTTCATGCTCTTGGGAAGCCTAGGTCAGAATACCACCATCTTGTCTTTTGTCATATGTCCCTCTGTCCATCACTACCAAGATGCCACTCCTAGCCCCTTCCCCCATCAAACCAATACCCCCATACTCTGCCATCTCTCCCCCAGGTCCAAGGAAGCCATCCAGCTCCCAGATATATGCTCCTCCCTGTAATGCACAATCAGATACATTTGCCATCTCAACAAAAATTAGTTCAATTCAGCCTACTAAACTCAGGAGATTCTTGACATATTCTATCCAGCTTGTCTCCATCATTTCTGGTCCCCACCAACTCTGCTCCCAGCCCCTTGCAGAAGTTGGTATCTGATACTGGCACCCACTTCACTCAGCTGCCACGATACCTTGATGCTCCGGTCTAGAGAGACATTGCAGAATCGAACCAAGCACAGCCTGCTCTCCTTCTCCAGTTGGCACTGGGGATTGTCATTGGTAACACGGGTTGAGATGCCCATCCCACAAGTCTTAGAACAGACACTCCATTCAGTGGTTTGCACCAAGCAGTTCACTTGAAGGTCATTAAGCTTTAATTCAGGCTTGTGAGCAAATCTGTTCCTGTAAACTGAGACGGGCAAAAGAACTTCCATGAGCAAATTCTAAAGATTAAAAGTAATGTGATTTCTTTTTCATATAGCTTGCCTTAACCTCATTCATTTTTTCACTTGGCCAAACTGTGGCAGCCCAAAAACATCTGAAAGGCACCAAGCTGAAGACTTTCATTGAATTAAATCCACACTCACTTCATCTCATTCTGCAATAACGCAGCACATCGGAGGGCTGTGTATTTAAAAAGAAATCCACCTTATGGCCAAGAGGGACAGCGTTAGAAATTAGTTATACATATGGGAGGGACGTGGTGGCTCAGTGGCTAAGACACTGAGCTTGTCGATTGAAAGGTCGGCAGTTCAGTGGTTCGAATCCCTAGTGCCATGTAACAGGGTGAGCTCCCATTACTTGTCCCAGTTTCTGCCAACCTAGCAGTTCGAAAGCATGTTAAAGAATGCAAGTAGAAAAATCGGGACCACCTTTGGTGGGAAGGAAACAGCGTTCTGTGCACCTTTGGCTTTTAGTCATGCCGGCCACATGACCACGGAGATGTCTTTGGACAGAGTTGGCTCTTCGGCTTAGAAATGGAGATGAGCACCGCCCCCTAGAGTCAGGAATGACTAGCACATATGAGCAAGGGGAACCTTTACCTTTATGGGAGATTGGTCACTTACAGAGGAATTTCAAAGGATTGCCCAGCAAGAGACAAATACTGAAACATCTGTTTCTGAAAGAGATTGCTGGAGACAAAGTTGTTCTACTCTAAAAAAAATTAATGTCCATTATTAGTCTCACAGGCTCTCCTCTCATTCCACCAATTCATTAGATTAGGTGCAAGAGATTTAGTAAGGTCTTCTCAGAGGCGGCACCAAAAGGCAGAGATGTAATCATGTTTAAATCACTGGACAGCAGCAAACTTTGGTGTGCCTGAATTACTTCTGTCTGTTTTGCTCTTCTTTGAAACTAGGTCTAGTTCACACATCATGCTGAGTTTTCATCTGTCACCTATGTTTTAAGGAGTAAATACTAAGTCACAAACCATGGTTCTTAAAGCTCCTGACAGCCCACTCCAACCAAAAGCAAGAGACTCTTAAGGTTTCTTCCCACAAATTATTGGAAGAGAAGAGAATAAAATTACAGAAATCTAAGCAGCTGAGAGGCTTCCATTATCAGAGCTCAATTCAGCATCTCAGCTAATTAAGAAAACTTATTTTTCAGTCTTTGCTAAGATCTCTGTGAATTGATGAGAAAGCTATTCTATTAACAAATAAGAGTAGACTATCTGGGTGATCAGGATGTAAATCTCTGTCAAGACTCTGAACATATCATTGCAGCTCAACGGAGTTCACACAATCCATTAAACCAGATGGATTGCTAAAACATATGAAGAGGCTAAACCAGGGGTGTCCAAACTTGGCCCCTTGAAGAGTGGTGGACTTCAACTCCCAGAATTCCCCAGCCACCATGAGCTATAAATATTAGAAAGTTGTTGGCTGGGGTATTCTGGGAGTTGAAGTCCACCACTCTTCAATGGGCCAAGTTTGGACATCCCTGGGCTAAACCATACGATGAACGGTTGCAGGAACTGGGGTATGTCTAGTTTAATGAAAAGAAGGACTAGGGGAGACATGATAGTAGTGTTCCAATATCTCAGGGGCTGCCACAAAGAAGAGGGATTCAAGCTATTCTCCAAAGCACCTGAGGGCAGGACTATAAGCAATGGATGGAAACTAATCAAGGAGAGAAGCAACTCAGAACTAAGGAGAAATTTCCTGACAGTTAGAACAATTAATCAGTGGAACAACTTGCCTCCAGAAGTTGTGAATGCTCCAACACTGGAAGTTTTTAAGATGATGTTGGATAACCATTTGTCTGAAGTGGTGTAGGGTTTCCTGCCTAAAAGCAGGGGGTTGGACTAGAAGATCTCCAAGGTCCCTTCCAACTCTGTTATTCTATTCTATTCTAAATCCAAGCAAATCACATTATACTGTACTGTGTTCTTTAATATGATGTGTGAATTCAGCCAATAGTTTGTAAAACTTTCTAACTGACAATCCTTCTTTTTTTCCCCCTATCATCCAGTAGACTACTTCTTTTGAAATCTTCAGACAGTTCTGCTTGTTCTTGAAGAGCTCTTTTCAATTGCCCTCTTGTTTTTCTCTTTTTTTGGAAAGGGGTAAGCAGGCAAGCTCCTAGTTGTTTCAAGATTTTGTTTCAGTGTTGTTCAGCAGTTTTCCTTCAACATTGCCCAGTCCTAAGAAATACCATAGTTCTGCACGCAAAGCAACCACTCTGTAATTTCTTATGACCCTCTCCCTTCTACCAATCCTTCTTCTTCTTCTTGTGCCATATCCATCATCGGACGTTGGTGATCATGTTGGAGATCCTATTTTTATCAGCAGCTGCACGAAAAAGTGCTGCTGAGTTTTGTCCAAACCGGTTCCTTAGATTTTGAAGCCATGATGTTCTTCTTCTGCCTGGACCTTGTTTGCCTTCAATCTTTCCTTGGAGGATTAAAAGATTTAAGAGCTGAGGTGGCACAGTGGTTAGAGTGCAGTACTGCAGCCTACTTCAGCTGACTGCTAGCTTCGGTTCAGCAGTTCAAATCTCACCAGGCTCAGGGTTGACTCAGCCTTCCATCCTTCCGAAGTGGGTAAAATGAAGACCCAGATTGTTGGGGGCAGTAGGCTGACTCTGTAAACTGCTTAGAGAGGGCTGTAAAAGCACTATGAAGCGATATATAAGTCTAAGTGCTATTGCTATTGCTATTAAGTGAAGTATGCCGTATTTTTCTGGGTGTTGCATCACATGTCTGAAATATTTCAACTTTAGCTTTTTAATGGTTCTGATGATTTCCTTTGGCTTTCCCAGGCAGTTTAACATCTCATTTCTGATTTTGTCAATCCTACCAATCCTAAATGCATAAAACAATCACATTCTCCTCTTCCTCAATACTGTTTGGGCTTCTCGACTTCCTTTTGACCCTTCATCCATAAGATCTACCTTGATTCAGCAATTACAATATCTCCTCCTTGTCCCCATTCATAGTTCTCCCATCTCATCATCCATACCTTTCTCGGAAGGGGTCTTTTGACTGCTTCCTTCACAGACCCACTCTTCGCAACACTTGTTCTGCGCTTTTACCCAGTGATGAAAGGGACAGTCAGGGGGCGGGAGACGTGCCCCATCAGGGCAAAGGGGAATGCAGCCAATGGACCCGCCCATGCAGATACACTGCAGCTGACAACTGGGCTGGAAGCTCTCTCCATTTAGATAGGTTTTTCCCATCAGGACACAGGAGGACCCTTCGTAAGCTGGAGGAGGAACACAAAACTGTGTGTGAGCAGGAGTTTAACACGGAATATGTACAGTCCACATAAGCAACCATCACACTTGAAATGGGTGGCATTAAACAGAATGGAAAGCTGTGCATATTTTATTATAAACTAGCTGATAACCCGGCATTGCCCGGGTATTTATTTATCCCAATCCTGTATTAAGACAGGAAGAGCAATTTCACCCTGAGCCCTGATTTCGGCGAGAATTAAATTAGTTACAAATGTTTTCCCTGTGCCCCCAGAAGCATCAAGTAAAATGATACCACCTTGTTGTTTTGCTAGCTGATCCATGATCATTTGGTATGCTTTTTTCTGATCTTGATTTAGAAGCGGCTTCTTGTCTGCGATATATGCACTAAGCTGTTTGACATTGTAGTTCTTTTCTTGTATGTTTATTTATTTATTTAGCGTATGGCTGGTCACACACAGTATTAAAACACTTCATTTTTACAGGTTAAAACAATAAAAACAATAAAAAAAACAGTAAGAAAACCTAAAAGGAAAACAGAAATAACATTTCAGAGTTTAATGTCGAGTTTGGAGATCCAGTCAGTAGCTGTTGTTGTAATGCAGAGGAAGTCCCTAGAATCTCCTGGATACCTTCTGTTAGAGCATTTCCTCACTATATGTTGGATAGTCTGTCGAGGGGCCACGCAATCACATTGTGCTGAAGGTGTCTTTCCCCATTTATACAAGGAGTCGGCACACACCCTATGAGTCGTTCTAATTCTGTTATATGTCACCCATATGTGTTGGGGTAGGTTGAATCCTGGAGATCTACTATTAGGATTAATATGCTCAGAGATATCTTGGGGGGAATAGCTACTCCACGCTTCCATCCACTTTTGTGTGATGTTCTGATGATCGGCCATCAACTTAAGCACTGTCAAGAGTGGTGGATTTCTTGACTTTAATCGGCATCTTAAGAGATCAGGAATGTATCCATGAATGTAATTCATTCATGTAATGAATTCTTGTATGTAATCTGTGTGAAGTACGTTGTGTCAGTCTCGTACTGGTGCAGGCAGGCCGAGTTGCAGTAATGTTTTATTGATCATGGCCATACATTTGTCTTCAAGAATAATCAAAGTCTTGTTGAAAATGTCCGGAACAAACGTAATTTCTAATGTTGGATTTTTCCCCTTACCAGAGGGAGCCCCCTTGTGGAGTACTGTGAAGCCGTTACCATGGCAACTCCACTGTGTTGCACAGTAGAAGGCATTTTAAGGCACAACAAGCTGTATCTTAACAGAACACACACCCTGAGGGGTGTTAGGGGTGTCTTATCCCCACAATATTTTTTTCCAGAGAGTAAGTCATCTGTGTACCAAGTTTGGTTGAAATTGCTCGAGGCGTTCCAGAGTTATGCTGGAACATACAGACACACAGAGAGCCATTTAGATATATATATAGATATAGTCGTATTTTCTACAAAAGCAGTCAAATGTCAGCAAATCTATCATTAATACCAGGAAATTGGTCTTTGTTTTAGACAGTTTAATCATTTTTCCTCCCTCCCTTCTTTCTGCTTTCATTTCAATTACCATCCAATGAGTCTTCTGAAGTCTGTAACCTTTGGTATTTTCCAATGAAATGGCATGACATTTCTGGTGTATTAGTCCCTGGCTTGCCAAATTCCATGAAGATGTCAAAAGGGTAACCATTTTTAGTATATTGTGCTAAAGAATGGACACACAGACTGCCACTTATCTAAACAAAATAAAACTTACAATTTTATTAACGTTTCTCTTTTTGGCTACTCTTCATGACCTTTGAATGAACTAAAGTTCTCCTTCTTCCATGCAAAATAATGCTCCCACTACAGAGTAATAAAAACAAAAATAGATGCATTTCCATTCATTCAAGTTCCTATTGATTGGAAATGAATGAATTCTTGCTTTGCTTTGGTTCATTTGAATTTTTTTCCCCCTGAACAGTATGAATACACATTAAAGTCCTTGAAAAGAGATTAGTAAGTGTGTCACTGAAATCTTGGAACATAGAAGTATAGCTTTGTAGAACCAATGAAATGGGAAATGTGTTGAACAGTAGTTCCCAACTGGGATAATTTTGAGATGTTGGACTTGAACTCCCAGAATCCCCCATGCAGCATAGACACTACTAAAAATTCTGGAAGTTGAAGTCTATACATCTTGATTTTCCAGGCTGGGAAACAACACTGTTGTAGGTCATTTATATCAAGAGACCACACAAGAGATTATTTTAGCCTATTGTCCATTTAGTAATTGGACAATGCTTTTATCCTTAAAGTGCAGATGAAATCTATCTTCTTATAAATTTATTTGTCTATACTCTTCTTATAAGGAACAAACTTTTTGTAGCCTCAGAGTATGGGAAAGGGTCACTTAAACCATCAAATCCAGTTCTCTGCAAAAATCCAAATTAAGGCATTCAATCTTGACTTGCAAAACTTCACTGAAGGTAACCCGGTGTTAAACATTAAACTGGTGTTAAGGAGCTTTTTCTGATGTTCAAAAAGATCTGCCTTCCTATAAGTTAAGAAAATTATTCAGTCTTATGTCTTGGGATGACAGAGAAGAAGTCTCTTCTGTGCAATATCTTTTCAGGGACTTGAAAAATGCTACCATATGTTGCTTTCTACTGCATTCCCATTTTTCAAAGCTAGACATAGTCAATTCCTTCACTCCCTCCTCCTCTGGCATGGTCTGTCTGTCTGTCTGTCAGTATGTATATCTACCTGCCTGTCTAATCTAATGTATTGTTCTGACCTAGGCTTCCTGAGTCATTATAACATACCAGTAGTCCCAAAAACCTCTTTTATTGCAACAGCTGTGAATTCTGTTCATTCCCAGATGAATCCCAATTAGTTATAAAGAGTCCTCCGGGAGAAGTCCTTTGGGATAATCACCCACCTTTGTCTCCCTTGACACTCTGCCAAAGACCTAATTGGCAAAGCCACATGGAGTCCAGAATCAAACAGAGCTTCAGACTATAAACTGAACAGAATTAACAACGTTGCTTCCTGCAAAGGTCCATCTGCCTTTGCTCCTCTTTTAAGTCTTATGGGAAGGGCCAATCATCTCCCAGCCCTACTCCTGAGTCATTTTAGCTATTCTTGCCTTCTGGCAGCTCTGTGCATGTGCACACTGGGAACAGGTTCCTCTTCCTCACTGAGGTCTGACTCTGGAGGCTCTGGAGGTAGCACGTACCTCCCAGATGGCCCTTTTTCTGCCTCCGATGCAGAGCCCTCGTCTGAGCCTTCTCCAGACTCCAGGATTGGCCCATAGTCCTCCCCAGCCTCCTCACTGTCTGACTGCTGCCAGCTCCGTAGGCTGCTGGTGGATTATAACATGTATTCTATTCTAGTCTAGTCTAGTCTAGTCCATGCCATTGACGGAAAGACTCTGTCCCTGTGATTTAGGAGACACATGCTCCTTAAATGTTCCTTTTACACAGAGATTAGGAAAAAAACATATTCTACCAGTAACTGCTAGGTATCCTGGCTGTTCCGATACTACCTATCTTCAGTGGTTGCTTAAGGATGAACAGTCCAGAACTACAGCGCAGATAGCCAAATTCTGCAGAGCATCACTGAGGATTCATCGCAAACACATGTCTTCTCCACCATAGCGATGTTATATAACAAATGTGGCCAACCCTTTGCACTGCTTAGTCCTTTCCCTTTTAGCGTTGAACCTACAATGGGCCACATAGTTTATGGATTGTACATGTAGTATAGTTAGACCATGTATAATTGACAGACTGGATTTTATTATAGATTTTAGTTGTTATGTATTATTTTATACTATAATTTTTAATTGTATATTTACGGAGCGTTTTTGTTTGTTCTGGTCTCTGGTCTAAGACTGTAATAAACTGAATGGAATTGAGTCTAGTCTAGTCCAGTCTAACAAATAAAAACAGCAAGATAAAACAAAACTCTTCCCACCAGGTGCCAGACCAAGCATACTATTGGGGGGGAAAGCCCACATTTTCAAACATTACCTTTCTTCATTGCTATTCCAAAGGGTTCCCCAGAAATGGGAGCAGTGCGGGGGACCAGCACAGATATTGAGCGGAATAATTGCTATCCATGACATGCACCTTATGCTTTTGTAAAAGGAGAAGAATAAGAGCAAACCACTCACCTAAACAGATGCCGCTGTCTTTCTGGGTTTTGGAAAAGTCACAGTAGAGCCCTTTGTGGTGATCACAAGGTTCCTGCAGCGAGCACAGCTCCCCGAGCTGCCGGGAACATACCCTGCAGCAACCACAGCCATCTAGCAAAAGGCTGTTGCCAAGAGGGCAGGGGGGAGCCTGTGAGGGACACTGGCAAGGATAGGAACATGTCTGAGATGCCACCTAGAAAAGAGACAGAGACTTAGCAGTGCATGAACAGTGAGTTCAAATCTTCTTCTTCTTCTTTTTCATTAAAATGCCACTCAGACATGGCATAGGAATTCCTGTATGGCACATGAAGTTCTATTGCTGCCATCCAAATCAGTGGTGGGTTTCAAAAATGTTTATTACCAGTTCTGTGGGTGTGGCTTGGTGGGTGTGGCTTGGTGGGTGTGGCTTGGAGGGCGTGGCAGGGGAAGGATACTGTAAAATCTCCATTCCCTCTCCACTCCAGGGGAAGGTTACTGCAAAATCCCCATTTTCTCCTGATCAGATGGGACTCGGGAGGCAGAGAAGAGATGGGGTTGGGGCCAGTCAGGATTTTTACTACCGGTTCTCCACACTACTCAAAATTTCTGCTACTGGTTCTCCAGAACTGGTCAGAACCTGTTGAAACCCACCTCTGATCCAAATCATCTTTAGGAGGAAACAGCTTTCAGCTCTTCTGGCTACAATAAGAAAGTAAGAGGTAGAAGAGGTGGGACTCCCTGGTAGCCACATGGACCATCACATTGGAGGGGATTAGTTGAGGAAGAGATTATGGAGGGCAGCACATGTTTAGAAGAAGCAGCACCGGCATTTCTGAGATTTCCAAGACTCGGCTGAAATAAACACACATAGTTTTCTCCCCACATCAAAGTTGAACAACATGGACTAGGTGTAAGGATTCTTCCTAGATTCCTTACTCTCTAAACCAGGGACATACAACTTTAGCAACATTTAAGACTTTAGCAACATTTAAGACTTGTGCACTTTGACTCCCAGAATTCCCCATCCAGCCATGCTGGCTGGGGAATTCTGGGAATTGAAGCAGGGGTGAAATGCTCCCGGTTTGGACTGGCTCAGGCAAGTAGGTAGCGATGGCAGCGGGCAGTTCGGAGAACTGGTAGCAAAAATCCCTGCCCCCGCCCCCCCCATACCCAGCTGAGCCGCGCGGTCATCAGAGCCTTTTTTTTCTTTTAAATGGCTCTGACGATCCCAGCTGAGTTGCCTGCCGATCAGGAAACTCAGCTACGATCGTCAGACCCTTTTGAAAACATTTTTTACATGGTTTTACATGTAAAAAATGGTTTTAAAAGTTTTTAAAAAATGGCCACGCCCACCCAGTCACATTACCCCACCACCACCAAGCCACGCCCACAGAACCAGTAGTAACAAATTTTAGATTTCGCCCCTGAATTGAAGTCCTCAAGGTTGGAAAACCTCTGCTCTACGCACTTGAAGACTTGTTTTCTTCTTCATAGTAAAACACCCTGCATTATATATATAAAAAAACTTTTGAGAAGACTACACCCTTCCATTTCCACTGCTATATCTTTATAGAAATATACAGTACATACCCATCCAGGAACACGGGCCAATAAAAAGAAGGTCAGAATAATGATTGCCCCAGAGTTGTCAAACATCCTGAACTCCCTGCTCTGGGCATCCCTCTTTGTTGCTTTCTGAACAGTAATGAATTCAAACTCATCTTTTAAATAGATCTTCGTGACAGGGCTGGGGCTTCAGAGCTGAGTGACAATCTGGAAGATAGCCAAACATTGAGCGCAGGGGGAAAAAAAATCTGAATTCCAGAGAATTCTTACTACTGGCGGAACTTGGCATGTCCCCGTAACACAGCATTTATGCAGGAGGGAGAAGAGAGAGAGACATCAACTTCGCTGGCCAAATCTTGAGATGATGCTATTTTTTCTTTAAATCTCAGAAATATTTGTGCCATGACTCCTTGCCCCATCCCTTCTGTCTCCCTTCTCTCTTCTCTTCATTCCTTCCCGTTAGTTTAATTTTAATGGCCAATAAAAAAACTAACCTTCTTAAGTAAACTCAAAGCCTATTGTGGTCATTCTTCACCCTTGGAAAAAGAAAGCGTCACTACATAGTTTGTTGTTGTTAGTTGCGAAGTTGTGTCCGACCCATCGCGACCCCATGAACCAGTGATAACTATATGTGAAACCCGCTTCTGGAGGGGAGGGTGCACGTGCGTGCGTGCGCATGCTTTCAAGTTAGTTTGGACTCTTTGCAACTGCCTGGATATCTCTCTGCTCTCCAGAGCTGGCAGCTTGGATGAAAGAAAAAAGGACGTTGAAACGGGAAGAGAGTGAGAGAAATTAAAAGTGGTGTGACTACAGGCAGTCCTTGATTTACAACCATGTTTAGTGACTGTTCGGAGTTACAGTGCACTGGAAAAAAAGTGACTTGTGACTGATTTTCACACTTGCAGCATGGATCGTGGTCACGTGACCAAAATTTGGGCATTTAGCAACTGCCATGTGTTGATGACAGTTGCATCTCCGAAGCTTACCTGTCAGAGTTGAGGCAGCATAATTAGTATTATTAGATAAACCTAGGAGCCATAACACAGTACACAGCACACAGAGCTTTTTAGATACAACGGTGAACTATACAAACATATATGTGGTTCAATACTTTACAGCTACAGATACATGGGAGAACAAGAAGTATAATGCAGGATGAGGCTTGAGGAGAAGGTTTGAGGAGAGGTTTTGAGA
Organism: Ptyas mucosa; assembly: GCA_012654045.1. Lineage (NCBI taxonomy): Eukaryota > Metazoa > Chordata > Lepidosauria > Squamata > Colubridae > Ptyas > Ptyas mucosa. Next base: position 2,101,489 of record WNWU01000079.1, read on the forward strand.
AGGAACTCCCTCTAATGGCTTCTTTTATATAGGCAGCTTCTGACCCAGTTCCTTAAAGTGGCAGTAACTCTGCTGCCTCATTCTGTTGCATCAGTTTCCGGCTTACAGCTTCCCATCAGCTTACAGCTATTAACTTTTTCATAACCTGACATTACCATTTGTGATCTTCCCAGTCGGCTTCCAACAAGCAGTCAATGGGGGAAGCCAGATTTGCTTTAATGACCTATGATCCATTTAACAACTGCAGGGATTTGCTTAGCAACTCTTCCGAAAAAGGTTGTAAAATGGGGCGTACCTCACTTAACAACCACGTTGCTTAGCAACAGAAAGATTGGGCTCAATTGCGATTGTAAGTCAAGAGTTACCTTTATATAGAGAGAGAGAAAAAAGGAATGTGTCAGGGTTCCGACAGATGCCGTAATTAAATCATGAGCCTCGAGCCAAGCTTCAAAAGAAAAGCAGTTATTTATTAGGAACTTCATGTCTGCACTTTCCCAAGTGAAGCCAGCTCTGACCCTACGTAATTTATGCCCCAATTATGACCCTGTTTTCCCCCTCCACCCAGGGTGTGTTATCAATCACATTCCCAAGGGAGCAATTTCGTAGGTTGCAGAGGTCACTCCCCTCAGGCTGCTGTGGGTAACCCTGGGATATAGCCTTGAGAGAGATAAGCATGGAATGTGCATCTGTCTTTGGCTGTCCTGCTGTTTCACCGGTTTTCCATCCCCTCTGGCCTATGGCAACTCGAGAGCAGGCCAGGAATGCTTTGCGAGTTGACATTATGGGCACAGAAAAAGAATGGATGTCCCATCCAGTTTTGGCCCTCTCCCTCACTATCTCTCCTCGCTCTGCACATCCCTTCATGTAACCTGGAAGAACCTACCCTACGCGATCCCGTTGCTAACCGGTAGTAAAGGTAAGGAGAACCCACCCCTGCTGTACACCATTTCAGACAAGTGGCTGTCCAGTCTCTTCTTAAAAGCTTCCAGTGATGAAACACCCACAACTTCTGTTCCACTGGTTAATTGTTCTCACTGTTAGAAAGTTTCTCTTTAATTCCAGGTTGCTTCTCTCCTTGGTCAGTTCCCATCTGTTGTTTTTTGTCCTGCTTTCAAGTGATTTGGAAAACAAGCTGACCTCCTCCTTTTGGTGGCAGCCCCTCAAATACTGGAATATACCGCTATCAGGTCTCCTCTAGTAGTTCTTCTTTTCTCTAGACTAGCCAAACTCAAATACTGGAAGCATTATTTTGTTCTTTCTGCGCCAACTCAGGAAGCTCAAACTGCCCAAGAAGCTGCTGATCCAGTTCTACAGAGGAATTACTGAGTCTGACACCTGCACCTCCATAACTGTCTTGTTTGGTTCTACAGCCCAACAAGGTAGACACAGACTTCAGAGGATAATTTGAACTGCAGAAAAAACAATTACTACCAACCTGCCTTTCATTGAGGACCCGTATACTGCACGAGTCAAAAAGAGGGCTATGAAAATATTTACAGACCACTCACATCCTGGACATAAATTGTTTCAACTCCTACCCTCAAAACGACAGAGCACTGCACACCAGAACAACTAGACGAGGTGGCGCAGTGGTTAGGGTGCAGTACTGCAGCTACTTCAGCTGACTGCTAGTTCAGCAGATCAGCGGATCAAATCTCACCGGCTCAAGGTTGACTCAGCCTTCCATCCTTCCAAGGTGGGTAAAATGAGGACCCAGATTGTTGGGGGCAATATGCTATTTAGTATACTGTCTTTGGTGTAAGCCGCTCAGAGTCCTCGGAGAGTGGGCAGCATAGAAATATGATTAATAAATAAAAAAGACACAAGAACGGTTTTTTCCCGAACACCATCACTCTGCTAAACAAATAATTCCCTCAACACTGTCAAACTATTCACTAAGTCTCCACTACTATTAATCTTCTCATAGTTCCCATCACCCATCTCCTCCCACTTATGACTGTATGACTGTAACCTTATAGCTGGTACCCTTATGATTTATATTGATATTATTTCCTGATTGCTTATTTGTACCCTATGACTATCATTAAGTGTTGTACCTTATGATTCTTGATGAACGTATCTTTTATTTTATGTACACTGAGAGCCTGTACCAAAGACAAATTCCTTGTGTGTTCAATCACATTTGGCCAATAAAAAATTCTATTCTATTCTATTCTATTCTCTATTCTGCATTCTATTTTATTCATTATTTAATTCCTAGTCTAGTCTAGTCTAGTCTAGTCTAGTCTAGTCTAATCTACTCTACTCTACTCTACTCTACTCTGTACTTACTTACCCAGTAAGTAACACCATGAGGAAAAGCTTCATGAAGTCAACCACGCTTCAGGGAATTCCCTTAACGCCTTTAACCCGGCCACCGACCGAGCCCTTTTCCCAGCTCGCCGGGCCACCCAGCCTCGAACGACGGTCCCCCAACGCCGGCCAAAAAGGCAGGACAGTGCCAGAGCTGAACCCGTCTCCGGAGGAGGAGGACGGGGTCGTTGCAGGGACTCCTCCGCGACGGCAGGGGCCGCTGTGGGCAAGTGGGGTTGGGGGGGGCGGGTGGAGTGCCCTGTCGCCGCTCCGGCCTTCTTCCGCCTCTCGCCGAGACGCGCGGGAGGGGGAGGGGGGGAGGAGAAAGCTCGCGCCGAGGGAGGAAAAAAAGCGAGGCGGGGGCCGCGGAAGCGCGGTGAAGCAGCGGCGGCGGCGGGGTTGAGCGGGGCAGGCTTCCCCGTCGCCCGCCCCTCGGCCCGGGCGCCCTGGAGCGGCGAGAGCAGCATGGCCGCCAGCCTGTGGATGGGAGACGTGAGTAGTAGTGGCGGCGGGCGGGGGGGTCGTGGGGGTGGGGATGGGGGGGCGCGGCGCCCTTGGCTGGCTGGCTGGCTAAGCCCCCTCGTGCAGGGAGAGCTTGGGGCTGAGGGGTCGCTGCCCGGTCCTCACCTCACGGGGCGGGCGGGAACCCAGGGGGTGTGCCTCCAGGCCGTCGAGGGGCTTTCTGGATATGGGGGGGGGGGGGGGGGCCCCGCGGGGGGGGGGGAGAGGATGAAGCTGAGGAGGGGGTCCCCGCTGCCCTCCGCAGTGGCGAAGTGCCAGGAGTTCCCCCTCGCTGAGTGGCTGGTTCTTGAGAAGGAATTAGAAGCCCCCCCATCCCGAGATCCGGACGGCGCCCCTCTTGCTGGGGGGGGGGCTTAAAGACCCCCCCAAAGTCCTGGTTCTGCTCCCAGATCGGGGGTGGGTATTGGGGGGCGAGAGGGTCGGATTTTAATGGCTCCCAGTGGCTGGGTTGCTTTGTCCTGCTTCCTGGTCTTAACTTTTGGGGGTTTTGGGGGGGGGATTTGGGGGTGGGTGGGATGTTGTAAGGCCTGGAAACGGGTGAGCACAACAGCAATAGGATTTTAGACTTGTATACATACCACTTCGCAGGGCTTTACAAACCCCTCTTAAGGGGTTTTACAGAAAGTTCAAAACATTCTTAATCATCCTGGGCACCCTTTTTTTTTTGGAACTATTACCATCTGGCAGATGGTACAGGATCATTAAAAACAAGGACAAATAGGCTGAAAAACAGCTTCTATCCCAGGGCAATAACCATATTGAATTCTACGCTATAGTGCAATATCAATTCCCCCCCCCCCCATTTCAATTATATAGAATGTAAAGGATGTATGTTTGTGTTTTTATTTTTATACTTATAATGTACACTGGAGAGACGGCATTTAATTTCGTTGTGCCATGTGCAATGACAATAAAGTAAACTAAGTACAGAGTCGGCATATTACTAGAGGCTTTTAAGAAGAGACTGGACAGCCACTTGTCCGGAATGGTGGAGGGTCTCCTTGCTTCAGCAGAGGGTTGGCTAGAAGACCTCCGAGGTCCCTTCCAACTCTTTGTTATTCTATTTTGTTCTGAGATATGTATTTATGTGTGTCTTCAAGTCAGCGTTGACTCTTGGAGAATGCTGTGCAGTTTCCTTGGCAAGGTATTTCAGAAGTGGTTTGCCATTGCCTCCTTGCTGGGGCTGAGAGAAAGGGACTGGCCCAAGGTCACCCAGCTGCCCTGTGGTCGTGTCTTCTGGTTTCTAGCCTGATACCTTAACCGCTATCTGGCTCTCTGCCATAATAAATTTAAATAGTAATAATAGACCATGGTGGTCCCAATGCAATCGGTATACTGGGTGCCATACCAAAAACTCCTGGACAACACTTAGAAAATCTGCACATTGATCAAATTTCCATCTGTCAATTTCCATCAAATGCATCCTATTCCTGTTTGTAGTCTCCTCCACCTGTGGCTCTCTTAACTTTTGAGTAACCCTTTGTGTATCTGAAATGTTCCGTTTCAAATAGAGATGCAAAAGGAGAAGAGAGGAACGAGAGATCAACAAAGGAAGAAGGATTTTAATCCAGTAACACATGCTAAGTTTTAATTTCAGTTCATAGTACTGGTGGATTGGAACAGAGCCAGGTTACACAATTTCCTTGCTTTTAGATATATATTTTTTAGAAGACAATACACGAAGGCGGAAAAATTTATCTCTGTTGTGGATGGTTTAACTATCATTGAAATGTTTTCCTGTTTAACAAAGTAGGGGACCATGCAGATCTCTTGGCTCTTCCATCATTCCACTATATTTGATTTGATTTGCTTGGAGCCAAGTTTTGACAGCATGGAAATGAGAAAACTACCACAGCTTCCCTTTCTTCAAAGAGTTTGGCAACTTCATTTCAGGAAGCTTGTTCTAATAACAGGTGTATTCCTGGATCACTTTAGACAGTTTCCTGCAGGCGAGAAGAGTCAAGCAGCATCTCTTAAATGGCACTTAATTATATTATTCTTATTGTTGCTGAATTATGTTACCCTTGTCTTATTTCTCTCTCTCTCTCTCTCTCTTTAGCTGGAGCCCTATATGGATGAGAACTTCATTTCAAGAGCTTTTGCTACTATGGGACAACTAGTCCTGAGTGTGAAGATAATTCGGAATAGATTGACAGGGTATTGATTGTTTTTTATTTCTTGGCTGTTAATGTGTATATTCAGAATAGACTGATAGGGTTATTTGCTTGGTTTTTTTAATTTATTGGCTGTCGATGTGCATATTCAGAATAGATTGTTTGTTTTTCATGTAGTGGCTATTGATGTACGTATATTTTGGTGGGAAGGTTATTTTCACCCCATCTATAGATTGTGTGACTTGGATACTGCTTTAATTCCTAACTTGTGCTAGTGGACCACAGTTTAACCAGGCTTTATTGAATAAGCCACTAATATTGTAACTGCTATGTGATGAGTAAACTATGGTGTATTATGGTTCCTACTCCACATTAAGCTAAAATTAAAGAAGCCATGTTGTGACTTTGGGGCATCTTATAAAGTGAGCCCCTGTTAATTAACCCTATCTAGTTTGCCACAGGGACAAGATGCGATGCTTATCCAGAGTCAGTCCATTAGATCGGTCTTCTTTCACTGATCGATCGTAGCTCCCTCTCCTAGTCCTTTCTAAGAATGGGAGCGACCCCAAAACTTTTCTGCCAAAATTTTTAAAAGCAATCAAGAGACAGATCGTGAATGATTCCTTTTTCAAGTGCATGTAATTTCAATCTGGTATCTTTATGAATGCCGCCTTAATTTGTCTTGAGAACATCACTCTGTAAACAGGTTGCCACTACTGGAAAAGCTGTCATCCTGGTCGCCATCTCTATGGCCTCTGTTGCAGAACATAATTTGACACGTTGTTTGAGATATGATTGCCAAGTCCTGATCTCTCACTTTGCAGTAAAGCAGAACATAAGAAGAATTATGCTGGATCAGACCAAAGGCCTATCTAGCCCAGCATTCTGTTCCCACAATGGCCAAGGGGATACCTCTGGGAAACTCATAAGCAGGACATGAGAGCAATAGCGCCCTCCTGCTAGTGTTTTCCAGCAACTGGGATTTGAGAGGCGTACTGCCTTGACACCGGAGGTAATATATAGCTATTGTGGCTAGTAAACATTGGTAGCATTATTCTCCACAACATTTTTCACTGACAGGCACAAACGCAGGCAATGAATGACCTATTTCTCTCCTTCCAGGATTCCAGCAGGCTATTGCTTTGTAGAATTTGCTGATCTGGCCACAGCAGAGAAATGTTTACATAAAATCAACGGGAAGCCCCTTCCTGGTGCCACCCCTGTAAGTAAAGAAGCTCATCTGAAAAGCCACTCTGAAATCCTAAGCCACACATACTTGTGAAGAAGCGCCACTTAAGTCGTTGGGATTTCTAAATCATATCTTTCTCAGTCCAATCTGCCTCCCGGAGTTGTGGGGAAAAGAGGGGGAGGAAGGGGTATTTGGTATGTTCCCCGCCGTGAACTATTTGAGTTATGTATAAAAATAATAAAGGCAAGATATCAATATATATTTTACCCTGCCTTTTATGTGTATTGGTCAACTCAAAGTGGCTTTCATGCCTAAACACGATTAAGAATCTCCTGATAAGTGGCCCAAAATCACTTAGGCATTCATACCTAAGGTGGAAGTAGAACTCACAGGGTTCTGGTGATTGGCTCAAAGTCACCTAGCAGGTTTTTATGCCTAAGGCGAGACTAGAACTTGCAGTCTCCTGGTTTCTAGGGCAGCATTTGTGCTGCACAAAATGGTATTATGCGGTTGGGTCCACTAAATAATCAGAATAGTAAGGGAAGGTGCTTATCCCAGCTAAAGTGTTTCAGTCTGTACAAAAATATTTCGGTATTCCATCTGTGTGAGCTTTCTGTTCTACTCACATGAGTAGAACAGAAAGAGCTAAACCAAATCACCGTGTAGCAAAACTCACGTAAAACTCTGTAATTGTTATTTCCCTTGAACTTTCATGTTTAAAATGTGTTTTTGCATCTTTGTATTTCAGACAAAGCGCTTTAAATTAAACTATGCCACATATGGAAAGCAGCCTGATAATAGGTAAGCTAAATTCTTAAGAGAAGCATTTCCATGTTCTTATCTTTTATGTGGGCACTATAAGTGTGATGTTTAGCTTATTTTTTCCTAAGAAAATCCTGAAGGGTAATTCTCATACAAGTGTCCCAAGCAGCGGCATTGTGCTAATGGATAAAAATTCCCTGACAGTTGTACAACACGTTTTTCCAGCTCATGTTGCTAACTCTGCTATTATCCAATGCAGTGGTTACTGTGGATGCATTTTACTCATTAACTGATAGCCTCAGCAATCACTTTCTTGGATAACGCAGCAAGCAGGATTGTGACACATTTCAAACTCTGCAAACTATTAAGCTTCAATGGCACCAACAGCCTGAATTCCAAAGAACTGAGCCCTTAGTTCATGCATGTTTTAGTCCATCGAAAAGCAATGCTATGCCAAAGCCATTTCATTTCTCTAGGAAATTGAATGGATTTTCCAAACCGGGGGAAAATGCTGACTGGGAATTCTGGGAGTTGAAGTCCACACATATTAAAGATGCTAAGGTTGAGAAGTAGTGCCCTAAATCAGATGTCTCCAACCTTGCCAACTTTAAGACTTGTGGACTTCAACTCACAGCTTTGCTGGCTGAGGAATTCTGGGAGTTGAAGTCCACAAGTCTTAAACTTGCCAAGGTTGGAGACGCCCTGCCCTAGATTATATTTGGGTGGGGTTGGAATGGTGGAAACAGTAATAAACTTTGAGGCTGTTTCTATTAACTGTAAAAGCATTTGGAGCCCTGTTCATGGTTTCTTCTGGTATTATTAATGACTGCCATTCAGTGAAATGCTTAGGAACACAAAGATAGCTTCCACATCTTGTTATTAAAACTATTATCATTTAATGTTCAGAGGTTAACTAAGATAGAGGACATAGTGAAACTTTCTATAATAAAACATAAGAAGGTAGGAACTTGTGGCATATCAATGAAAGATGGTTGGAGTTCTGCTTATCACAGGAGAGCAGATGGTGCAAAGCTCCTTGGTACCTCATGGGGACAGTTCCAACTTACACTTACACTTACATTAAAAACTCTAAAAGGTATTCATTTGTTTGGGGGAGGTATTTGCCTTAAAAAAATAACATTTCAGCATATTTTTCATCCAAACGTCTAAATAAATGTAGCCCTTTCCCCTCATGTATATTTCTGAATAGGTATTTGGAGATATCAAGAGACAGGAGAATGTAAAATAAAATTAAACAGTTGCTTAAAGCAGTGTTTCTTGACGTTGGCAACTTTAAGATGTATGGACTTTAACTCCCAGAATTCTCCAGCAAGCAAAACGCTGGCTGGGGAATTCTGGAAATTAAAGTCCACACACGTTAAATTTGTTGAGGTTGCAAAACACTGACTTAAAAGTTTTGCCTAGACTGAACACAGTTACAGGTTACAACTGACATTGGTTTTCTTGGAAAAAGAAGAAGGAAATGAAGCCTCGCACTGTGTTTATGGCACAAATTATGAATTAAATAGGTTTTAATTCATGTCTTAGTCTTTCCTTCCCTGTAGTTCCCTGTTTTAACTATAGAAGGCACCATTTTCTCCGTCTTAACTAAACTCAGTAACTCTGGGCTTACCAGATAAAATTCTCTTTAAAAAAGGATGGTAGGAACTAACCTCCAGCGAAACAAAACACACCAGCCTCCAGCATCACCTTTATTTCCAAGAATGTCTCCGAGCAGGTTTTGAAGGGAGGTGGCTATCATAAACCTAGATGGTGTGGTATTAAATATGATTGAATATTAAAGCTTTCTCAGTCTTTTAACTGGTCATATACCTCACAGCTGCCATTTTAGGGCTAGGATATATCGAAGCTCTGCAGTCATTCTGCAAAAAATGCCACCACTGGTTTTCAATTCAATACAGGCACGCGCGCGAGCGCACACACACACACACACACACACACACCCCTATTTGAATATTCCTGGCTGATCTCCTAAAAATAATTCACAGATGCTAATTCTGAGTTTCGTTGACAGCTGCCTTTGGACAATTCCTATTCTTTCTCTTATTTTTTTTCCCCCACAGCCCAGAATATTCCCTGTTTGTTGGGGATCTTTCCCCTGATGTAGATGATGGGATGATATATGAATTTTTTGTAAAAGTATACCCATCATGTCGGGGTGGAAAAGTGGTCGTGGATCAGACGGGCGTTTCCAAGTAAGTTTCTCCAAAATGGGTTTTTGCTTTATTTGCTCCTGTTTTGCAAGGGACGAAGCAAAGCTGTTCTGGTGTGAAGATGCTCCTTCTTTCTATGTGTCGGTTAAGAGAAATCTGAAAAGATTTAGCTGCACTGAATTTACAGCGGTGCTGGAATTCTACACTGTTCTGGAGTTGATATTAAAGATGCTAATCCAGGGGATGGAGGAAAAATAGATGTGTACAAGTGTTGATGCCTCTGTAGTTTATCTGTCCGGTGAAAACTATTATCTTCTAACTTTTATATTCTTTATTATGGAAGATGTCTCTCTGAACTGTGTGTGATGAGGGCTTATTCATTGCAGTGGCCCAACAGTTAAAGTAACCTGCCAGCATCCATTCCAATGTGCAAATTATTTTTATTCAGAACATTTGCAGCTAGCTTCAGTGAGAGGTGTGGTGGCCTAGAGGTGGAACTCTCATCTCACAATCAGGAGGCTGTGAGTTCGATCCTAGGTAGGGGCAGATATTTCTCTCTCTGGGCACTTTGAGTATATTCAATGCTGAATGTAACTCCGCATTGGTGACAGGAAGGGCATCCGGCCAGTAAACACTCGCTCCATTCAGTTGCCCAGATTCCACCCCGCAAGGGATTATGGGGTCGTTAAAAGAAAATGATGATTTGCAGCTAGCTTAAGTCCCACATATATTCTTTCGTGTATCTGTTCTTAGTATAGGTAGTCCTTGATTTAACAACCATTTGTTTAATGATCAAAGTTACAACCACACTGAAAAAAAAGTGACTTATAACCAGGACTTACACTGATGACTGTTGCAGTGTCCCCACAGTCATGTGATCAAATTTTGGGTGCTTGGCAACTAACATGTATTTACAATGGTTGCAGCATCCTGCAGTCCTGGAATTGTCATTTGCAACCTTCCTAGGGAATTTCTGACATGCAAAGTCAATGGAGGGAGCCAGATTTGCTTAATGATCGCATGATTCACTTAACAACTGTAGTGATTTCACTTAACGACCATGGCAAAAAGGTTGGAAAATGGGCACGATTCATTTAACTTGCTTATCAATGGAAGTTTTGGGCTCAATTATGGTTGTAAGCCAAGGACTACCTGTATAGCATAGTTTTACAACATTTCCATAGAGTCAAGGCCTATGTTTATATAAAGGAAACGAATGCCGAATGGAGCAGAGATCCTGGTTCCCCCATCTTTGGTTTAGACCTGGGGGAGGGGGGGGCTGGGTGTGTGTGGACGTGGCCCTTTTTATGACTTCAACTCCCAGAATTCCTGAGCCAGCCATGCTCCTCTGGTTTAGACTAACAGAACGCTTGTATGCCCACTTCTCAAAGAGGGAATCTCGTCAGCCTTTTAAAAAGAAAGTTAAGCCTTCTAGAAGACAGTAATCCCGAAAATTTGTAGTGATGAAAACCTACTGTTCTTGTAGGTCAAGACTAAATGAGAAAATCACATTCCGAAAAGTACTAGGAAAAGCCAAGGCAAAACTACATTTTAAATGTTATTAAATTTTAATGTAACCAATATGATTCCCCTCTCTGTTATATCAGGTATAAGTTGAAAACATGTTTTGAAGATCTCTGGGGACCTTGCCCCTGGCCTCATGGGAGCATATATTCCCCTTTATACGCTTAATGAATTAAGCATACTAAATTAAGCACCACATTTTTTTATTTTTTTGAGGAGGTTCAGTAAAATGAAGTGGCAAACGAGTCAACAGCACTTCAGAAAGTTCTGCGAGTGTTCTGACCTAGGCTTCCTGAGACAGTAAAAAGCACACGATTAGTCCCAAAAACCCTCTTTTTATTTCAATGGCTGTGAATTATTGTTCATTCATAGCCTCTAATGAGTCACAAGGAGTTGGTAAAGAGTCCAACAGAAGTCTGCCACAGTCCTTCAGGATAAGGCTGATAAGCACCCACCATTATCTCCCTTGACACGCTGCCAAAGACCTAATGGGCAATTAGCTTTGCAAGGCCACACAGAGCACAGAGTCAAAACGGAGCTTCAGAATTTAAACCGACCAGCATGAACAAAGTTGCTTCCTGCAAAGACTCACATGCCTTTGCTCCTCCTTTATATCTTATGGGAGGTGCCAATCATCTCTCAAGCCCTACTCCCAAGTCGTCCCTTTTGTTTTAACTGTTCTTGCCTTCTGGCAGCTCTGCGCATGCATGGACTGGGAACAGGCTCCCCCTGTTCCTCTGCCTTGCTGATGTCCGACTCTGGAAACTCCAGAGGCAGCACATAACTCCCAGATGGTTCTTGCCCCCACTCTGCCTCCGATGCAGAGCCCTCATCCGAGTCTTCCCCAGACTCCAGGACTGGCCCATGTTCTTCCTCAGCCTCCTCACTGTCCAATTTTGCTGCCACCTCCGCAGGCCGCCAGCGGACCACAACAGCTAGAACTTCTTAGAAGGTGACAATTTCCATAGACATCGTGCAAGCTGACCTTCTCTTTTACCTTCCTGTTGCTTATTCTGTGTTTTTACAGAGGCTATGGTTTTGTGAAATTCTCAGATGAACTGGAGCAAAAAAGAGCACTGATAGAGTGCCAGGGGGCTGTCGGCCTTGGTTCTAAGCCAATACGCTTGAGCGTTGCCATACCAAAAGCGTAAGTATAGATGGAAAGTGTGCTTAATTCATCAGTTCCGCTTGTTTGGGCCATACACTGGGATTGTGCCCTTATGTTGAAAGCCACATAATGGCTTCCTAAAAGGTGATCTAAAAAGATTCAGATAAGTACATTGATTTAAGGGTGGATTCCTTGGAGAGCCACCCTATAAGCTTGACTAAAAGCCTTAGTAGTAATTCAGGTAATTTGTGGGCCTCCAGGTGTTACCAAACTCCCCAAGCAACGCCAGCCAATCTGGTCTAATGCTGAAGATGCTGCGAGCTATAATTCGGCTCATGTGGAGTATCACAGCTTCCCTGTTCCTAAGATAATGAGACGCAGTGAATAAAGCGGCCACAAACACTACTCAGCAGAATACAAATGATTTACTAGACAACCTGTGTGGGTCATTGTTTCAGTTTCCTTACCTAAGCAAATAAACAGAACGACCACAGGTGGACACAAAAGCAGTGGGAGCAAGTTCTGACTTCCTACCAGCTTCCCCATTGACTTTGCTTGCGAGAAGCTGGTAAGGAGCGCCACTTTACCAACACAACTGGTCTGAAGATCCTTGAAATTTCATTTCCTTTGGAGTCATGAGTCCCGGATCTGAGATACCTTGATTCAAAAATTGTTTGCCTTATGATGCACCATTTTACCCAATCGAAAGTTACAAACAGAGACTTTTAGTAGTATATATAGTATATCTGACGGCCTTGGAATAAAATGAGTGTAATTCTAGGATTTTTATCATAGATTAAATTTTGTTCAGAAATGTTACAGAATTCTTGTCATTGACTCTCTCTTCATCTCTCTCTTGTTTCTTTTTCAAGTAATCGGCTGAAGATGGTAGAGTACAATCAGATGTACAACTATAACTATAACCAGTACTATCAACAGTATCAGAACTACTATGCCCATTGGGGGTACGATCAAAACACCGGCAGTTACAGCTACAGCTACCCACAATATGGCTACACACAGAGTACAATGCAGGTGAGAGTAAAGATTCCTAGGCATTAACAAAACTGTGCAGTCCTTATGCTATGTAAGTCCTGTAAAGCTTTGTGTTCAATGCTTCTAAATAAACAATTTTTGATTGCTTTATAATTTGTAATTCTCACTATTGCAGACATATGAAGAAGTGGGTGAAGATGCATTAGAAGGTAAGGTTGCTTATTGTAATTCCTCGTTAGAAGTAGAAATTACGTTTCCTTTTCTAATTTGGCAATTCAAACCAAATCAGTTCTGGGCCAGCAGAAAGCTTTTGGAAAGATTGAGATATGGAATACTCTAGCTGTATTATAATTAAATATATTTGCTAATCCAAGCAAGTATTTGCATTTACAAATGTAGAGCTGGTAGTGGGAATAAAACCCCAGTTTCTTTACATTTAATTTGGTCAAAAGCGTGTTTTTGATAATGCTATGTCATCTCTGCATGGTGATGAAGTGATTAGAATGCAGTATTGCAGGTTAACTCTGCCTGCTGCCAGGAGTTCGATCCTGAACTGCTCAAGGTTGACTCAGCCTTCCATCCTTCTGAGGTCGGCAAAATGAGGACGCAGATTGTTGGGGGAAATATGCTGATTCTGTAAACCATTTAGAGACAGCTATAAAGCACTATGAAGCGTATATAAGTCTAAGTGCTATTGCTATATGTATGTAATTCTCCTAAGACTATATTCCAGAAGTTTGAGAAACGAAGTTTTATAGATTTTTGTTCTCTCTCAAATGGATTAAAAAGCTCTCCATCGTTTTCTAATTTAAAGTGCTTGAGATGAATGCATGGAGAACTGCCCAGTTTTGACAATTGTATCTTTATTTCACCAGTTGCTGTATGATCAGGCATTTTATTTACACAAACAGTCTCTTTGTTCAGTGAAATCTTTCTTAACCCTCCATTTTTAATTTCATCCCAGTTTGGAGAAAACATTGAACCAATGTTTGGGGTTCCGGTTTAATTGTCGATTGTTCAAAGAGGTTTGCCTGTGTAGGTAAAATTCTGATCGACATTGGAGCTTATTAAATCAAGATACAATGATCCAAACCACAAAGAATTCTGCATTTCAGCACTCACACAAATGTCTTCCGAAATTCACTCATGTAGGCTTCCTTCCATTGGCAGATCCGATGCCCCAGACGGATGTGAGTGAAGCCAACAAGCAGTTTATGGAGCAGAGCGAAGAACTCTACGATGCCTTGATAGAATGCCATTGGCAGCCTTTGGACAGTGTCTCTTCAGAGCTCCAAGCTGCATAATTGCCACGTTGCTGAGAATGCTCCCTCCGAGCCGTGTGCCAGTGGGCTTTGGATTCCTGCCAAAAGCGCATGGAAGTTGCAGCTGCAAACGGACTCGTCCCTCTCTCTCCACCAGATCCTCAAGTCAAGGATGCAGAGGACAGCTTTGGGTTCTTCCTGGACTCGTCGAGCAGCAGAGTGTAGCAGAGGAGGATTGTGGTCACTTCTATTTGAGATGAAATTAGAACTTGGGGACTTAGTTTTATTTCTTCCCCCTTCCCCTCCACCCGCCCCCACCCCCACCCCTCACCCCCACCCCATTGATCCTAAGGCAAGACTTGTTTATCCTAGCCAAGAAGTTCTAATTTATGAACTAAATAAAAGATCGGAAATCTTAATTCCAACTACAATAAAAAAAAGTATCTTTTACACAGTAAGTTGGGGGCATTTGGTGTTCTCCAGTGGGTAAATGGGATCAAGAGTCAGAAGCAGGCCCATCGAACAGTTCCAACAGCCCTTTCTTTTTCTTTGCTGAAATAAATCTCCGTAGAAATGATTTTGAAGCAAAACCGCACTATGAAGAAGGGGGGAAAAAAAACCTTTGAGGGAGCAGGCGGAGTAACTTGGGCAAACTTTTTGCAGTTTCTGAAAGGGGATACAAATTCTACATTTTGAAGCATGTACAGGCAACTTCTGTTAAAACAGCCAGATATTCTGTTTTAATATGAAGGAATCTAAAGTGATCAGAAAAATTTTAATTGCGTACTCCATAACTGGATAATATCTTTATTGGGAGCCACCGAAAGGATGCAGCAGCGTTTCCTAGGACTTCAAAACTCTGCTAGTAACAGTAGGAAAAGAAAAGACAAAAGAGAAATATAATTCCCCCTCAAACGAGGTCCGGTATTTCACTCGTGAGCTGCGCAGTTTGAAGGCAGTCTGAATATATGAAGATAATGAGTTAAATGCAGTAATGATTGACAGAAGTTCCTAGTGTCTGATTACAGGTGAATTGGATTGAGATGGGCAACCATAATGAATAAATAAATAATCTTGCATTCAAAGAATAGAAGTTGCTTCCTTCAGTTTTGAATACACAGATACTGTCCTTTATATTATCTCTTGTTATAAGGTGCAGAGAAGGGTGGGGATTTTGAAGCTTTGAGCAATGCTGGGCCAGTTTTATAAATTGGCATTTTTAGCATCTCTAGGAAGGTCTAGAGGCCATGTCAGTCTGAGATGTCTTGCTTGTTGCTGTACAAGTTGTATTGTTAATAGGACAATTCCCATGACTACACTGCGTTTATTGTAGTGATTATTAAAGGAAAATGGCTAAAAGCAAACAGGTGTTAACGTCTCCAGTGGATGTCCACCTAGTTAAATTTCTGCATGCATTTATAGCAGGGCTTATTTCCAATTTAGAAATGAAGAGAAAATTTATGCAAGTCACTAAGTCTTACCGGGTAAGAATAACCTGTAAAAAAAATTGTATACCTGTGAAATGGAATAACCAAGTAAACATATATTGAATTGTATGATTTTTTTCCCCCCCATCAGGTAATGTTGTATCTGAAAATCAAAGTACATAACCTTTCACTGGATTATGGATAGGTTGTAGCTCTCAAACATGCGATCCACAGGCAGAACACTTGAGATTTGATTCACAAAGACAATGGGATGGGTAGATGGAACATGGAAAAAGTTGTTTTTTTTAAAAAAAAGTCTGCATATTGTTTGCACTTTCGTTACAAACTCTGGTTTTCGTGGACACAAAATGGCAACTTTAGGCAACATAATGAAGTTTAATATTTCCTCTAGAGATAATCCAAACACCCACATGTGTGTCTATGCTAAGGAATACATGTTTTGAATAGGTCCCTAGCATGTATAGGATACCAGGAATCCATTGAATTGGCACTGTAGGAAATCTGTACCTGATTTTTAGCAAGGGGCGGCTGGTTGCTCAAAGTTTAATTTTTCCCTTTGCAAAAAAAAAAAAAAAAAAAAAAAAAAGAGGCAACAAACGATTTCCCAAGCAATTCAGTCAAATATTTTAGGAGTTCTTTTGTTTGTACCTTCCAGTTGGGACAAACTGGATTAATCTCAATGTTAATAATCGATTGTTCAGAATAAGCCTTTCCGTTTCTCCTTTGTTCATTCGTTTGATATAATAAAATCTTTTCATAAGAACTCAGAAAGTGTGCGTCCTGCTGACCTGCCATGGATTGGGATAAAAACTACATTTCCCAGGAGCCCTTTCAGGATTGGCTCCTTTTTTTTTTAAAAAAAGGAGCCAATCGAATTAGACGTTCACAGGCGGTATAAAAGGCGACGTCCGCGAATCCCACGTTCTTTCCGTGCTCGGAAGCCGAGAAGCAGGTTAGTAGGGGTCTATTTTCGTATCGGGGCGAAGCTTCTCCATCCGTCGCCATCCTCCTATTTCATTCGAAGCGATTCCTGTTTAGACGCTTGATATCAAAGTAAGAGAGCCCTCCTCCACTCTCGGGAAGAAAGTTCCGAGTCTGGGCGCTTTCTTGCAATTTCTCTCCCACGCGAGATTCCCTAATTGGGTAGGTGGGCGGATGGGGAACGGGCCGCCTTTCCCGTGTCAGTTTGCTTTGGCGGTGGGAGGCTTAATAGGGGAGAGGTCTCCTCGCATGCCATCTAGACGGCGCCCCCCCCCCTTTTCATCGCAGAATCTGCATTTAGATTGGCAGAAAGAATCCTGCCATTAATAGTTGGACGGAAGGGATCTTGTAAATCTTCTAGTCCAACACCCACTCACTCACCCCGCCCAAGCAGGAGACTCTTTAATAGAAAAAGTCTTCAAAAGGGTTTTTTTTTATTAGGCTTGCAGAGCCCCCTAGAAAATCTTCCATTTTCTAAAGTCGTTATGGATGTGGTTTAAGTAGTGCAATTAAAAGATCTTTTTGCAGATTCCCGGGAATTTATATCAGGTTAGGCATCGATATGTATATCTCCATTAATGAGAGTCCATGCTGGCTGGGGAATTCTGGGAATTGAAGTCCGCACATCTTAAAAATTGCCAAAGTTAAACATTGTGCTAGGGGGGCTGAGTATCTCACCTGGGCCTTGAGGTTCAAATTCAGTGAATGTGTTGAATTGCAATTCGCAGTTTTCTATGTTGCTGGGTCGGGCGCTTTTCAGCATGCAGAATTGACTTATACGTTTTTTCAAGTTGTTTCTATTCTAAATCATGTTTTTCAAGCTTGGCAACTTTAAAATTACTTCAACTTCCAAAAATCTCCATCGAACGCTGTTTTAATTCATGCATAAAACAAATCCACAAAGAGCAATAATGGGGATACTTAACCAGCAATGCCTGTTTAGAATAAACCCTGCTCTCTTTTTAAACTGGACAACATTCTTATTATTATTATTATTACTATTGGTTAATCTTTAGTGAGATTCACAGCCTTTGAGGCTGGATGATGATGATGATTATTATTATTTAGATTTAATTTAGCTGGCCACTCTGCTGGTCTCTTGGCAGCTTATAGTATTGATGTAGTTACATTAGCCACTGTGTATCATAGTTGTAGTTGATTTTCCAGTGAATAGATGTGGATGAAAAGCTCTTCAGAGCTGCTGCAATCGCAGTATGATGCTGGAATGTTTAACAGTTGGGTGCAAAAAATGTTCAATAATTCTGTAATAGAATGTGTGAGTGACTTTGGGGGGGAAGGGGAAAAGATGCCTAGGAAACAAATCAGATGAGAGGCAGGAGCTCCCCTGGCTTACCCATCAGAGAAAGAAATTTAGGAAGGACCAAATCCTAAGGCAGGGGTTTCCAAACTTGGCAACTTTAAGACTTGTGGACTTCAAGTCCCAGAATTCTGAATTCTTGAAACTCAGTTGAAATCCACAAGTCTTAAAGTTGCCAAGTTTGGAGACCCCTGGCTTAAGGGATCAGATTGGTAAAAGTGGTGGGAATTTGTATTTTCAGACTTGCGAGATTCTGTTAAGGTAGCCTTACAATAAGATAAATTTAACTCCTCCTGTGTTTCCTTGTCTGGCTTACCTGGCAAGATTGACAGGTTATTTTTTTCCATGGCCCTATCGAAGCTGCGTCTGTCTTACCTGTGACTGATGTAGTCAAAAAGGTGCCGAAAATAACATTTTTCTTCGACGGTCGCTGTTTGGTTTGTTCTCTCATAACTCTTCAGCAACATTTTGGGGGAAATACATGTTTTTCATATTCAGTTTGTAGTTTGAATGCAGAGCAGCATAGACAAATCAGTTTAGGGTTTATCTGTGACTAGACCCGTATTTCTGTTTACCTGTGACTGGACCAGTCACAGATAAATTGGGTATGTCTAGTCTATTGAAAAGGACTGGGGTGACATGATAGCAATATTCCAATATTTGGGGGGCTGCCACAAAGAAGAAGGGATCAACTTATTTTCCAAAGCACCAGAAGGCAACACAAGAAACAGTGGATAGAGACTAATCAAGGACAGTAGCAACCTGGAATTAAGGAGAATCCTAACAGAACAATTAACCAGTGGAACGGGCTTGCCTTCAGAAGTTGTGGGTGCTTCATAACTGAAGATTTTTAAGAAAAAACTGGGCAGCCCCCAAGGAAACTTGTACCTAATTTTGGTGTCCTGTAGTAGCTTGGCTTTCAGTCTAATTCTCTTTTTCTTTCCATCAGCCTTCAGTGCGAAAGAAGATGAAGTGGATTACTGCTTTGGAGCTGGACATGGTAGTTCATAAACGCCTGTCCCAACTTGATGTAAGGACACTTGCAAATTATTCTCAGCAAAGGTTTATAGCTGATGTAAGTCTGGACCAGTGTTTCCCAATCCTGCCATTTTTAGATGTACGGACTCTGACTTCAATTCCCAGAATCCCATCCCCAGCCAGCCTGTATGAATTCTGGGAATTGAAGTCCACCCGTCTTTAAATGGCCTAGAGTGAAAAATACTAGTCTATATAATTCCTTAGTTAATTCGGGAGATCTCAAATTAAAACGGTGGAGTGGTGATGCTCATTTTTTTTTATGTTAAATGCAGAGTTTAATAAAAAGTCACTCTGTGTTTTATTTGTTAGATTCATAACCTGCCTTTATTCTGTGCAATTCAACCCGTCTTTATTTTGTGCAATTCCAGACGTAAGAAATCTTTTTTTTCCCCTCACAACATCAACCTTGTGAGGCAGGTTGGACCCAAAGTCATCTATTTGGCTCTCATGCCTAAAGAATGACGAGAATTCACTGTCTTCTGGTTTTCAGCCCAGCACCTTAGCTACTGCACCAGAATAGCTAGCTCCCACCCCAGTAAAATCACTTGCTTTTCAGTATTCCTAAAAGCGATGTGATTTGCGTAAGTTCATTCATCGTTTTAGCAAGTCACCAAGTTTGAGGATCCCCCGAGTTCCTTGTGTCAAGTCAAGAAAATGGGTTGGCATGTTAAACCAAGAGTTGTGGCTTAGCCGGTGGCCACAAGATCTCCAACAACATGCAAGAATGAGATGGGAAGGACTTTGACTTCCCAGCCATTGGTAGCTGAGGATGTCACTCGACCTTCCTACATTCTCAAGCGTTAACCTATCTTATCCTACAGGGTTGAACACCTCTTTATTCTGCATGTTCTTATAGAGCAGTGTTAAAAACAGTGCGGAGTTAGAATCATAGGGTTGAAAGGGACCGTGGAGATCTTCTAGTCCAGGGGTCTCCAACCTTGGCCACTTTAAGCCTGGCGGACTTAACCAGCAAAGCTGGCTAGGGAATTTTGGGAGTTGGAAGTCCGTCAGGCTTAAAGTGGCCAAGGTTGGAGACCCCTGTTCTAGTCCCTCCCCTGTCCAAAGCAGGAGGACTTAAAGCTGTTGAGTTGAGAAACACAGCCGCACAGTTTGGAGTTCTTTTGCTGTCTCTCTAGGTATAAACTAGAGACAGTTCCCATGGGACATATTGTCTTCAATTACTTCTTTCTTTTTGTTGCCATGAATTTTTAAGGGCTTGTTTTAAGTGTTTTGTTTTTTTTAAAGATCTTGAAAGCCATCTTGCTCAGTGTTCAAGTCAACATTTTTGTTGAATTATAAAGTAATATAACATACAAAATAGAAAAGCAGTGGGAGGTGTGGGAAGGAAAAGAGATCTGAGGAAAAGGGGGGGGGGGGAGAAAAAGAAGCATTGACTTCCGACTCACACTGCTCCAGTAAAATAAAGTATTTTTTTTAATATATATAATTTAATTTGTATACCGCCCTTCTCCCAAATGGGACTCAGGGCGGTGAACAGCCAAAATTAAAAATACATACAAATACAAAAGTTAAGATAATTAAAAAATACATTAAATCAATCGGCCTCCCAATTTAAAACCCCAAATCATTATAAAATTAAAAATCCCATTAAAAACTATTTAGGTTAGGCCAGCTTGATGGAATAAATATGTCTTCAGGGCCTTACGGAAGGTCCGGAGGTCTGGGATCAGTCCAATTCCAGGAGGTAGCTCATTCCACAGGGCGGGTGCCCCTACTGAGAAGGCTCTCCCCCTGGGGGCCGCCAGCCGACATTGCTTGACCGACGGCACCCTGAGGAGGCCCTCTCTGTGAGAGCGTATTGGCCGGTGGGAGGTTATCGGTAGCAGCAGGCGGTCTCGTAGGTACCCTGGCCCTAAGCCATGGAGCGCATCAAATTTATTATTTATCAATTTGTATTAACATCAAATCACAACTTTTTTGCTTTTCTCATAATAATATGAACAAGCCATTTCTAGAAAGATCTATCAGTCTAATCGGTAAAACCCAGTCAGAGTTTCATTCTTGTCCACATCAAGCATGAAGTTCAGAAGCGGTTTCCATGTGGAATTTGCTCAGTGTTCATAAGCCACTTTGAATAATTTTCATTCAGATACTTATTTTTCCAAGTAATACTTTCACGGAATGGTAACTGCCTAGAAATGTGGGCGCTAACGCTAGTTTTTCATTCAGAGGTTGGGTATTTTTATGTTTCAGGTACAGTCTGGGAGTGCTGGATGATTGGAGAAGATGCCCATTATCTTCGTTTCCCTCGTAAAATATTGAAGCCAGCAGCTGAAACCTGCAAGGTGCACTCCCTGTTTATACTTTTTCATGGAGATGGGTGGTTGTTTCTGTACGAGACAGAGAGGAGGTTGGATGAAAAGAATTCGCAGCAGTCCGGACCCTCCCTATCCCTTTCCCATCAGATCCAATTACTGATCTCGTGGTCAAAAAGGAGGCAAAGTAAAAACAAACTGGTCCTAACATCTTTGCTGGGATAAATCCAGCATTGAACTGGGCTGACTTGAGACAGATGGTCATACATTCCATAATTGTTCTTCAAGCATAAATGTGTGCGTGCTTTGGCCAAATTGGGTAGGTCCCATTGATCTGGCAGGAGGGGAGAGGTTTGGGGCTACACTTCAGACTTCAGAGGATTTCACCTCTGTGAATAGTGAATTGTCTGGGTCAATTTACTTACACAAAATGATAATATTTACGTAGACATAGTAATCTTTCAACGTCTAAAATTTACATGTGCATAGGAGTAATAAATTATATTCTGTGACAGTATACATAATATTTTCCCAATTTTAATTTCTACCTCTTGTGTTTTTTTAAAATTTGATTTATGTGCCGCCCTTCTCCGGAGACTCAGGGCGGCTTACAATGAGCTAAGCAATAGCCTTCATACTTTTGTATATTTTATACAAAGTCAGCTTATTGCCCCCACAAACCGGGTCCTCAATTTACCTACCTTAGAAAGGATGGAAGGCTGAGTCAACCTTGAGCCTGGTGAGATTCGAACTTGCAGTAATTGCAGGCAGCTGGTGTTAATAACAGTGTGCTTTAGTCCACTGTACTACCAAGACACTCTGTTTTCTAATCCCATATTAAAAAGCATTCTGTATCTATCCATCATCTCTTGCCCTTTTTAGTTAGTATTTCAACTCTTGTTGACTTTTGGACCAATCCCACATGAATATGCTAACGTTAAAGACTGCCTTCCTGCATGCCTCATTTTAACATCCTGTTATTGGCATACACTGTATTTTAATTTTACCACCATTTGGGGGAAACTGGTTGTAAAACTGTATATTTAACCAGCAGCTCTCATAATCTTTCTACAGGAGGACAGGACAATGCAGTGACCTTCCATTTTTCTTCCGGGAGGAGGCCTTCTGGTGGAGTGGACAGCTCAGCACACGACAGCAATGTAAATATGAGTGCTTCCTGCTGATCATAGATCTGTATGACATCATGCAATATCCAGTAGCCACCTTTTAAATAACTCTGAAGCTGCAGCATATGAGATCCACGCTACCTCTGCCTTGTCTATGATGAAACATTTTTCTAATGGTGACAGCTGGATGAATCCTGCGGATATGGGGCTGAGATGAGGCTGGAGTGTTGGTGGCATTCAAAGCTTTTGATCTCTTTTTTTGCTCTCTCTAACCTAGTATTCCGAAGTGCAGAGAGGGGATGGTGGTGGGATAGTGTAGAAGGGGTTTGGGAGGGCAATGGGGGAAAATAAAAACACTTGGGGTAATTAAAAAATACATTTTTTTTTGTAGGTTCTTCAGAGATTTCCTTGGAATTTGCTACAGGCATGTTGAAAAAAAAGCCAACGGCTTGCTGTGAAGATTTTGGGAGGGGGGGGGGAACTCCAGCAAAATTTTCTGAAATTTCTTAAAAAGCTGTCTGATAATAGTTATGTCTTTCTGCAGTTGTATGGAATTAAAAGAATGGTGTGTCTTTTTTTCCCAGTGTCGTGCATTTTCTTGTTCTTTATACACACACCTTGACATAAATGTATCCCAGCAGTCTTAATCCTTGGATAGTACAGTGGTCTGAAGCACCCTGTTATTAACATCAGCTGCCTGCAATTATTGCAGGTTCGAATCTCACCAAGGCTCAAGGTTGACTCAGCCTTCCATCCTTTCTAAGGTAGCTAAATTGAGGACCCAGTTTGTGGGGGCAATAAGCTGACTTTGTATAAATATACAAAAGTATGAAGGCTATTGCTTAGCGCATTGTAAGCCGCCCTGAGTCTCCGGAGAAGGGCAGCATATAAATCAAATTTTTAAAAAAAAATCACCATTGATTGATAAACTAGCCTGGGTTAATCCTGGCAGCCAAACCTTTTATATAAAAAAGATGTGGAGACTCTGGAAAGAGTACAGAGAAGAGCAAGAAAGATGATTAGGGGACTGGAGGCTAAAACATTTGAAGAACTGTTGCAGGAACTGAGTATGTCCAGTTTAATGAAAAGAAGGACCAGGGGAAACATGATAGCAGCCTTCCAATATCTCAGGGGCTGCCACAAAGAAGAAATTTTGAGCTCAATTGTTTTGTATGTCAAGGATTACCTATAAGCTATGTGTCTAGACTAGTCTGCATGCAGACTAGAAATGCTTTGCAAGGTGACACTCTGGTTGGTTAGACGTGCATAGAAGGTGTACAAGCTATAAGCTGCCTCTGACAACCACAGTGGCAGGATGGATACAAGGGTCAAACAACGCAAGCGCCAGCATTTTTCTCCATGCCTTGTGATTCTGAAGCATCAAAAAAATATGTGCATGCATACAGAAACACGATAGTTTATGCTTTTCATGCACAGTTGACCCTTAAATCACCTGGATTTAGAAAAAGCTATAAGGCTACAACAGGAGGGCTGATAAGATGCAATTGTTTGGTCAGGTCCATTTTTGGGACTGCTGTGCCTTTCACAATTATGTCAGAAGTTCAGCACACCTGGGTTACAAAGGAAACAAGTTATTTTTTTGTGCGGGGGGGGGGTATTTAAAATTGGTTAGAATATATGTAACCTAGCTAAAATTTCTGTTCAGCTTTCTAGAAATATTGACAAGTATGGGAATTACGGTCTTAACCTAGTTTGAAGATCTTAAGACGGGGAAATTTGGTGTGGTTTACAGACTTGGGTTGTGGGCGGTGGTGAAAGCCAATTTTTTTTACTACCAGTTCTGTGGGCGTGGCAGGGGAAGGATACTGTAAAATCTCCATTCCCATCCTACTTGGGGGGGGGGGGGCAGCCAGAGGTGGTATTTGTCGGTTCTCCAAACTACTCAAAATTTCCACTACTGGTTCTCCAGAACCTGCTGGATTTCACCCCTGGGTGTGGGCTAGGGAGATCCAAGATCAATCCTCCACTTGGTTAAGAATTGGCTTTGTGGTAGCTTTGTGAGATGAGGAATGGCCGGGGACTTTGGTCTTCCAGAGTCTTTGTGGGTCTCTGAATAATCATGATTAGTCAAAATTAATCATGCAGTTCCCTGCCATGAAAGCATGGGAAAGTCTTAAATGCAGTCCAAAAGCAAAGAATGGGATAAAAAACTTAAAAATACACACCCGCTTTGCTGATGAAGTTTCAACCTCTCCAGACATCGGAAGAGGTGGCTATCTATAATGGCTGTTATAATGAAATGTTAAGGTGTTGGATGTTCTGTGCAAACTTAATTTTCCAATTGAATTGCTTTATCAATGTTTTGCTAAAGGGAAGGTTTACCTTTCAGATGGGACGCGGTGGCTCAGGGGCTAAGACGCTGAGCTTCTCGATCAAAAGATCGGCAGTTCAGCGGTTCGAATCCCTAGTGCCGCGTAATGGGGTGAGCTCCCGTGACTTGTCCCAGCTTCTGCCAACCTAGCAGTTCGAAAGCACGTAAAAAATGCAAGTAGAAAAATAGGGACCACCTTTGGTGGGAAGGGAACAGCGTTCTGTGCGCCTTTGGCGTTGAGTCATGCCGGCCACATAACCACAGAGACGTCTTCGGACAGCGCTGGCTCTTCGGCTTTGAAACGGAGATGAGCACCGCCCCCTAGAGTCGGGAACGACTAGCACATATGTGCGAGGGGAACCTTTACCTACCTTTCAGATGAAATGAAGTTGGAAAGAAAAAACAGGGGGGGGGGGGGGGCTTGCTCAAGGACTTTTGTCCTTTATGTGCAAAATAGATGGGAGTGAATTAGCCCTCATGCAAAATATTAGGAGCTTGATGGCACATGACTTCAGGGCTGGGGGAAGAGATTAGATAAGAGCTGGAGGCAGCTAAGGAGAGCAGGGAAGAGCAAAGGAGACCTCCCACTTCACCTCCCATGGCTTCCTGCATTATCTCTGCTTTGGGAGATGAGGCTGTGCTGTTTTGTAAGAAACCTCCAGATAGGTCTTCCTTTAAGCTCTTCAGCAGGAGCTGCTACAAATCTAAATAGTTTTTATCAGTTAATGCCTGGAAGAATGTATAGATAACAAAACAAGACTGATTTTCAATAGCCTGGCATGCAAAGGGAAGGGGAACTGGGGAAGAAGTCTGCATACAGTATTGTTCTCAAGAGCTTTGGGTGGAGATGTGATACAGCCAATTTGCAAAGGAGTAGGGGGAAGAAAACTGGTAGATTTCCTTTACCTCCTCCCCTGTTTCCTTTTAGAATTTGAGTGCTAAAAAAACCCCAACATTGGTATAAGTTTGGGTCATAATCCTCCAAATCAACCAACAAGCCCAACTGCTACCCGTACTAGATGGGACATCTTCACCCTCTTTGGTGAACTTCATTTCTACCGAAGAATCCACCGTGGTCTAAATCTGGTCTTTGAAAAGCCAGAGTTGATCTCGGAGAATCAGGATTCTACGTTATTCCACAATTGCAGCAATTCAGAGAGCTTGGAGGTGAAAATTCTGGAGAAGCCTACTAGACACAGTTCTTTATGCACAGGTATCCAAAATAATAGGTTGACGTATTTATGGATTCAACAATTGTCTCCACCCAACTCGCAAAGGTGACTCTGATTAAAACGGGACATCAAAGAAGGGGGGGAGAAACAATCTAAAAGCAGATCATGCCTGAGGGAACCCATGCTTCTGCCTAACTACCCCTCAAAAACAGAAATCAGATCACCTTTTTCTTGTTTGTTGTTTGGAGAAGCCAAGCTAGAAGGGAATGTGATAGGTGGAGCTGAGGGAGGAGGGGCGAGTGGCATCATATTCCTCCTAAGAGGTGGGTTGGCTTTTCCTTGCTCCAGAGGAGATAGTAGCGGGGAGGGAGCCCCTAGGGTGGAGTCCGCTCTATCTTCATCCTGTAGAGTTCTTCTGTCAGTAGCAAAACTTTGTTGAGATCAGCAGAGGAGGCACAATCGGGTTCTTCTTCAAGTTCCATGCCGAGGCTGCTCTCCTGCTCCCATTTTCAACCTTTCCACAATGGAAGTATCTACTGAGGCAAAATTGGGGCTGATGCTGCCGGCCCACCCACCCAGTGGCAATTGGCACTACCAGTTTCGGATCCTCCTGCTGGGTGATTCCACCGTGGGCAAAACATCCCTGCTGCGGCGATACACGGAGCGATGCTTCATCCCAACGCCGTGTCCCACCGTGGGTGTCGAGTTCTACAGCAAGATGATGGAGCTGCCTCCAGGAATCAGGGTGAAGCTTCAGCTCTGGGACACTGCTGGCCAGGAGAGGTTCAGGTAAGGAGAACCCAGAAGGGTGCTAAATTTATTTATTTAATTTGTTTATTTATTTCATGTATTTATATGCCGCCTTTCTCCCGAAGGACTCAGGGCGGCGTACACAAGTTAAAAACATGCAACAATAAAACCCCCTTTTAAAATCAAATTGGATAATAAATAATAAAACCCAGAATCATAGTCAGCCCATTTGCTTGAACAGCCAAGTCTTCAGGTCACGACGGAAGGAGCAGAGATCAGGAGCCGTACGGAGCTCAGTGATTCCAGATTGAAATGTTTTAGCCTCGGGCAGGACAAAAATGTTTCAGAGCAGGGGATATTTAAAGGGCAAAACATTAGGCAAGCTGTAAGGGGAACCCCATGCAGGACTGAAGCAGAACAAATGGTGGGAAACTGATGGTGGTACCTTTCAAGAAGGGTAGGCTTGGCACCTCCCCAGACCTAAAATGGCCAGCCATTACCACCATGCTGTTGAATTCTTACGTTGCTCCAAAAGTGGGAACCAGTATTACATGTAACAGGAGCAGAGTTGGAAGGGACCTTGGAGGTCATCTAGTCCAACCCCCTGCTCACATTGTGCTAGGGATTCGAACTGCTGACCTTTCTGATCGACAAGCTCAGTGTCTTAGCCACTGAGCCACCTAGTTAGGCTGTTGTTATGAAGGTGTTGGACTATGAGCAAGGAAACATAGGTTCTAACCCCTCCCCCACCCACAGAAGGTCTTCAGGGAATTTAGTCCAGTTATTCTCTCAACTCCTACCGAATGGAGTTGTTGTTGGGAAAATGGGAAAGGGTTGTTATGGGCTCCTGGGGGAAAACTGATATAAACCTACCAAATAATAAATTAAAAAAAAAAACAAAAACAAATTGGATGTCCTGCTGAGGACCACAACTTCACCTGACAAGCGACATCAGTAAGGGTGTAAGAGAGAAGGCCTGGGAAACTGGTGACAAATTATAAACAACCTTATATATTTTCCTTCGGAAACCTGCAGAAACCAGGGTTTCTCAGCTATCAACCTCAGAAGGCACAAAATACTTGTGCAGCAAATCAGCTGCAAACTTCTGCTTCTGAAGTTCTGATTTACAGATTTACCTTCTGTAAACAGTGAAAAAGATTTATTTATTTTTATTTATTTATTTAATTTTTATACCGCCCTTCTCCCGAAGGACTCAGGGCGGTGAACAGTCAGAATAACATACATATAATGATAATAATAATAAAAAAAGTTTGACCGCATATTGCTTAGGAACTGTCACTCTTAAGAGTTGCCCCAGCATTTAGGTGGAGATCGAGATCAGGGGTCTCCAACCTTGGCAACTTTAAGACTTGTGGACTTCACAACTCCCAGAATTTGGGAGTTTGCTGGGTGAGGAATCTGGGAGTTGAAGTCCACAAGTCTTAAAGTTGCCAAGGTTGGAGATCCCTGATCTAAGATAACTTCCTTTTCTTCAAAATGTGATAATCCAGTCACCTTCCTTAGGCTTAGAAGCTCTGCTTTTGTTAAGGAGGGTCCCGGGAAGATTGCCTCCAACTTCTGCTTTGGTTGTAAATTAATCCCCTTGGAATGACTTGGCCTTGAGAGCTATCCCCATCCTCCTCCTGATCACATCTGCTATCTGTTATCTGAAGACAATTGTGGGGCAAGCAGCTGAAAGAAAGGGGGCCTGGGAGGGGTAGGGTGTGATTGAAGTTGAGTTTTCAAGGCTAATCAGGAGATAGAAGAAAAAGGACACAATGTTGGAGCACCTTAAAGACATCCAATTTATTTTTCTTCACAGACCTAACCTGTGAGATCAGATTCGCAGAGTAATGGACTATGACCTGGTTAAGCTGATCTGATAATGAGTTAGTTGTCGGTCATTAGGAGATCTTAGTTCCTGTTTGTGTTGTGAAACCCTGGTGGGACTACCCCTTGGAAGATAAAAGGAGACACTTGTTTTGTTTTCATACACTTCTCATTGCTTCTGGTATATTTTTAGAGAAGGTGTCTGGCTAGATGGCTCAGTGGCTTAAGAAGCTGAGCTTGTCGATCGGAAAGGTCAGCAGTTTGGTGGTTTGAATCCCTATAGGTCTCCTGCGTGAGCTGTTGTGACCCAGGCCCAAGTAAGTAGTAGGAAAATCAGTCTGTGAAAAAACAAACAAACTTTATTCGAACAGCTGAGAATTACTTCATTCCCAGCGTCATTCAACTAAATCAAAGCAAATTCCTCCCAACACAAATTCCTCAGTCCTATCGCGAACCTTGGTCCAATTAGGAAAACTGCCAAAGGCCATTCTTGGCAAACGTTCAGAAGTCACAGATACAAAAATAAATACAAGATGTAGACGAAGAAGACGATGAAGCTACCAATGTTGTTTTCCGGCAAAGCCCAAATGCTGTTGCTGGTCTGTTTTAAGCCTTATGGGAGGGGCTAATCATCTCTTGGCCCTACTTCCAAGTTGTCCTCTTTGCTTGAGCTGCTCTTGCCTTCTGGCAGCTCTTCTCATGCATGCATTAGGAACAGGCTCCTCCTGTTCCTCTGCCTCACTCCTATCAGTCTCTGGAGGCTCTGGAGTCTGCACCTCACCTCACCTGCACCATCTCTACCTCCAACTCAGAGCCCTCATCCAGGCCTTCCCCAGCTTCCAGGACTGGCCCATGTTCTTCCTCAGCCTCATCGCTGTCCGACTCCACTGCCAGCTCCGCAGGCTGCTGGCAGACCACAACATGAGCAGGGGGTTGGACTAGATGACCTCCAAGGTTCCTTCCAACTCTGTTACTGTTATTATTCTGGATTACAGGTACCGGTAATCCTCAATTTACAGTCATTTGTTTTAGTAGCTTCTCAAAGTTAAACAGCACTGAAAAAAAGTGACTGTTTTTGACACTTAGGAATATCGCAACATCCCCATTGCACGTAATCAAAATTCAGACTCTTGACAACTGGCTCAGATTTATGACGGTTGCAGTATCCCGGGGTCACTGTGATCCCCTTTTATGACTTTTTGACAAGCAAAATCAATGGGGTAGCCGAATTCACTTAACAACCATGTTACTAATTTAACAACTGCAGTGATCCACTGAACAACAAGAAGAGTCATAAGATGGGGCAAAACTCACTTAACGACTGTCTTGCTTAACTGTGGAAATTTTGGTCCCTCAATGGCGGGTTGTAAGTCAAGGACTACCTGTACGGGATCCAGGCTAGGGACATTGTTCAGGAGCAAATCACTTTGCATGGCCAATGTCCCAGGTTCAGTGGCCTCCCACACCAAGATACTGTCCAGTTTCTGTTCCTTACTTTTCTTTTTATTTATTTATTATTGGTTCGATTTATATGCGGCCCTTCTCCGGAGACTCAGGGCGGCTTACAATGCGTTAAGCAATAGCCTTCATACTTTTGTATATACCTGCTTAGTAGGGCTTTCGGGGGGCCCTAAGCGGTGTTCTTTTTTATACAAAGTCATCTTATTGCCCCCACAATCCGGGTCCTCATTTTACCTACCTCGGAAGGATGGAAGGCTGAGTCAACCTTGAGCCTGGTGAGATTTGAACTCGCAGTAATTGCAGGCAGCTGGCAGCTAAGTGCTATTTAACAGCGCTTTTGTCCACTGCTCCACCAAGGCTCTTTTTATAACACACATACAGAAATGTTGGTAATATAATCTGGGTTAGTTACAAATGGCATCTCTGTGTATTGCTTATTGGAAGGCAGTCTGAAGCAGGCAGTTATAAGAATTATAAAAACACTATCAGTTCTGTAATCCATAATTCTTATGTAGAACTGGTGCTGGCTTCTGATTTCCAGCAAAAATGTTCCATAGCAAGTGACGATTTGCTTTGCTTAATGGCCTCCGCCAAAAAGTTTGTAAAATCAGACGCGGTCACGTGGTTTAGAGCTCAAATTGCAGGCTCAATTACAGTCCTAAGTCAGGACTATCTGTATATCATCTCAATAGATTTCACCTCTGTTTACATCTAAAAAATAAATTGCTTTGCAAACAGCACTCCAGACCAAGGTCAGCGGGTGCATGATGGATGGTAAGAGTTAGTATCCAGACAAGTGCTTCAACAAATAGCTCTGATATCCTGCAGTGGTAGTAGGATGTTTATCATAGGTCATAGACCCAGACAACATACAAACCACA
This sequence comes from Ptyas mucosa, assembly GCA_012654045.1. Lineage (NCBI taxonomy): Eukaryota > Metazoa > Chordata > Lepidosauria > Squamata > Colubridae > Ptyas > Ptyas mucosa. Next base: position 2,132,067 of record WNWU01000079.1, read on the forward strand.
GCATAACAGACATAATAAAAAGTCTTAGAATAGTGCTTAGTTTACATAGCTATCAGAAAAGCATGAGTTCTACAGGCTACAGAGTTACTTTAGGATATTTACTTGCCAAGCAAAGTTGTACCTAAAAAACCTAGAAAGAGATATTAGTAGTTTATCATGAATATCTTGCTATACTGTATATATAATATATATAATATACTGGTATATTAATGAAGATTAATGTCTGCTGGAATAATTCTGTCCTCTATGAGGCGAGGTGGCGCAGTGGTTAGAGTGCAGTACTGCAGCTACTTCAGCTGACTGCTAGTTCAGCAGATCAGCGGATCAAATCTCACCGGCTCAAGGTTGACTCAGCCTTCCATCCTTCCGAGGTGGGTAAAATGAGGACCCAGATTGTTGGGGGCAATATGCTATTTAGTATACTGTCTATTGGTGTAAGCCGCCCAGAGTCCTCAGAGAGTGGGTGGCATAGAAATATAATAATAATAATAATAATAATAATAATAATGATGATGATGATGATGATGATAGATCAGGGATCTCCAAACGTGGCAACTTGAAGACTTTGTGGCACGGGTGAAATTAAAAAATTTCCCCTACCGGTTCTGTGGGTGTGGCTTGTCGGGGGGAGGTCATGTGACTGGGTGAGCGTGGCCAATTCGACATCACTCACATCGAGGGGCTCCTCACTGCCCCCTCCCCTCCCAGCCACTCCTTGTCGCGAATGGCAGGAAAATGGGGAAGGGAATATTCCTGCCTACCATCCTACCCTCAGTCTGTGCTGAGATTGAGGAATGGATAACAGGCAGGAAAATCCCCTTCTCCATTTTCCTGCCTTTCACAAAAACCACTCTATTCCATCTGCTTCCCCCCATCCCTCTCCCTCCTGGAGACTACCTTAAAGGGACAGGCTGCAACAGCTCCATTCTGAATGGAGGGAGAAAAGTTAGCATTCTCTCTGCTGCATTTAAGATTGAATTCTGTGGAATATTGAGCGGCCGGAAGAGGTGAGCAGCGACCGGCTGGACATGGGTGGGGCCAAGGAAGGATAATTACTACCGGTTCGGCAAACTGATGCCCATAATCCCTAGCGGTTCACCCGAACCGGTCCAAACCGGTAGGATTTCACCCCTGCTTTGTGGAATTCCAGAACTCTGAAGTCTTAAAGTTGCCAAGTTTGGAGAACCTTGCTTTAGATAACTCTGATATCTTGGAGAAAAAGCTAACGTTTCAAATTGGCATTTCCCCCCTTCTCAGGTGCATCACCAGGTCTTTCTACCGCAATGCGGTTGGTGTGCTGCTGATCTTTGATATGACCAATCGAAGGTCCTTCGAGAGCATCTTTGATTGGTACAATGAGGTGACCAACGTGATGGACAAAGTAATTTTCCTCCTAGTTGGCCACAAGTGCGATCTCGAGTCCATGAACAGGGTCACCCTGGAGGAAGCCAAGGGCTTGGCTACTTCTCTCGGCACATCTTTTATAGAAACATCTGCCAAAACTGACACCAACATAGACCTGGCTTTCGAGACCATCACCAATGCTATCTACGAGGCTCTGAGAAACAAAGAGTTTGACCTGCAGGAAGGCTGGGATGGCGTGAAGATCGTTTATAAGAGGAGAGCAAGCAGTCTGCAAAGGAAGAAGCCATCCAAAGCAGCATGCCAGTGTTAACTCAGTTAGTCTGCAAAGGAAGAAGCCATCCAAAGAAGCATGCCAGGGTGAACTCAGTTAGAACTGGACATTACAGGACACTGGTTACTCAAAATAGAATTCTTCCTTAGACGAAATACAGACTTAATCCATTGGGTTAATCCTTACCCAGGTGAGACCATCCACAAACTGTGACCCCAACTATATTACCTCCTCTGCAGTGGTGAAATTCAAATGTTTTTACTACTGATTCTGTGGGCATGGCTTGGTGGGCATGCCAGGGGAAGGATACTGTAAAATCCCCATTCCCTCCCTACTCCTGGGGGAAGGATACTGCAAAATCTCCATTCACATTCCAGTCTGGTGCCAGACAGAGATGACATTTGCCTGTTCTCCGAACTACTCAGAATTTCTGCTATCGGTTCTCCGAACTACTCAAAATTTCTGCTACCGGTTCTCCAGAACCTGTCAGAACCTGCTAGATTTCACCTCTGCTCCTCTGGAGCTCTTTCTGATCTCATCATCTCAGATCTTGTTTTCTGCTAAAAATCAGTGATACATTTTTTTTTCTGTTGTTTTTAGATACAAAAGAGACGAGCATTGTTTTGTTTTTTAAATTCTCAACTTAAAATATTTTTTAGCATCAAAAACTAAAAAGATATCACAAATGAAGGCAAATATATGTGTCCCAGGATAAGGTTGCAGGATCCAATCTGGGTTGACCACTGGAGGTTTCAGCTTCCAAGCTTTCAGACTTGTGCATCTCTCTCCCCAGAGGATGGGCTGCAGCATGAGTCTGAAAGCTTTGAAGATTAAACCTCTGGTCCTTGTGACCAGATTGGATCCTAAAAAGAGATCCCCCCTCAGCCCAGTTTCACATTGCTATCCTGTTAATTGCAGTTCATAGTCCCAACCTGCACAGGTTTTCTATGTCCTCATTCATCCAGCTGCTAGCTTGGCTGATGGGAGATGGAAGGGATAAGTTATGAGAAGGATTGCCAGACAGACAGATGTAGTTGTCAGACCTGCCCCAGCTTAATCCTCTAGTTAAGAAAGACCCTCGACTCCATTTGCAGTGAAAGATATACATTGATTAAAGGCCAAGTGGTTTACAATATAGCAAAACCAGAACTGAAATTCACACGCCAAAACTCCTCGATTAATGCCCTCCGTTCAGTTCCCTTCCTCCCTTGGTCCCTTCACTGTCCAATTGTATTTGAATAAATTGTTTTGGGAACGGTCTCTTCAACAGGCTGGTTGGTGAGCCGTTCCATTCCATTCCCAGAGTTTGACCTTGAGATGTTATCTCTGGAAGGTAGGATGAGTAGTTTGTTCTTCCCCCCACCTCCCATCCAGCTCCTTCCTCCCCGTAGTTCATGGCAGACTAGCAGCTGGTGAATGAGAAGGTCAAGCATTCGATGGCAGTTCTGACAGTAGCGCTAAGATGGCTTAAGAAATGTCTGCTGAGTCAGGATGTGGTGTAAAGACGCCGCACTAATCCCAGCACCATTGTGGCGCTTTCTTCTGGATTTTGTGGGTTAGAAACAGGTTATTTCCATTTAAACACTGTTAGCTCCATTCAGCTGCCCTGACTCCACCCCGCAAGGGATTATGGGATCGTTAAATGAAGATGATGCAGTAGTGGATTCACTTACCTTTGCTACCGGTTCACAAATGTCAGCGCATGTGCAGAGCGTCCGTGATGACATCTGAGCGGGTGGGCAGAGCCTCCTGCCGCCATCGCTACCGGCTTGCCCGAACCGGGTAGAACCGGTAGAAACCCACCACTGAGATGATGATGATGAAACAGGTTCTTTCCATTATTCAGTACAGACTTTGTTGTATAGACCTGGGAGATGAGCTGGAGAGAATCTTGTGTTTATCAAACCTTTTGAAACTGTCTTCATTTCCACCATGTCACCTCCTTAACTTAAACTTAACTTTAAAAAAAATCCTGAAAATATTTAATGTAAAAATATTTACTTCCTTTTTAAAACAGTAATAATATAATAATATATAAAATGCTGGTTTGATGTCTGATAAAGCCTAGAAACCAGTGAATGAGATTTCACTGAACTATGGCTGTATAAAGACCTTGATTTACGTCGGAAAAACCTGGCTGAGATATAGATAATATGTATGGCTTTGTCTATTGTCATGGTCTTCACTGGCCTCTTTTCCATGCTGAGTAGTGCTCAAAGCACAATAAACGATCTCTCCGTGTGTAATTCTTGAAATGAAGGAAACAAGGGTTTAAAACATTGTTCTGCCGATTGCTAAAGGAAAAGGGATGCTTTCTCTGGGTTTGATAGGTAAACAGTAACCCTAACTCTAACAGTAAAATAAAAATAAAAAACTTCCTGAGTTGAAATCCACTTGTGATCTGTTGGGGACACCTCTCTACAGCTTCCAAGTGATTTGGAAGTGGTTGTCCTGTATTTTCTTGCAATTTGCCGATGACGACATCCAGGGTGGTGGCTGGGGCCTCCCGCCAGTTTTACTACCGGTTCTTGTGAAGTGGTCCGAACTGGGGGCAACCCACCACTGGTCAGGTGTGTAGACATTTTGGCTGCATTTGCACAACATTCTCCTCTTGAGTTTTGGGAGTTTTGTTTCCTCTCCTGTCTAAGAAGGCTGCTTTGATGCCCCAAGGAAGAGAAACCTTTTTTTTTTGAAGTCTGGAATGCAGGTGAAATGTGTTTGTGCGTAGCCTGGCTTGGCCTTGGATAAACCCGGCCCATTTTCAGGGAGGAGCAGGACTGGGAGAGCCTGCACACATCCTGCCTCCCTTAGGAGCAGCCTGCCTGCCCAAACATGGAATAAGAGAGCCACAGCCTCAGGCAGTCAATGGGAGAGCAACTACCGGCGCTAATCTCAAACAAGTCTCAACCAGTTTCCTACCTTGGGTTAGAACTCAGCTTTCCCCACTGCTTGGGACCGGATTGGAGAGTGTTCCTGTTTGTTTTGAGTCAGCATGAGTCTTCTTGCTCCACTCCACCGATGCCCGTGCATGCATGTCCACAGACCCACACCGACCCAGGCACACGTGAGATAGCAGCTTCCAGGGTCTCTCTCTCTCTCTCTCTTCCAAGCCTTCCCATGGCTGTGGATTCTCCGTGGGATTATCAGTTCCGGATCATCATGCTGGGCGATTCCACGGTGGGGAAATCATGTCTTCTGAAGCGCTACGCCGACGGGGTCTTTACGGAGTCCATGAACCAAACGGTGGGGGTGGACTTTTATGTCCACTTTCTGGAGATCAGGGATCCCAACCTGCGTATCAAGCTGCAGTTTTGGGATACTGCCGGCCAAGAACGGTTCAGGTGAGTCGGGGGGAAGAAAGGATGGTCTGCGGTCTCTCTCAGCCCAAAAGGGTCAGGAGCGATGGACTTTTTCCAAGCTTTGGAAAATGAGATGAGGTGACGGAGCCTGGGAAAGAAAGGGAGGCTTAAGCTTTGCTTCCTCTTTCTTGTTTGGAGGAGTAAAAACTTCAGATTCTCAGCATTGTTTTTAGTTAGATTCTCATAGAGCAGGAGTGTCAAACTCGAGGCCCACGGGCCGGATCTGGCCCATGGGGTGCTTAGATCTGGCCCGTGGGGCTGGCCTGGAAACAGGAAAGGACCGGCCTGCAGTGCCTCTGCAAGCGAAAATGCAGCTTGGGGGGCTCCCGTGTTGTCCCCCAGCACTCCATTTTCACTTGCAGAGGGTTGCAGGAGGCCGGTGCGGCTGAAAATGGGGCACGGCGGCCCCCACAAGCTCCGTTTTCACTGGCAGAGAGCTATCAAAACAAATTCAAAACAAAACAAAAGGAGAAAATGTTTCCCCTTTTGCATTTGAGCATGGGAGAAAAGGAAAGAGGAGAGACGAAGAAAAAGATGGGAAGAGAGCAAAGAAGGAGAATGAAGAGGGAAGGAAAAAGAAGAAAAGGAAGGAAGGAAGGAAGGAAGATTATAATGAGAATGAGGGAGGGTCTCAGGGAAGTCCTGCCTTAATACTTGGCCAACACAGGTGCCCCCCAACACGAGTGACATCGAACTGGCCACGCCCACCCCGGCCATGTCTCCCCACCCGGCCCTCCGAGGTCAAACACAACCGTGATCTGGCCCTCACTGAAATCGAGTTTGACACCCCGTCATAGAGTACGAAGACAGTCAGTGTAATGTACGGGCAGTCCTCAACTTACGACAACAATTGAACCCAAAATGTATGTCGCTAAGCAACATGAGTTTTGCCCTATTTTACGACCTTTCTTGCCGCAGTTGTTAAGTGAGCAACATGGTTGTTAAATGAATTTGGCTTCCCCATGGACTTTGCTTGTCAGAAGGTTGCAAAAAAACGACCGCACGACCCCGGGAGTTGGGACACTGCAACTGTCATAAGTACATGCCAGTGGCCAAGCGTCTGACTTTTGATCACGTGACTGTGGGATGTGGCAATGGTCCTAAAGCAGTGTTTCTCAACCTTGGTAGCTGGAAGATGGGTGGACTTCAACTCCCAGAATCCCCCAGCCAGCAGCGCTGGCTGGGGGATTCTGGGAGTTGAAGTCCACCCATCTTCCAGCTACCAAGGTTGAGAAACACTGTCCTAAAGTGTGAAAAACAGCTGTAATGTTTTCCAGTGCCATTGTCACTTCCTATGGTCACTAAACAAATGTTTGTAAGTTGAAGATTAGCTATACAGTATTGATGCTTTTTTATTATGGAAGCTAATTTTTTATGGTTGTTTTTAATTGTATGCCTCCCCAGGGTCACATTTCTGAGATGGATGGGAATGTGTAAATGTGAGGAATAAGCAAACAAAGGAACAGATGGGATGCATGAGGAAAAGAACTAAAAGAGCAATGCTATGATAAGGATCTTACTAACTGCAACCGTCTGATGATTAGATGTCCCCAGGGAAAGAAAGAACAAAGCTATTTAGTCTAAGAGAATCCGCCTTTTTTTTTCTCCTTTCCCTTACGAGTAGTTCTCATCTTACAACCATTTATTTAGTGACTATTCGATGTTACAACAGCACTGAAAAAAGTGATTTAAGGCCAGGGTGGGTTGCTAGGGGTTCGGGAGAACCTCTAGCTAAGATGCTTTGCAGCTCGGGGAACCCCCAAACTCCACTCCTGGCGGTCCCCGCCCACCAGGGGTGAAATGCTCCCGGTTCGGACCGGATTGGGCAATCGGGTAGCGATTGTGGCCGGTGGTTCGGAGAACCAGTAGCGATTGCGGCGCGAGGCTCCACCCACCCGCCCAGGTGTTGTTACTTCCTGATTTTAACCAGGAATGTGTTTTTTACCTTTGCACATGCGCAGAGGGTCTGTGCACGCATGTGACGCGCGCACTTCTGAACTGGTAAGGAAGGTAAGTAGATTTCACCCCTGCCAGCCACCCTGCCCCTCCCCTCCCAGGAGTCCCCACGCGGCATGTTTTGGATGCAGGTAAGAGCAGGGTGCGCATGGAGGCTCAGGGAGGGTGAAAAACGGGCCTACCGGAAGTTAAGGAAACGGGCCCGTTTCCGGCCTCCAGAGGGCCTCCAGAGTCTGAGGAGGCCATTTTCATCCTCCCGGAGGCTCAAGAGAAGCCTCTGGAGCCCAGGGAGGGCAAAAACACCCGCCTCCCCCATCACCATGGTGCAGGAGGCTGACTAGGCCACGCCCACCATGGCCACACCCACCCAGCAACCAGGCAGATAACCCCTTGCTAAAATTTTTGAAGCCCACTCCTGCTTAAGGCTGGTTTCTGCCCTTAACAACTGTCACGTGATCAAAATTCCAGTACTTGGCAATCGACAAAGACTCCAGTACACTCCACTGGAGTCACCCTATAAAAAACCCCAAAAGTAAAAATGACATTGCAACTGACCACACAAAGATGAGTCAGAGTTGCTGTAATCTAAGACTCTCAGCACCCAGGTGAGACAGGGAACTGGTGTCCCTCCCTATAGATGACTCGTGTGACCACAGAAAAGCCCAAACCATCCTTGTTACTTCGCCCTCGGTGCTCCAGATGGTATTCTGTGAGTCAATCAGAAACTCTCAAGGATTACAGAGTATGGCACTCCTGGAGTTAAGACTTCTACCACCACATCCAAAGGAATATAAAATACCAGAATAATATCCCACATTAATGGAGAATTTTAAAGCTTAGTTAAAGTTGGCTAATTTGACTGAACGCTTTCGTTCAGGAACTTTCAGACTTTTTGGGGGGTTCTGGAAGTTGTAAGTTTTGTTTAAAAAGAATCTGGAATCCCAGGATAAGGAAAACACAGAGTACTATCTAGTTTGGCAACGATGGTACGATTGGCTAGAGAAAAGGAAAACGAAATAAGAAACAATCAGAAGAACAGGAAGGGAATAGCAACAAAGGAAACAAAAATTAAGAAATAATCTTAAAATATCATTATATAATTAAGGATGTATCTATATATCTATCTGTATCTATCTATCTATCTATCTATCTATCTTCTTTCTATCTATCTATCTATCTATCTATCTATCTATCTATCTATCTATCTATCTAAATAAATAAATAAATAAATATAAAATACCAAAGTAACTTTCTTTTTTCTTAAGGCTCAAGTTGTAAGACTTGATTTTAATGTATAGTTTGTCTATGTTGTGTATTGTATGTATGTATGTTTTTGTTTGTTTATCTTTAATAAAAAAAATTTTAAAAAAAGAATCTGGAATCCCTGATCCAGAAAGACAGCCAAGTGATAGAAAATAGGGAATGAAACGAGACTTGTGCTCATTCTAATGTATTTACGCAAAGATATCTATTAAAAAGTTATTGGAAGGTCACAAAAAATAGATGCCCCAATTAATGTCCCAGAAAGCTCCTCCAAGTATTGTAACTGTAAACAGTAAAGTGCATATTGTAAATACAAAATTAATGTTTACAAAGCACTGGAAATAAAATTAGAAAGTTAATGTTTTTGCCAAACAAATCAATCTTCATTGACCGGGAAGCAATTACGGTACTTTCCTTATGAAAAATAGAAATGGAAGCTCATGGCTCCATTTGGGTGAAAGAGATAGATTTGTCTTTAGTTTCTTGTTGAACTCAAATATAGCTTGGAAAACTCTTTTCTAATTCCTTCTGTGTCTGATCACACTTGGTCAATAAAGAGTTCCATTCCATTCCATTCCATTCCATTCCATTCCATTCCATTCCATTCCATTCCATTCCATTCCATTCCATTCC